>OY757014.1:76161857-76572534 GCA_963580285.1 Lucinisca nassula
ATGATGTAGGGCAGGGAGACGTGTTACCGCCGCCACACATTCCCACACACCAGTGTATTGTAGAAACCCTTCATGCGGGCTGATGATCAAATTAGTTATATTAATTACGGTAGAGCAAGGGGCGAGGATTGTGGCTGCGTAAATTTCATTTAAGCTGCAACGTTAAAGTTTACTGACCGTTCCAAAGAAGTTTATTATTGTCAATGTTTATCTTTGCATGCAAGTCCCAGTAATATCTTTTATCTTGGAAAGCCGTTTGGAAAGTTTTGGAAAAAGAACGTTATTTTGTCTTTCATCTTTTTAAACTTTTTCTTTTAACCCATTTTATACCGGACACCCCAAAATGGGTAATTTGCAAACAGTGCAGGCCCAGACCAGATGCCGCAGAACGCTGCTGATCAGGGCCTACACTGTTTGCAAAAAGTTCAGCCATTTTCCAAATAAAATTTGAAGAAAAAAAAAATTTAAATGGATTTGTGCTCTGTATAAGGTGGAAGATTCTAATTGGTACATAAAGGGTTAATGTTTTAATTATGGTATCGGTGTGCTCCTTTCTCGAAGGTGTCTTGAATTGAAGATATATGGCAATTGTTACGATGCATCGCTTGTCAGAAGGGTTTAGAACCTTCTTGCCAATTCAAGCAATTTTATAAAGCATTTGATTTATTCCGTCATCTTAAATTGTAAATTGTACGGAGATGTTTATATATTACCATAGAATTTTAGTTCAATAACAATTTTGAACAGCAAGGGGCGGAAAAAGCGAGCAAACAGTTCTCACCTGGCCCGTAGTTAAAGGCAGGTTCAATGTATGATTATAGACCTTCATCCTAAGCTGTCTAAAGGCGTCATCTATAGAGGGTTCGTCACGAATACCATTTACACTGCCTGCAAATATTGCGGGTATGGAGCTGTGTAAGTTATATCTCTTCACATGAATCATATCACATAAAGGAAAATGTTACTTTTTCAAGGAATTTTATTTTAGAAATGCTAAATTCTGAAAACAGAAATACAAATGATTAATTCACTGAGACATTTCTTTGGAAGTCGGTGCAACTTTAATTAAAACCAAGATTTCTGTGCCGCGTGTTTGGCTTTCACCATGACATTATACGGCAAAACGATACTTATTGTGGCTCTGGCGGCAGAAGACAAGTGCCAGATAATATTATAAACTGGCTAAGAACTTTATTTTCAATACTCATATATCTTTGATTGGTAAAGCATAATGCTGTGCGGCCGTTTGATAGTTTCTCTCTATTTTGATAGCAAAATACTCCTAACTAAACTACTTTAAAACAAGAAAAGGAAAAATTACTTGTCCGTGTCTATTATCATTCTAGGCGAATAGCAAAGGTACAAGCGAGCATGAACCAACACCCACATTTTAGACCATCATAAATAAGCATATGGTTGAGCATCAAGAAGGAAGTCAAGTATCTGATGGCGCGGATGCGTGTATCACTGCTTGCGCAGTGTGAATTTGCTAGAGACCTGATTTAAAGTAGCATTAGTCTGCTGTTTTAATGTGTAATGAAATATACATGTCTGTCATAGACAAACGATTCACCTTAATTGGTAAAACAGCACGATCATTTAATTTATGACATTAATGCTTAAGGAGAATTCACAGCTTCTTAATTGAGGATATACTTCCTTTTTTTGGGATTTCAAATCTTGTCAGAATTGAGGCGATCTAACAAGTGCTCACAACTATGTTTTATTGCGAAATAAGAAAATTTTCCAAATTATAAACAAGAGGCCCATGGGCAGTAAGCCCACAAGAGTTTAAGTGGGTAAAAAATCCGCCGCCCTGGAACCATTTTTCAAAAGACAATAATGTCTTAGTTGAGGTCAATCCCCGGTTCACTGCTGTCAAATTATTTGAAAATCAGCAATTAATGCCGCCACGTAACACCCCAGTTACACAGACGGTCGGTCGCCAATCGGTCATTTTATATTAAATATCTCGCTGTTTTGATCGGTTGTCATGCGCGATTTTATTTTTGGTTTTCTGTGTAAACGGCCATCGGTGATGGACAAGTGTTCAATCGGTTAACCAAACATTTCATGGGTTCCTGTGTTAGGTGACAGAAAGCAACTCAACCGGGGTTGGATCGGTGAAAAGGATGTTTTAATCGATAAAACACTGAAATAGTAACCATTTTTATCGTTTGTATATCGGAGCTAAATCGGGCGTATCGCTGATTAATCGGTATTCGATAGCTATTCATCGGTGGTTAAACACTTTCCGTCAGATATGGTCGGTGATTCATATTTAGTTATCTTTGTCCGATCGGCGATATCGGTGATTTAGAGCTTGCATATCTCGTGCTTTAGGTTGCTGTCGGTTCTTTTATTCAAACAATATTAAAACCCACCGATGACACGATAGCGGCAGCCGATTGATCACATATTGGGTCCCTATTAAACACCGATCAAAACCGACGAAATCTCACGTTTAAATTCTCATCTTTTTTCAATCGGTGGTAAGTATTAGTTGATGGGTTGCTTATCGGTGGCCCATCGGTGATATCGGTTGTAGACAGCTTGTCTTTCGGTTATTTGTAAAATATTTTCACCGATCGAGAATTTTAAACATGTTTAAAAATCCCAATCGGTAATTTTTCACCGATAACACTTATCTTTCCCCAATAGCAGTTGATAAGTGGAAAACAGGTGACCAATAGGTGATATCGGTGTTAAATACGTTGTCATCGGTTCACGCTAAAAAACTACCGATCGGTCACCGATGGCTCTGTGTAACTGGGCCTTAAGTCACTGTCAAGCAACGGACATCATTTGAACAAAGCTGGTAGGGCTAGAGTCCCGAAAGCTGCATACAAACCTTTATTGAAGAATTTATAATCCGCATGACAACCATCTTGGCCGTGTGACCTAGACCCCCAAACAAACTTTGGTTTCTCAACCATAATACATAAAACTTAATTTGATTTCTGTCGGCACAGTGGCTTAAGAAATATTAAAAATACAAAATCTGAGGGACAAAGATTAGTAAACGATAATGACGTTGTGTATTTATTAACGTTCCTTAAGCTGATTGAATATATCAAATGCAATAGATTGAAAAAAAAAAACCGTGACTGACTGGGACGCGAACAACACCTAATGACTACAACATGGACATCCATCAACAATTCCAAGACATAATTCTGGTCCAGAACAAATGACCAAGTTCCCAAACAGAGGACATAACACACTTGTCTTATTCCAAGAACAGGCTTGGAGGGTTAGGAGGCCTTCATGCGGACTAAACAAATTATTTGTGTACTTAACGACGGAAGTAAGGGCGAGGATTGTGGCCACGTTAAATCGATTTAAGCCCCCCCCCCAGTGGAATTCGTTTCACTGACCGTTCCAATGCGGTTCTTCTGTCGCGGTTTATTTTTGTTATGGTTTGTATCGTTTATATTATTTTGATTTGGATGACCATTTTGTGGGAAAGTAACTGTCTTTTTGCGTTGATGTTTCAATTGGGGTCTGTGTTTTCCTGTTTGTCTTTCTTTCCCTTTGGTGTCTCTGGTGGGAGCTGTGGGTTAATTGTACCGATTCCTGAGCATTGCCTTCACTTATATTTTGGATAGAATCTTAGTTTTTTCGACGCTATGGTAACCAGCAAAAGACTACCCAGACGTGAGAGCTTCCTCAAGAAAGTTGCCAACAACGAAGATATGAGAAATAGAAGTCAAAAAGGATCTCACATGAGTGTTCATGTATAAATGAATTTATTAAACGAGTTGAGGAAAAGAGATAAAATGCAAGGCTTTGCCGATATACATATACACGAATGCAATATTCTGTTTATCATATGATATTTAAAAAGCATTTTCAAACATGATTACTTTTTTAAAAAATTGTCAATATTCTGCTATTTGTAAACGCGACGTCGTTAAGGAGCGTATCTAACTTAATTTAGGGTTATGGGACCTGAGGGTTAATTGTATCGATTCCTGACCATTGCATTCATTTCTATTCTATTTGCATGTTTAACCCAATAGTGGATGACCGAATTTATTACATGACGTCATTACATTCTCAGGCGCGACTTCATTTGATAAAAAAAATGTTATTGTTGTTTTGTAGGAATCTGCACTGATGAGCGTTGAATATGCGAACCTTCGAATTGACCGTCCAAAAAATTACTATATATAGATGAAAACTGAAGAGAGAAACGATCCTTTGAAAGCAAAGAATAAAAAACAAAACTGAACATGTGCAAGTTCTTCTGAGCCATACTAGATAGCTTTGATCAATGCGGGCTCATCAGTGACTCTGTAATATATTCGGAATTCCACAATGATCACAAAGTACTACAAATATTGTCCATACTATGATAAAGGCCAGGGGCGCTAAGGCGGGCGAAATGCAGGGAAACCGAGGCGGTCTTTCTATTGCAGTTTGTATAGGTTTATTTCTTTGTGTCTTGGTATACGTCTTTTCATATTTTCATGTCCCGGAATCAAAGATTCGGGGGGGGGGGGGTGTATATAGTTTTTGGTCTGTCTGTCCATCTGTTTGTCTGTTGGTCTGCCCGCAAAAATCTTAACATTAAGCAGAACTTTTGATTGGTAATCGATAGGGTTTTCAGATTTCACATGTGCATTCCTTGTCACAAGACCTTTCCAGTGGTACCATAATTCGTGACCCGGTTACCTTGACCTTGAAGTTCGACCTCCTTTTGAAAAACTTTAATATTGACCATAACTTTTGATTGGTAAGCGTTAGGGATTGCGTATTTCACGTGTGCATTCCCTGTCATAAGATCGTTCCAGGGGCACCATAATATTTTTTCTCGTGACCTTGACCTTGACATCTGACCCACTTTCTTAAAAAACTATAACAATGACGATATCATTCGACTGGTAAGGATAAGGCTTTCATATTTCATGTGTGAATTCTATGTCACAATGTCTTTCCAGTGGAACCATAAATTTTTGTCTTTTACCTTGACTTTGACGTTTGACCTACTTTTTAAAAAACTTTACTATTGACCATAACCTTTGATTGGGTAGAGGCAGGACTTCCATATTTCACATGCGCATTTCCTGTCACAAGTCATTTCACTAAATACCAAAATTTTTGACCTCGTGATCTTGACCTTGACGTTTGATCTACTTTTTAAAAACCTGAACAATGGCCAAACAATTTGTTTGGCTAGTGCTTGGGCTTTTATATTTCACATGTGCCTTCAATGTCACAAGATCTTCCAAGTGGTACCATAATTTCTGACCTTGAGACCCTGACCTTGACGTTTGACCTTCATCATAAAAGCTTTACTATTGGCCATAACTTTCAATTGGTTTTCATGTTCACATGTGTATTACATGTCACAAGACCTTTCCGGTGATACCGTAATTTTTTACCTTGTGACCTTGACGTTTGACATACTTTTTAAAGGCTTATTAAAAGTGCCATAACTTTCGATTGGTAAGTAGTAGGGCTTTCATATTTCACGTATGCATTCCTTTTGACAAGCTCTTTCCAGCGGTACCATAATTTTTTACCTTGTGACCTTAACCTTGACCTACTTTTTAAAAGCTTGAATATCAGCCATAACTATTGGTTAGTTAGTTAGGTAAAAAGCTTTCATATTTCACATGCGCTGTCAGGGGGCATCAGTGTTCCACAAACACATCTTGTTTTTTGTGCGGGACTTCATGTCAACCTTTTCTATTCTTTAGGTCGCTTGGGATGGCCATTATCAGTAAACTTTGCTTTTCTTGAGTAAACTTGTTGTAAACGGTTGTACATACAGTCGAACATCGATGGTACGAACCCCTTTGGGGACATGAAAATTTGTTCGAGACAGCGGTTGTTCGAGGCACCAAGGGTTACTATTAGTGCCAAACCAGGAGGCATAATAGAGACAATTGTTGGATATTGTTTCTGTATTGTATATTATAAATGAATATTGTATGTACTCATTAGAATCGTACTCATTAGAATCGCCTCATCGAGGCGATTCTAATGAGTACACACCACATATATTTGCAAGATAAAAGAAGAAATTCTCCCTACATTATCCCTATCTCGTATTTGGAGGAATTTCCTGTGAACTCAAGAACGAGTTCGACTCATCCATGGTAAACGAGATATTGGGGATCGAGCCATTGAAATTCTGTTGTACATCAATGCTATAGACAGGGTCATGAATTTCAAGGAAGAAAAAAAATTTGGAGAAGCTATGGGTTAATATGAATCTATATAATGTTCAGCGATACAGATTAGACTTATGGATGCATATGCTACTCTGGGCCATTGCTGCGCGCATATGTCCAAAGACGCAAACCGTTTGTTGTGTCTTATATAACAAATAGATTTTGAGGTACAAAGCAATACTCCATTTCTTCTTTCGTATGAACGGTATTAGATGTAATTTCAGTGGTGGGAGAGGTAGCTCTTTCAAAGATTTTCTCTTAAAGGACAGAATGACGACTGAAAGGTTTATATTAATTTCGCATACTTTTTATTAAAGAAACCTATATGCTAGATATGACGCAAAGGGATAAAAAGTACTGTAAGAAAGTCTTCAATCGTGTATGTAATGTTATTAAGATTGGGCAAATAGACACTTTTCTATCTCTACACTGCTGAAAAATTTGTTAATTTATGCCTGTGGCTTTATTCATTTTTGTTACAGGCGAAGGACAAATGTGTTGTTCAGCAAAACGTTTAACAACGGGATCAGCATAACTTTGATCCTTTCAGTTCACCCCTACTGGATGTCCCCCCCCCCTCATCCTGGTATCAGCAAAAGCCCAATCGTATATATATCGAAATGGCCAATTGGCTATCCAAAGCAAATTAATATAAGCGATACACACACTCAAGGCAAGCCATAACAAAAATAAACCACTACAGAAAAGCCGCCTTGGAGCTGTCACTGAAACGAATTCCAATGGCCGGCTTAAGTCGATTTTACGTAGCCACAACACTCACCCTTACTTGCGTCGCGATTTAGACAAATAATTTGTTCAGTCCGCATGAAGGCCTCCTAGCTCATCAGTGCAACATCTTCGCAAACACAAAAATCAATCAACCACACAGATGAAACAACGGTGAGGACTCGACAGCATGAAACCACTGAAATGCTGGAGAAAACCAACAGTTAGACTCCGATGGGCCTAACCAGAGATAGAGCATCAGGCACCAACCAACATTACATAAAATTAGATTCTCCCTAATTCTCAGTAAGCCTTTACGCTGGAACCGTCATAGAATCTGATGCCTGGACCACCGGCGTGCAATCAAAGAGGAAAGCAAAGTTGTCAACCGTGATTGGGTTAACTACCGTGCATGCAGTATGTAGTATAATACTTTTGTTTTATCCAATTGTTTTATATCGAAGAATGATTTTACGCAATTGGGTTCTGAAGTCATTGCAGTTTTTTATTTTTTGAACTTATAAACTAAGACATGTAACTGACTTCAACAGTAGTAATAAATTGTTAACTGCTAAACTTCTTAATCAGGGTTATCGGTATCATAAACTACGCAAAGCCTTTTCAAAATTTTATAGACGTCATTCCGATTTAATTTCAAAATTCAACTTTGGACTAGTCTCTTCTGCAGCAAGGTCTGTCGAAACATTTACATGGAGTCATGAAGATCACTAACGTGTTAAGTGGCCAAGCATATGTATCTATTCTTTATAATATGAGCCCCGCCAAGCGAATTTGTGTCTTCGAGCATTCCGTCATGACAAATTTTAACTGCGCATGCCCAGCCATTCAGAGGGGCCAGGAATATGGCTTTCTGTCTGAAGGTTCCTCTTCATTCACTGCTTGTATGAGGGAGCAGCGAAGGTTCTGGCGAGACTGCGCGGATGCGCAGGCTCGCCTGAACCTTCGCTGCTTGCATTGGCGATAAGTACCAAAATCGCTTGACGGGGCCCATATATAACTTCTGACTTACGTGAGAAATGATCGCAGGTGGCACTAGTTTTCAACACAGCTGTACCATCTCCTATATGAGCACGACTGAGTCGGCAGGTATGGTCGTCAGTGCAGAAGTCAAAGCTGTTACAGATGAATGCTTGATTATTGATACAGTAGCTAGCACACACAAATGGGTTGTATATTTTGTATACAATTGAGTCATCGTGTTTCTCAATCACCTTTCCTGGTATATACTCGAACTGAGCTGCAAAGGGCAAATATTGAGTATTGCGTATGTCCATAATAGCTTTCTACTGCTCACTGCTTTGTAAGTGAGAGATCACTGCTTTGTAAGTGAGACCGAGATATTTCAGAAAACCGAATATGTTAAAATTACATTTCCTGAATGTATTCTCCAATCATGGTCCAGCTGCAGAGAATACGTTTCGGGTGTTAGAACGAAGTAAACCTCAACAAAGTATTATTTAAAATTTATACACTGTTATTATTGTCATTACACCTGCAACGGAAGGTCAGGTGGTTTTTCTCCGGGTACTTCGGTTTTCGCCTACCTCTGATTAACGATCGGCTCGATATGAGTGAAATAATCTTGAAAGGGAAGTGTGTGTGTGTGTGTGTGTGTGTGTGTGTGTGTGTGTGTGTGTGTGTGTGAATTCGGGTTTAACGTCGCTTTCAACACTTTTTCAGTCATATCCCGACGGTGTCTGGTTGCGACAGGGAGCTCAATGCTCACTTTTATAGTGCTGCCTCACTGAAGTGTCATGTCCCAGACACATTACATGATACCACACCCAGTCACATTATCCTGACACTGGGTCGACCAGTCCTAGCTCTACCCCGTAAATCTGAGTGCCAAGCGTGGAGCAGCTAGTACAATTGTTAACGACTTTGGTATGTCGCGGCTCGTTGAAAGGGAAGTAAAGCCAAAACCAAACAAAAAATGTTATTTACACATTGAACTGATATTGCCACACACTACATTGAACATTATAGTGTATGCATTATTTGAATCATAGAACGAAAGATTGTCTCCACATCTAAATGGTATTATTATATGCCAAATGCCCTTTACTATCAGATTCTACATGTCTTAATAAACATATAAACAGGTCCAATGTAACATTTGTGTACCTCTTAACTTGGTGGCCTTGTGATTTTTACACTGCAACGCAAAATTCTGAAACTTTGAAAAAGCCAGCACCTGTTTCTGCGATCAGCTTCCTATCATCAAAGACGTTCAATTAACCAGAAATAAGCAAAAGACCACTGTTAAATGATGAAAAAACTGTTCAGCAAGCAAATCTGTGAGATATATTGTTGACTGAGGTGCAAGCTTAGCAAATTGTCAGAATGTTTTTAAATCAAAGAGGATAATATTCATAACTGGAAAAAGTTCGAAGATTTCAGTAGCGGGAACGTACATGCGAAACACATGATAAATGAGTAGAAAAGACTATCAGTTTTCTTACAAGTTCTTTTTCAACATCTGAGAATGTTGTATAGCAAAATAAATAGTTTGAATACGAAAATACTCGTATGTATACGCCTGTAAAAGTTCTCTTAATATTCAGCTTTCAGCAAGTAATAAATGTTATGTGACTTTGGTTTGTTGAATTTTTTGACGAGAAACTGAAAACATGCACGTATTATAACACCTCTTAGTTACAGGCATGTGAGAAACGAAAACCAGATACTATTGATTAATTCATTAATTCACACACCTTAATCAAGGACTATTATTTGCTTCAAGAGATAATTGCTGTCAGTATTAATTCAAACACTGCATCTTCCCAAAGGCTTTTATTGATTCTCAAGATAGGCTCTATTGATAAGGGTACTTGTTAAGCAAGGACCGAAGTCTACTGACATAAAATGTCCTGTGACAAGACAGGCTGGACCTGCCATTTCACAACCATTCTTTTTTATCAAATCAACTGCTAATATTGAGTTTAAAGTAGTTTGACAACTTGCCTGTAGGCGGCGTTTTGTCTAGTAGTGTAGCCGAAATATATGTGTATGCATCATCATAATCCAAGTTGATTTGTTGAATACGAAGAAACGACACACCCAGCTGCTGTGCAAACGTCATATGAGCTGAATCCTTTAGATATGGGTTCATAGCTTGATTCGCAACTCCTACAAAAGAAAAGAAGAAGAAGAATTAACCAGAACGGTACGCGGCCATCATGCTTGGGCAATGACATTGTGGCAATAACAAAAACATGTGCAGGGTTATGGAACATTTAAACAGGTGAAATGTCTTCCCAACTTGATAACAGATGTGCACTTTCCTTCTCCAGTAATGCTCCTACTGAAACACAAAGTTTGCATTTTTTGTGAACTTTGTTGCACTATTCATCATTACACATTCAGACAGTGTTCAACCGAAAATTGTCCTTGCTGAAATGTTTAGTCCCAATATTCTTGTGACATCGTCTTTGGTTGTCTTCTTTTCTTTAATCTGCTCCGGGATTTCTTCCTTTATGACGACCTAAATAGTAAATAAACAGTTAGAGTAACATGTAATAAATAAGCAGTGTTTTATTTTTCTTTTTAAATTGTTTAATGTGTTATGATAATATTTAACCAACGGATTTCGGTGATAAAGGCTTTTGCTGGCCTCCGTCGATGCTAACGACCTTCACTTTAAGTCGGTCAATAGCCACGACATCTGAAAACAAGCATTACTTAACATCTCAAGCCAGTGTTTGATTATTATCGAAATTACAACGCTGCATATAGTGGGTAGTGACACTAAATAAGGGATTTTATGCCTATTTAAGACAAATCTAACAAGTGCCCACAATGTATGCTTTTATGAAGAAATAGAAAACACATTATTGTCCTTATTACTCCGTGTATGGATCTATGACATTTTCTTCTCATTTAACAACATACTAGATTTTGCAATTGACAAACAGGACATACACCAATCATTAACTCTTCGTGATCTTCGCCAACCTGCAGTTTCCTACTGCGAACATTAAACATACAAGCGTCGGATAAAATTGCTTTTAATGGTATAACAGAAATGATTTTCTATTTCTTTTTTTACATGAAATGAATGAAAAAAAATAAAGGTTACATTTGGAAACAAAAATCAAACACAAGAACAAGCATTGTCGGCAAGAAAAACATATATACAATACTGGAGACCCAGAGAACTTACCTTGAAATCTGACTTGAAACTTGAGCTTATGAGCTTCCGGATAGCATTTCGAAATGTCATATATATCTAGCAGAGGCTTGATGGCAAATTCTACATAATTGTAAGTAACACTTTGACCTACCTAGGAGAGAAACAAGTTGATAGATTAGGTACATTGTATGATTAGCTGACATAATTTAGCCATCATTTTGCTAACACAAAAGAATTCCATTACTTTGTACTTTCTTTCTCAGTCAGGGTTTCTAGTGGAATCAGGATTTCTTTTATTGTGGAATGTCTATTTATGAAGTTTTTTTCCAAAACCTATGGACTGTATTCAGTCTTTTAGGAAGTGTGTAAGAGTATTTTCACACACTCGAAGCTATCAAATGTATCGCTTTACAGCCATCCCTGACTTGAAGTTTAGTTCCCAAATTCAAATTACACACAAGATATCATTTTGCCTTGTGCACCTGGCATCTGAATATGGATGCTGGCGAGACACTATGTCACCAAAACAGCCTACCTCAGTATATTCAAGGAGAAATCAGTGTAATACAGGACCGGAGAAACCAAGGAATCGTCCCAAGAACGCTCATAGTAGTTTGTTTGATTGTTTATTTGTTTGTTTGAATTGAGGTTTAACGTCCCCGTCAACACTATTTAGGTCTTGTTTGTTTGTATTGGAGTTAAACGGCCCAGTCAACATTATTTTAAGTCGTTTTTCAGCCGGTCAGTTTACCTATGGGTAGGCTTATACGTAAGCGGTTAACCAGCACAGTGCACATTCTTTCGCCAGAAACTGACAACTGCCCTTCTTGAATCAGCGGAAGGGAGAGAATGACCGAAGGGAAGATTTTATTATCAATCTCCACGAAAGAATGTTCCGACCCCGGCAGGTATTGAACCAGTGACCTCCTGATCACCAGTCAGACGTGCATCTGACTGAGCTACAGAGGCCGGTGCTCATAGTAGGAGATAGGCTGATTGGTTAGAAAAATAGAAGTGAAGTCATTGATCAAACAAACAAACACAAGCCTTCATGCGGGCAGAACAAATTATTTGTTTAAACCACGACAGAAGTAAGCGCGAGGATTGCGACCGCGTGAAATCGATTTCAGCCCCCTTGTTGAATATCCAAGGCGGTTCTTCACTCGCGGTTTATTTCTGCTATAGTTCGTCTTTGAATGTGTGTATTGGTTATAAATTTTTGTTTTGGATATCCAATTGTCCATTTTGTGGGAATGTAACTGTCCTTCTCTGATGGGAGGTGTGTGTTAAATGTATCGATTCCTGATCATTGTCTTCACTTCTATTTTACATTCCGCAAAGCAATGAGGAAACAATGCATCCGGAACACCTGTCCGCAGATATGGCTATCCTTCTCTCTTGCAATGGAATGGGCGCTTCATTCATATCATGTCAGTTCATCAGTTACCGAGCGATCCCGCCATTTTTGTTATTCCATTGAAGTGGAAAAATCTATCTGAGGTGGGGGGAAATTATAATATGGATGTTCGAAAGCAAATCAGGACAACAATTTGTATGAAAACGTAGCTAGGGGCAACGAAACATGGTTGTTTCACGCTATCACGCCTCACTGCGAAGTTAGGATTGCTCCAGGCGCGTTAATGTATAACTGAACCATGGCACAGCATTTTATTTTATTTACATTTGAGCTCAGTGAAGAATCAGAAAAGCATGCGCATCCATATAGTCTGAATGAATTATTAATTGACTAATTGATTGAGTTGAGGTTTAACGTCCCCGTCCACACTGTATAGTTCATTTTGGAGACGTTGCTTCCAATTTTATGGATTTTTATCCGACATTGAGATGAAATGACATCTTGAACCCTGTCACACAATGTAACCAATAGGGTTTATAAGCATGGACGGTCCGACTCGCACCGCTTTGCTTGGGCAGGCTTAGAGCCTCCCATCGGTTTACCAGTTCTCGTGTGCGGTCGGTTTCAGCTACGCGAGGAAGCATCATGCAACCCATCTATTTTTCCAAGCATCGATGGGCGGGGGCGACATATAGTCTGACCAGTGAATTATCTTGCTGCATGAAGAAGCCTTTGGCCCTTAGCTATCCCTAGACCGCACAACGAAGGCTCTGATCAGACTGACCAGGCTGATCTGGGTCTTCGTTTGGCGCAAATGTAAATAGTAGGAATGTTGTGCCCCGACTCACTTCTTATTATGTGCGTAACTGCATGGAATCATAGAGATTTGAAATGTGGTTATTGAAATATTTGGCTTAAAATATTAAAGAGTTTCCATACACCGCCTTTATGTTTATAGAGCATCTTACATGAGTGTTCATGTATTATTGAATTTATTAAACAAGTTGAGGAAAACGGATAAAATGCGAGGCTGTGCCGAGCATTTTATCCCTTTTCCTCAACGAGTTTAATAAATTCAATAATACATGAGCACGAATGCAAGATTCTATTTATCATATGACACTTAAATCGCATTTTATTCACGATTGTTTACAAAAATGTCAATATTCCGCCATTAGTAAACGCGACGTCGTTAAGGACACCGTACATTTAACGTTACGGGACGTATCTAGCTAATTTGCATATTTAATCCACTAGTGGATTATCGAAAATAATACATGACGTTATTACACTCTCAGACGCGACGTCATATGATAAAAATACATACATCATCTTGTAGAATCATTTTCACAGGTATCGCATATCCCGCAGCTTGGATAGCACTGCTGTCATAGCTGTCCCATTCCGCCTGTGGAAAAATGAGATTTATAGAGTACAACAAAATTTCGAAGACAAACCCGAAAAAGATACGATCATCACAATTCCTCGTGCTAACTGACATTTCTTTGACTGTTTTTATTATTTTATTATTTTATTATTGCCATGAAAATACATGTATCCACATTGTGGCAGTATGTCTCGTTTCCTTGTGATTCTAAGAAAAAAAAAAGAATCTAAAACACACAAAGTTCATTTGAAGCTAACAATGGCATCTAAGAGCATGGGTTGTTAACTATATTTTGCTCATGTTTTGTTTATGTTGGTTTGACATTACAAGGCGAAAGCCGTTTAACTTATTTATAGTTGAAAGAAAAAAAACTAAATATTATACAAGGAAATAAATGTGATTACAAAAATAAACTTCATTAAAAGTATCAAGTGCCATAAATGTTTTACAAAAATGGCATACTTACAGCAAGAAAATAAACGGTTATAGTAGTGTTCTGGTTATCAATCATTTCCGAAACCAGAAGATCACTACGCATAGTAACATACACATCACAGAGCACTCCACGCTCAAAAACCTGTAAAGAATTTTGCAGTTTGCAACATCATTGTGAAGGCTTCATATAAATAAGAATCACATATTTTACATATTAAGATTACAACAATGTAACATAACGGTTTAATATTTTAATCCTTATTTTTAACATATCAAGTCAGAGCATTAAGTACGGAATTTATTGTGATCAGTCCTGCTCTGAGTTAAACACCACATTACAAATGCATATTCAAGCGAATTTTAACGACCGACAACAACAGGTTATCCTTTATCATTTTCCCTTCCATTAGCAGGCTATATTGCGGATCTCTCCCAAATAAATAAATCAAACCAACAGAGGAAATGCCCATTATTACATTCAGACATTATTTTACAGCTTGTCAACTGCTTATCATCTGACTACTACAATGATAGCATATCACTTCATCGCTTGGCATTATACCATAGAAATACTAATTCAGTGATATAAAGCAAACTGCATCAATTATATAGAGGTAATTTGGTTTAAACGGAAATTCTTCTTAATTCCGATATTCTTGTCCCAAAACATAGATTGGGGGTACTCAAAAGACCGCTTCTACCGAGCACACACAAACTACATTTGAAGCAGATATAAGATGAAATGTCGTAATATTTCATCTGTTAAATGCTTGAAGTCATCATTGCAGCACCAGGCTATGCTATGGGGACACTACGATAAGTAATCTGTGTGCCCCTCTTATCTCTAGAACTGGAATTTTTCAGATGAAAATATCTTATATTTTTCTTGTTTTTAGTCAAAACGTGAATTTTTGGTGCTCGTTAGAAGCGCCACATTGAGGCGATTCCATCGAGTCCACAATGTAAGTTGTTGAACAAATATAAGGCATATAATAAATACCCCGTAAACTCCTCTTTTCTCTAAATCAACCTTCGATACAATAAGGTTGGATACAACATAAATATTATACGACAGACTACAATTAATTGTCTAAACTGCAACAGAACCATGGGCGAGGATTGTAGCCACGTAAATTCGATTTAAGCTCCACCCAACAACCCTCCAGTAAAACGATTCTTACTGACCTTTCCAAGACGGTTCTTCTGGCGTGGTTTATTATTCTTATTCTTGTGTGTAATGCTCATTAAACTGACTTGTTAACCTGGTGATGACAATTGTTGGTCTACGATTCTTTTTGTTTCTGGAGCTATGCCTTAGAATACCACACCTATGTGAAATAGTTTGCTCTCTGATTGCTCTGAAAAGGCACTGAGTGATGTAAGTATGCGATGCGTTCTTATTTTGAGTAAAAACATCGATTAACGAGTACCTGCAGTCCATGTTTCCGAGGACAAATGTAGACAGCAATGTATACCACTGTAACCCTTGCTTTTCTCTATGTAAACTTCGGAGACTTTGAAGGCGATGAATAATGAGAAAAAATCAAATGTAAATCTTTGATCACTCAGTGGACAAACCAAAAACAAATAAAGTTTTGCCTTCAGTGCTTCATTTAATGATACTGACCTCTGATCCAAAACGCCCTATCAAATGCATTTTATTTATTTGCGAGTCCACCAAATAAAGTTATGGCTATGGTCATCGTATTTTAGTTGAAACTGACATTAATTATTTCATTGTATATACATATTCGTATAAGAATATGTAACGCAACGAGAGACAACGTAACCTCCCATATCTATGTTATACGGCTGTATGACAAAATATGTTTGAAGAAGGCCATGCAATATACAAGTACGCACACACCTGTCCAATGTAAGTATAATTCCAGTCGAGGTGGAATAGTTGTAACGGGTTCCTCAAATGGATTATGTATGAACCATTTCTACTCTCAGCATTTACATCCAATGATTTATTAGACAAAGGTAACGTTGTACAGTTGCCTTGACCCTTGTCAATCACGTATCTGGCACCTGAAGTGAAAAAAAAGAAACAAAATAGAAGTAAAGGCAATGAACTGGGATCGATACAATTACCTCACACCTCCCATCCAAGACACCAAAGGGCAAGAAACACCAACACAAAACAATTTAACCATATGAAAACGTTACAAAACTGAAAGCCTAAATGACAGTTATTTTCCCACAAAATTGCCAAACAGCTAGCCAAAATAAAAAAATCAACATTCAAATACGAAATATAACAAGAATAATATACCGCAACAGAAGAACAACACTGGAAAGGTCAGTAAAAAGATTTACTGTTGGGAAGTGGTCTTAAATTGATTTGACGTGGCCACAAAATAATTATAAAAATGATGTCAATTTGATGCGGGGATTTCCGTGGTTATAATGGCATATTTTGTTTTTCAATTTGAATGTCCTCTGCTGTTATTCCGACTTTTCACAAGGTTTTCGAACTTAACTAGATTAATAATGAAAGATCAGTTTGCCGATGAACAAGTGTAGTGCAACTTAACTCTTTGAAATGCAGAATAAATATGTATTATGTAACAACTACAATCTCATTTTGACAGTCAACTGCAAGACTTGCAGAACTTTTTGTGTACGTTGCTGTCATGACGAACTGTAGTTCTTGAATGCCTCCATTTGGATTCGCTGACTTGAACACAGGTGGCTAGAGGTATCGTTTAAAACGGTTGTTTGGTTCAAACAATATTTATTAGAATAAATTCACATGTATACATCGCCTAATAGTATATGGTACAGGATTTGATAAGGGTTGTTTCGAAATCGCTCTTGAGTTCCTAGGGAAAATATCCCATGACTACAGATATTAATATATTTGGGATAATTACAGGATACGTTTCTTATTTTATGTTGACAATGTATGTCGTGTGTACTCACTTTAGTCGCCTCAATGAAGCGATTATAATGAGTACACACAACATACCTTTATTTCAAAGTAATTGAACACTCTTGTATATCCTTATTATGCCGCCTAATCTGGCGCTGTGTGCACCCCTCGGTTACTCGAACTACCGCCTTCACGAACACATTATCATGGTCCAAAGAGTGTTCGAGCTATTGAGGTTTTACTGTTTTTAGATATACTCGTTATGTATGAAACTGTATTTGATTAGAATTTTATGACCTCCGGGGTTGATTTTTTTGCTTCTCATCCGAAAGTGATAATTCTTAATTCAAAGCCCTATGACATAGTTCATTCTTTCATGTCACTTAAATGGTTATTTCTATGATGACAAGTTGTGATATATTTCTTATTCATACTCATTGAGGCGGTTCTAACGATAACCAACAATCTATGTTAAAAAATAATGTATACCCCTGTAAATTCAAGCTTCTCTGTATAATTTTGGGTTAAGAGTGGTGTTCATTTCACGTTAGTAAACATGTTGTTTTGCGATTATGTGTAAATTGGCTTTATTATATAATGTCGTAACTATTTAGTGGATAACATTATGTCATAAAAATCATATGATCACATGGGAAATAACGCATGGTTACTGGCGCGTTACGTCAAAATGCCGTCCGTGACAACCCTATGATTTCTATTGAAACTCTTTTGCAATAAACTATGATTTCAAATCGATCGTTATATGGTAAACAAAATCTTATAGTCGTGGTCATTTCATATGCAATTTATGAAACTCGCCGTAGACTGGTTAACATAAATTTCAAATAAAATGACCACTCATGTAGGACCCTCTATCTATATCACTGATGCACGTATTTTGTTGTATTTTGTGAGTTCATTGATGGCACGATGTATTCCTCTTCTTTCGGTAGTCACACGCATCTCTATTGATCAACCAATCAAATCAGTTGATGTAATTATTATCTTTAATTTCGGTAACTAAATGACAGTGAATGTTAAGATCAGATGGCTTCTGGATATTCACTCTTTCCAAAGGTACAGCATATGCTGGTTCAACTGTACAAGGGTTAAACCCTACGTCGGCTTCCATCTGTTTGCAAAGTCTATGGCCCACTCACTAGAATAACTGATTGATCAGTGTTGTATTTAACGTCACTACAGCTGGTGTCTGGGAATGTGTGGCGGCCGTAAAAAGTCTCTCTGTCCTACATCAGAGTGTAGTTTATATTTTCTTGTCCTTTTGGATCATTGATTCCTTTGTGGATTTGTGAAAATATCTGAGAGTCACTGATGAGACCTAATTAGCCGAAACTAGCTAGTCTGGTCCAGAAAACATGTACACTCCATATTTTCCTATTCTGTGTTGAATTCCTTGCTTCCAACGGATAACCCTCCCTATAACATATTGTATGCACGGTAGTTAACCCAATCACGATTGATAAAAAGTCTTCGGGCCGCTAACGCTTTGGCGACTTATTTTTTTTTTCTTAGAAATGTCGGTTAGTACCTGATTCTCTGTCTCTGGTCGAGCACACCAAAGTTCAATTGTTGGTTTTCTTTTGCTCCAGCATATCATTTATTTCATGCCGTCGAGTCTGCATATCTGTTTTCGTTTGATATTTATTTTCTCGGAGATGTTGCACTGATGAGTAAGAAATCCTTCATGTGAACCTAACAAAATATTTAAGCTCCCCTCCACTCCCTGACGTTTCCAACGTGGTTCTTCTGTTGTGGTTTATTGTTATTATAGGTCGTCTTTGTCTATATGTATTGCTAGGATAGCTGTTTGGCCGTTTTGTGAGATTTGGCTTTCAGCTTGTAAAGTTTACATGAGCCCCGCCAAGCGAATTTGTGTCTTCGAGCATTCCGTCCTGGCAAATTTTAACTGCGCATACCAAGCAATTCAGAGGGGCCAAGGATATGGCTTTTTGTCTGAAGGTTCCTCTTGATTCACTGCTTGTATGAGCGAGCAGCGAAGGTTCTGGCGAGACTGCGCGGATGCGCAGGCTCGCCTGAACCTTCGCTGCTCGCATAGGTGATAAGTACCAAAATCGCTTGACGGGGCCCACATTATAGTGAAATTGTTTTAAGTTCGTGTTTTTTTTTTTTCGTTTGGTGTCTTGGATGGTAGGTGTGAGGCAATTGCATCGATTTCTGACCATTTCATTCACTTCTATTCTGCAACATTTCAAGCATAAACGTTTCGTTAACTTGTTATTAAATTATTGTTTCGTGTTGCTGTGTGTTTTTGGCTTCAGTGCTATTCGTGTTTTGCAGCACAATCTCAGACAAGGGTAAAAACAAGAAAAATGCCCCAAAATTATTCTCGTTTCTACTCCTTATCTGGAACAATGTTTTTCTTGCAATTCAAGGATCCGGTTCGTTCTGTGCAGGAAAGGCTGGGCTGTGGCTGTATTTCTTGTGTCCTTCAGTCTAAGTGCCCCGTTGGTACACGGGTGTCTTTATGTATTATTCCTGATTGATACATCGATGTTGTCTGTTTTCGTTGTAACACCGTAATCTTTACATCGGGGAATGGAGATGTGGGGCCAGTTGTTCAAATCTAACAATGTCATTAGCTAACATATTGTTAAAACTTTTATCATTCAGTATGCTAAATATACAAATATTGTATTGAAAAAATATGTGAACAGTTTTGGATTTGCAGAAGCTGCTCACATTTTATCAGCAAAAATACTACTATATTTGATATTGTACTTGCTAGATTAGTTAATATTTTGACCATTAAAGAACTTGTTAAGCTAACGTTGCTTTAAACAACTGGGCCTTGATTGCTTTACGTTTCTCTTTGTATTTTCTATGTACCCATTATTCCTCTTGGTATAGCCTTTCAAAACGCAGACAGACGTGACTGCCTTTTTAATTTCGACAATGTTTAGGTAAGTCGCCTTTAGTTGGTAGTTCATATTGATGGATAGTTACAATTTTGTTCTTAATCTTATACTTCGTGTTGCCAGATAGACATCTAGTCGTAACAGTCTGGCATTCGTACAAAACCCATATTTTCAATGTTCTGTTACAAAAGATACCCCGAACTTGCATTTCTCTAAAAAACGGTATGGGATCGAGTCGGTACCTTTGCTGTGGTTCCTTCCTATTTAATGTTTGTTACTATGGTGATTCTGATTATTTCCCCCATTAGGTACGTTGTTCCGTTTTAGTTACGTTTGGGTTATCTGAGTCACCACCTGTTTTGGGAAGAGCTGCTGATTTGGTTTACCAGCTGTCTATTATTTTGTTTACTGGTTTCGACGTATTTTCCTTTGCTTTGTGATATCAGTTCATGCTCGTTTCCCTTTTCAATTTTCGACACGCTTGAACGTTGAACTCTCAAAGGTCATTGATTTAATATATCTTCTGTAGTTAAGGATTAAAAGAAGTGCGAAAAAAAAACTAATTGCAATTCCTTGGCCCAATCCAAGTAAATATTAAATGTTGGTACACACCAATATAGTAGTCGTGAATTTCTGTAAGGGGGTTGAATGAAAATGTAGGATATGTAGCGGTCATAGGTCTGTAGTCTCGCCTGTAGTATTTAAAGGCTCCATCATACCACACCTGGAAAAAGGCGAAAGTATTTTATATTGCTCTGCTTTCAGTGAATCGCAATAACAAATTGAATTTGTATTTAACATTGTTGGCATGCTACTTTTATGCTATAGTATGTATGTATTTATACAAATAACAGACGCATTTTATGTGCGTCGGCTGTCTCTTCTCTTATATTTGTAGAATATAATAGTACTCACATCTTCGTAAGTTACCATACTGGTTCCCATATATATGATTTCATTTCTGACATAGAATCGTTGTGGCAGCTGAGGAAGTTTCTTTGTGTTCTTTCTTCCGGGACAAGTCACGCCTACAGGTGTCTGCAAGCATAAGGGTATTACATTTAATAATTTCGTATTTTTTTTTTTCGATTATTTTTTGCACAAGAGAAAGAATTAACCCTTATCTTGCTGAATATTAAATTTAGCCACATCCATCTCTGATTTTGAACCAATCAGAATACTAGATGTAATTTATTCCTACAAATTCATAAACTGAATGTCAAACAGTGTAGATCCTGATCTCCTGATCAGATTCAGAAGCCATCTGATCTGGATCTTCACTGTTTGCAAAGGTAGGGGTTGTCGTGAACAGCAAGATAAGAGCTAAACTCAAAAGTGCGAAATTATATTTATTTATTTATTTATTTATTCATTTATTTATTTTGTAAACCGATATACCTTCGATGCATCTCAATGATAAACGTTCTGAAGTCGTTTTGGTATCCATTATATGAACTGAGAGCGTTCGGTTATGTCCCATCCAGAAAAGAATGCCGAACCAGCGTCGGGCCGACGTCGGACAGATATTGGCCCGCTTGTTGTGCATGGGACTAGGCAAAACGTGTCGAGAAGTTAAGCGAACAGGCAAACAGTTCTTCCAGTTGATTAGGTTTCTCTTAAAGGCATTTATTCTTTATTATTGAGGACTATCATGTCATTACATAATATTATGTAGCCCTCAGTGCTGACTAAAGAGAAGTCCTCTGTCTTGAACAGGTAAGGGGCCTCCCTGGGGAAAATCAATAATTTACTAACTGTTGATTAGAGTGTACATTATTAAATTTCCTCTTAAGTGCCTCAGTCAGAGGATTCAACAAGAGCTACTAATCATCCTATTAAGGGTCGCCTTTGATCTGCTATAGACAGTATATCACAGGGAGCAATAAAACAATTATTAACACACGGTGTGTCCTACTGTTACAAGTATAAATGCCTTTAAGCATAAAATTGAATTTGAGCTTTCTATGATATTTTTACCTGAAATACCGATTGATCGTCTATTTCTTCTGCGCGAAAGTTAAAGAAATCATACACATGATGTATACTATGTGTAGAGCCGTTAGCTAGTTGGTCCTCGGCTTTTACTTCTGTCCGAACGGGAACATTGGGGTAGGTTGATGCGGAGCTCCAATTCCCTGAAACGTACAATTCGTTAGGTAAACCAGTCCGTATTACGAAAAAACGCCTATACAAATACATAGCAATTTATTTTTGCCGAAAAAATGAAGAGTTCATGAAGAAAAATTGTGATATATTTCTTATTTCTGCTCAAAATATAGATTGTGTTACTCGTTAGAACCGCCTCATCGAGGCGGTTCTAACGATTACCAACTATCTATATTTTAGAGCAGAAATAAGAAAAAGAAGGGTTTTCCCCTCATAGCCACAGTTTCACTATTTAAATGTAGGGTTCAAGGGGGTCAAAATGATAAAGGCATGTTTTCGTGATGAAATGAATGTCATTCTAAACCCCACTTTATAAACACAGAAAAGTGGGATCTACAATAGTAAACAATATTTTCCTTATTTGTGCTCATAACATAAATTGCCGTCAGATGAGACGCTTCTAACGAGCACCACAATTTATGTTTGTACTAAAAACAAGAACAATGTCGAACAATTTCACCTGGAAATTACTAGTTCTAAGTTATGAAAGACGCCATTTTAGGACAGGAATGTGTTGTCGTAATGTAGAAAAGTTTCAATTTCTTAAACACCGATGTCTCTTTCAGCATTTATCATTAGTCCCAAAAGGAATTCTTCGAAACGTCCCAAATAACATTTGATTAGGGATTATTTTATTTTATAGAAGACCTTTCATGAGTGTTCATCTATAATTGATTTATTAAACGAGTTGAGGGAAAGGGATAAAATGTTAGGCTTTGCCAAGCATTTTATCCTGTTACCTTCAGGCAAAGAGTTTAATAACTCTAATAATAAATGAACTTGAATGCAAGATTATATTTATCATGTACCATTTTAAACGGTTTTCGTTCACGATTTTTCGTAACAAAACTGTCAATATCCCGCTATAAAAGTAACGCAACGTCGTTAAGGACGGCGTATGCAACGTTACGGGGCGAATGTAACTAATATACATATTTAATCCGCTAGTGTATTACCAGATTTAATACATAGTATTTTTGCATTCTCGGACGCGACGTCTTAAGATAAATTTTATATTATCCTGTAAAGGTAAGGTATGACTCATCAGGGTGTTCGAGTCGTGAAATTTTGACTGCATTCATCAAATTAGCTGACACTTTAGAAAAGGATACATCCTTTAAATGTACATTCACAGCCTAGTTTGTTTTTGGACAAATAGGTCAGAGCAAACAGTATAAGCCTAGATGAGACGAGGCAACTTGCGGCGTCTTTTCAGGGTTTACAACGTTTGCCACTAGTCCAGCTATTCAAGATATAACATCGGGTAGTAAACTGTACTTTTTCAAATTTTAGACATCACGAAAACACGCCTTTATAATTTTGACGACCTTGAACCCCACTTTTATATAGTCAAAGTATCTATATTTTAGAACAGAATTAAGAAAAAAATCACAATTTTTCATCTTAAAATTTTATCTTTTTCGGCGATAAAAGTGGCAATGTATTTGTATAGGCGTATTAAGTAAGGAGCTGATGTGTCCGAATATTTAGGCTAGTATCATCTACACATAAGCTCAGGCCGGAGGAGCAAGAGCTATGTGCTTACGTACAAACTCACCGGACCCATTGCTGCTAAGCTGTGAGATAAATGCCCTTTTTGTTTGTTTGATTTGTGATTAAACGTCCCCGTTAACACTTTTTAGGTCATTGTGGAGACGTTGCTTCCAATTTTGTGGAATATTTACCCAACACTGAGATGAAATGACAACTCAATCCCTGTCGCCCAATGAAAAAAAAATACGGATTCATGGACGGTCCGACTCGCACGACTTTGCCTGGACAGGCTTAGTCCTTCTATGCTTTTTACCAGTACTCATGTGTGGTCGGTTCCAGCTCTGCATTGAAGCATCTTGCAGTCCAATCTATTTATCGTGAGAATTTATTAAGAACACTTCTTCTGAAGAATGTGTTGTGTAACTGCTGCAGCATGACATTTAAATGTATGCAGATCAAAATGGGTTAAACTAAAATTGCTACCGATATCATAAATATCGCAAAGCCTTTCCTAAGTTTTATAGGCGTCATTGCGATCAAGGTAATGTTGGTTGGTGTCTGATGCTCTGTCTCTGGTCGGGCCCATCGGAGTCTAACTGTTGGTTTTCTTTTGCTCAAGCATTTCAGCGGTTCCTTGCTGTCGAGTACTCACCGTTGTTTCATCTCTGTGGTTGTTTGATTATTTGTGTTCACGGAGATGTTGCACTGATGAGTTAGGAGGCCTTCATGCGGACTGAACAAATTATTTGTCTAAATCGCGACGGAAGTAAGGGCGAGGATTGTGGCCACGTAAAATCGATTTAAGACCCCCAGTGGAATTCGTTTACGCTGACCGTTCTGACGGTTCTTCTGTCGCGGTTTATTTTTGTTATGACTTGTCTTTGGGTGTTGGTGTTGCTTATTTAATTTTATTTTGAATAGCCTATTGGCCATTTTCCGGGAAAGTAACTGTCCTTTTGGCTTTCCGCTGTTGGTGTTTCCATTAGGGTCTGTTGTTTCATGTTTGTGTGTCTTTCCCTTTGGTGTCTCTGAAGGGAGCTGTGGGTTGCTTGTATCGATTCCTGATCATTGCCTCCACTTTTACTTTGTTAACATGATGGAGTACGCGCAGTCTCTTCAGAGTCTCTGCTGCTGGAAAGAAATTAAGGTAGCTTCATGCAAGCACGCATGCGTTAAATCCTATAAGTTGGCTGCGCACGCCGTTTTAATCCTTATCTCGCTGCATAAATTGATTCAGCCACTCCCATTGCGAATTATCAACCAATCAGATTACTTGATATAATATATTCGATCAATTCACAAACTGCTTCACAAAGATTAATTAAGCCACTCCCACTGCTGATAATCAACCAGTCAAATTACTTGATACAATATATTGGATCAATTCCAAACTGCTTCAGACTTTCGGATGAGCCTTTAAACCGAGGTCCCGTCTCCGTATGACCTTAGCTGTTTGTGGGACGTAAAACTCAACACTAGCTCACTCCAAACTGCTTCACAAACAGTGTAGATCCTGATCAGATAGCCATCTGATCTGGATCTACATTGATTGCAAAGTCAGGGGTTGTCGTGAACAGCAGGATAAGGATTAAAGAACATAAATTTGAGAGTGCCAAGGGCCCTTTACACCTGTGTCTTATCAAATGTATAAAGATAAAGAAACTCACCTGAGAAGTAGTAGTCTACTAGCATTGATTTATTTGGTTTCCATTTCCCACAGCTTTGCCAATGATCTACTGGTATTCCTCGAACTGTAGTGTTCTGAATGTAATTCTGAAGCAACAAGCAAATTCCGTAAGGAATTTATGTCCCCGCCATTATGTCAACTTGTTTATCACCGCCGTCCCAACTCACTCCCTAAAGGTGCCCTTTTGTCAAATATTACTCCACTACTGTAAGAGGAGTTGCTACTGTCTATGAACACAATACTATTTTCGAAACAAAAATGACGTAAAAAACACATCATAAAAAAATAATTTCATGGACATACCAAAATTGCACAATGACGATAACAACTGCAAAGTTTAAACACGACTGATCCACTTGCGCTCAAAAGATACCTACTATCAAAATACACAATAATATTTTAGCTCGAAAAAAATGACTTCTTAAAAAACGCGAAAATGCGACATCTGTACATACACTTCTATTGTAGATGACGAAAAATATGACAAAATTATTTTTATGAATATACCAAACGCATATGCATACGGAAACGCTTGCATAATTTCAAAACAACTCTATGAGAAGTTGCGCACACAAGACACAAATTACTAATGCGAAACACTTGTAATTTTGACGAAAATACATGAGTAGCTTTTGCATTCGTAGCAAAGAACACAATCCATATTTGCCATATTAAATGATCAAACGCTATAACCATGTGCTCATTAACTACAACGTTATTTTTGAACAGCTGGACCCTGTTGTATATCACATGATTCGGTTAAGGTTTTGCAGCGAAGCATTCCAGTCAGCGCCACGTGCTTCATCAGTTATGATGCTTGATAGCTCTTTCGCGACTGCGTAGCGAAAATCGGGTAACAGCGTTACACTGACATGAAAAACATTCTAAATGATCTAATACGATAATGTGCATTGCATTGACTGATTGGTTGCTTAGCGAAATTAATGCAGTATATTTTGAATGACGTCTAGGGCTATTATAAAGAAGAGGATTCTGCGAAAGTTGTGTGCGTTTATTTTCACCTGTTTGTCATTCTTAGGCGATTTTCTGCTGCTGTACATACCTTGCATGACGTTCAGGTTTTATAGTAGTGTTTATTTCAATCTGTTTTTTTCTGTGTTTGTACGTTATTTAGCATGTAATCAGCTGGGACCGGAACTCATAGCATATTAACATTTGTTTTGGTGTGCACTTGGTGGCACTATGATTAAATTAAATGAATGATGTCCTCTAAGTCTGTCTTAAACTGTTGCCTCGATAACTTACAATATGTAAATTGGAAAATTTTCATTTTCCATTTAAAATGTGCATTTTTAAACCAGACAAATATTTCATATTTCTGTTGAATAAAGGAAAATATGTCTAGTAACGGTATATGCAGACGAAAAGAAATTTTATTCAGTAGAAATGAAGATACACTGTATTTAAGTGGATAGGGGTCGATTATAAAAGTCGCATAGATATCGGTAGGCAGTCTTACCAACTCTTCTGACTGCGTGTAAAATCGAAATTTTTTACCAAGGTTCGCATTCATTAATCTCTCTTTGCAAAACTGATGTTCAGAAACGTGTATGTTCAGCCCGTGCGGCCTCTCAACAACGGAGCCCTTAGCTTGCAAAAGCTGATCATTTCCCTAGAAAAAATTTACTCATTCTTGTCTAAGAGCGATTTCAAGCTGACAAACTGTTTTGAGTGGTGTTGTTTTGAATCCAATGGCCTCGATAGTCCAAGGGATATTCGCTTGCATCTGTTTTTTTTTTAAATACACTGCAGTTTTAAGAGACATAAACTCTTGCGACTTTTGAAAACGACACCAGCACTATTTAAATCGCTTATTCTTAAATTGCGGGTTTCAAAACCATGTTTTGACTTTATGAGATGTTACTAGACCTATTTGTCTTTTGAAACTATTTGACCAATCGTAAATAGTGGAAAATCGCCCGGAAAATCTCTACGTTTCTTTTGCCTTTCAGTATATGATGGTGTGTTGTTCAAGCCCGGTCATTGTGAAAAAGTTTTTTTTTTTTTTTTTTTTTCTACATACCTCTCCATAATCTTTCCCGAATGGAAAGTTTATCCACCATTGTGAGTATTGTATATGTAATTGTCCATTTGTCAGTCTGTAAAAGTCTAACAACCACGTAGAATAAATATTGTGGTTAGTTGTCAACTGGTCCACGGAACAATCAGTGCCTGCAAAATAATACAATGGTCCCAGTGTTATTGCACGACCCGCAGAAAAGCGACCGACTGAAGTCGGTTAATTTTCTAAAAGTGCCCTAAAATCACCGTGTCATTCTGTCATTCGGTCAATCGGTCATTCTGTCAGTCTGTCTGTCCGTCATTAACCCGTTTGTGAAAATTGGTGATAGTGACTTAACCGCTTGGAATATTTAAACAATTTTTGGCATACTGATAACTATCAATGAGATCTAACCAATGAACTTGCGAAATATTGCATTCCATTTAGTATAGCCTCGCCGAGGCGAAAAATGTGAAAATTTTCGAACTGCTTCTCCTCGGAAACCGTTTGGCCGACTGAAGTCAAATTTCATATGGAGCCTCTATGGGATAGGGAAAATCAAAATTTGCTCATGGGGTCCAGGTCACATGACCAAAATGGCCGCTAAGCCATATATTGTCTGTCTGTCTGTCCGTCCATAACCCGTTTGTGAAAATTGGTGATAGTGACTTAACCGCTTGGAATATTTAAACAATTTTTGGCATTCTGATAGATATCAATGCGATCTAACCAACGAACTTGCGAAATATTACATTCCATTTTGTATAGCCTCGCCGAGGCGAAAAATCCGTAACCCGTTTGTGAAAATTGGTGATAGTGACTTAACCGCTTGGAATATTTAAACAATATTGGCATACTGATAGATATCAATGACATCTAACCAATGAACTTGCGAAATATTACATTCCATTTAGTATAGCCTCGCCGAGGCGAAAAATGTGAAAATTTTCGAACTGCTTCTTCTCGGAAACCGTTGGGCCGATTGAAGTCAAATTTCATATGGAGCCTCTATGGGATGGGGGAAACCAAAATTTGCTCATGGGGTCCAGGTCACATGACCAAAATGGCCGCCAAGCCATATATGGTGTGTCTGTTCGCCGTCCGTAACCCGTTTGTGAAAATTGGTGATAGTGACTTAACCGCTTGGAATATTTAAACAATTTTTGGCATACTGATAGATATCAATGAGATCTAACCAATGAACTTGCGAAATATTACATTCCATTTAGTATAGCCTCGCCGAGGCGAAAAATCCGTAACCCGTTTGTGAAAATTGGTGATAGTGACTTAACCGCTTGGAATATTTAAATAATTTTTGGCATACTGATAGATAACAATGAGATCTAACCAATGAACTTGCGAAATATTACATTCCATTTAGTATAGCCTCGCCGAGGCGAAAAATCCGTAACCCGTTTGTGAAAATTGGTGATAGTGACTTAACCGCTTGGAATATTTAAACAATTTTGGCATACTGATAGATATCAATGACATCTAACCAATGAACTTGCGAAATATTACATTCCATTTAGTATAACCTCGCCGAGGCGAAAAATGTGAAAATTTTCGAACTGCTTCTCCTCGAAAACCGTTGGGCCGATTGAAGTCAAATTTCATATGAAGCCTCTATGGGATGGGGGAAACCAAACTTTGCTCATGTGGTCCAGGTCACATGACAAAAATGGCCGCCAAGCCATATATGGTCTGTCTGGCTGTCCGTCCGTAACCCGTTTGTGAAAATTGGTGATAGTGACTTAACCGCTTGGAATATTTAAACAATTTTTGGCATACTGATAGATATCAATGAGATCTAACAAATGAACTTGCGAAATATTACACTCCATTTAGTATAGCCTCGCCGAGGCCAAAAATGTGAAAATTTTCGAATTGCTTCTCCTCGGAAACCGTTGGGCCGACTGAAGTCAAATTTCATATGGAGCCTCTATGGGATGGGGGAAAACCAAAATTTGCTCATGGCGTCCAGGTCACATGACCAAAATGGCCGCCAAGCCATATATGGTCTGTCTGTCTGTCCGTCCGTAACCCGTTTGTGAAAATTGGTGATAGTGACTTAACCGCTTGGAATGTTTAAACAATTTTTAGCATACTGATAGATATCAATGAGATCTAACCAATGAACTTGCGATATATTACATTCCATTTAGTATAGCCTCGCCGGGGCGAAAAATCCGTAACCCGTTTGTGAAAATTGGTGATAGTGACTTAACCGCTAGGAATATTTAAACAATTTTTGGCATACGGATAGATATCAATGAGATCTAACCAATGAACTTGCGAAATATTACATTCCATTTAGTATAGCATCGCCGAGGCGAAAAATGTGAAAATTTTCGAACTGCTTCTCCTCGGAAACCGTTGGGCCGATTGAAGTCAAATTTATATGGAGCCTCTATCGGATTGGGCTTACCAAAATTTGCTCATGGGGTCCAGCTCACATGACTAAAATGGCCGCCAAGCCATATATGGTCTGTCTGTCTGTCCGTCCATAACCCATTTGTGAAAATTGGTGATAGTGACTTAACCGCTTGGAATATTTAAACAATTTTTGGCATACTGATAGATATGAATGAGATCTAACAAATGAACTTGCGAAATATTACATTCCATTTAGTATAGCCTCGCAGAGGCAAAAAATGTGAAAATTTTCGAACTGCTTCTCCTCGGAAACCGTTGGGCCGATTGAAGTCATATTTCATATGGAGCTTCTATGGGATGGGGGAAACCAAAATTTGCTCATGTGGTCCAGGTCACATGACCAAAATGGCCGCCAAGCCATATATGGTAAAAACCCTTCAAAAATAGTCTTCTCCAGAACCACTGGGCAGATTTTCACGAAACTTGATAAATGGCATCTGGGACGTAGGCCCATCATAAATTGCTAAAATGGTGACCCTGGGTTGACCTTGACCTTCTTTGTGCCTAGGTCAAACTTTGACACATATGCTTTTGTATTGGAAAATGTGAGAATGCATTTTATCCTGCAAACGATTCAGAATACAGTACTAAAGTATAAGATACATTTTTGCTCCTTACGATAAGGCGCATTTATTGGGGGAACCGTTTTAGGTCCAGGTCACATGACCAAAATGGCCGCCATACCCATATATTGTAATACTCATAAAGTTAAAAGCATCCGGCGGGTCGTGCACTTCAGCTGAAGCACTGGTTTTCCCATAACTGGGTCGCACCAGGCCAACGCGTGGTCTTTGGACAGCTGCGCCCGGAGAAGACTCTAGTCTTCTCTGTGCGCTAGTTGGATACACGTTGGTCCAATGCCTCTTCATACAGCATGAGACTAAATGGACATACTCAGTACACGTTGATTCTTGTCTTCGCTGAGTGTACAAGCACATGCTGAGTGACCACCTTTTGCGTTTTGCGGTCCATATAATGCGTAATGGTGCCATGAGCCTGAAGCAAGCGGGTACCATCTCATTTCTAGGGATCTAGTATAGTTTGTTTGTTTGATTTGACGTTTAACGTCCCCGCCAACACTATAAAGGTCATTTTGGGGACGTTTCTTCCAATTTTGTGGGACTTTTACCCGACATTGAGATGAAATGACATCTCAAGCCCTGTCGCCCAATGAAACCAATAGGGTTTATAAGCATGGACGGTCCGACTCGCACCGCTTTGCCTGGGCAGGCTTAGATCCTCTTAGCGGTTTACCAGTACTCGTGTGCGGTCAGATTCTGCTCTGCGTGGAAGCATCATGCAGCCCATTTATTTCTTCAAGCCCCAATGGGCGGGGGCTGCGGACCTAGTATAGTAATACTTCAATGGTTAAAATACTGATGGCTCGTTTACAATGGTTGTTTCGAACTCGTTCTTGAGCCCCTAGGAAATGCTTCCAATAGCTCCAGGCAACAAACAGATGAGCCCCGCCAAGCGAATTTGTGTCCTCGAGCATTCCGTCATGACAAATTTAAGCTGCGCATGCCCAGCCATTCAGAGGGGCAAGGGATATGGCTTTCTGTCTGAAGGTTCCTCATAATTCACTGCTTGTATGAGCGAGCAGCGAATGTTCTGGCGAGACTGCGCGGATGCGCAGGCTCGCCTGAAACTTCGCTGCTCGCATATGCGATAAGTACCAAAATCGCTTGACGGGGCCCATTTGACGATTTCTTTTTCTTGAAAACGTGCGCCCCGCGTATCGGGGCTTGGAAAGATAGATTGTGCCGCATGGTGCTTCCGCGCAGAGCTGAAACCGACCAAACTTGAGTACTGGCAAACCTCTTAGGTATAAGCCTGCCCAGAAAAAAAATGATGTGCGAGTAGGACTGTTTCCTAAACCAAAACGGTTTAAATGGGCGGTAGGGCATGAGATGTCATTTCATCTCAATGTCGGCTAAAAGTCCCATAAAATCGGAAGCAACGTCTTCAAAAAGACTTTAATAATGTTGACGGGGACGTAAAACCTTAACTCAAACAAAACAAACAAACAAACAAACTACATCTCGAAAAAAAGTATGCTGTGTGCACTCATTATAATCGCCGCGATGAGCATTCAACATACCCGTATTTTATACAACATCACAAAGCTACACCTGCATGTACGTAGATTAGGCTGCATGATGCTTCCACGCAGAGCTGAAACCGATCGCACATGCTAGAGTACTGGTAAACCGCTTAGAAGGTCTAAGCCTGCCCATGCAAAGTTGTGCGAGTCGGTCCGTCCATGCATATAAACGCTATTGGTTTCATTGGGCGGCAGGGATTGAGATGTCATTTCATCTCAATGTCGGATAGAAGTCCCACAAAAATGGAAGCAACGTCTCCAAAATGACCTAAATAGTGTTGAAGGGTACGTTTAACCTCAAATCAAACAAACAAACGTTACTGTGACCTAGCTCTATGAATAACCGTTAGTGCCTCGATCTACTCCTGCCTGGAACAAATTTTCGTGCTCCCAAAGCCAATGAAGTTCGCCCATAACTGAGCGTAAAGTTGGTTCAATGGTACGGTAAAACTGAACTAAGGGCCTACCAAAAGATACTGTGAAACTGAGACTGAAGTTGCTGGTACCATCCTAGCAAATGGTATGGTTAAACTGAGCCTATAATAACAAGATACCGTCTAATTACTTGAGACGTAGCAACTGAGCCTAGAGTAATTGGGTACCACCTCATTTCTAGGGACCTAGTAAATGGTATGGTTAAGGGAAGTCATCAATACATGGTTATAGAAACTCCGCTAAAAAGTGAACAAATGCTATTTTCCTGCTAGTGTGTTACAGCGCAGATAATGAAACAGGCTACAAAGGAAAAATTCTGGTTTCCCTCAAGTGTATTTGTTTGTTTGTTTGATTTGAGGTTTAACGTCCCCGTAAACACTGTGAAGGTCATTTTGGAGGCGTTGCTTCCAATTTTGTTGGACTTTTACCCGACCTTGAGATGAAATGACATCTCAAGCCCTGCCGCCCAATGAAACCAATAGGGCGGTTTCAGCTCTGCGTGGAAGCATCAAGCAGCCCATCTATTTCTTCAAGCCCCGATGAGCGGGGCTCAAGTGTATGAAAACTGACGAGTTTTGTCAGGGGCGAAACTTGGCAAATATCGCTCTCAGGCGGGAAATGTGATCTGATGTTCCCCATTAAATATGTAATATTATTAATTGCAGTTTTATGATTCACATTCGAACTAGCCACCAACACGTGCAAATATCAAAGGTGGAAATATCACAAATTGCCGTCTTAAAGAGAAATAAAGAGAGCATAATCTAACATGGCTTTATCTGAACGAAACAAATTTTATACAAAGATTCAACACACATAAACTGCCCATCAAAATAACAAATTCTCACCTGAAATTGTAAATATTTCATTTGTATAATAACTAAAGATGTATCTTTTGACGGCACCCTGGCTAAAGACTACTATCGTTGCAGCATTACTGGTGTAACTGTAGAAGATTTTGACCTCTGCAGTGTATCCTTTATCAACTATGTTGGCCTCAACGTCCACCTGATAGTCGTCTGGTAATGTTGGCAATGTGTCTCGGGCTGCAACAAAACGTCATATATATATGAGCCCCGCCAAGCGAATTTGGGTCTTCGAGCATTCCGTCAGGACAGCTTTTAACTGCGCATGCCCAGCCATTCAGAGGGTCCCGGGATATGGCTTTCTGTCTGAAGGTTCCTCTTGATTCACTGCTTGTATGAGCTAGCAGCGAAGGTTCTGGCGAGACGGCGCGAATGCGCAGGCTCGCCTGAACCTTCGCTGCTCGCATAGGCGATAAGTACCAAAATCGCTTGACGGGCCCCATATATAATAATCATAACTTTTTTTCTGAAATCTGAACTTGCGTATTGAATAAATGCTTGCAACCTTACCTGCGTACTTTGGATATTTTACAACAGCGTTTCTGTCGAGTTTTAGGCTATATACTGATTCACATAGTCTTGTTTACCATTCGGCATTCCGCGTATTATTGACATAGAATTAACTTTATTATTATATATTACCTTATATGTTCCCATATCAGAAATATACCCTGCATATTCCTATAGTGGCACATGCTATTACGATGCATACTTGATAAAAAAGTAAACCATTATGTAGGTAATCGTTTGGCATGAATTATTATTAGTACCTGGCAGGTAAATTTTCCGCGAATACAAAATATCGCATTTAGATCAAGATCACAAGATTGCTGTAATTATTTTGATGACAGATTCTATCTGCCATTCTATGCTGGCACACGAGTTGTCAAGATAATTCAGGCTTTCACCACCATAGAAATATGTGTCCGCACAAAATGTAATCCGGCTTATATGCAGTTTTAGACGAAGTTTCAAGTGATACTTTTGAACATTTTCTAGCGTATGTTTGTAATATGTAACATGTATTAGTTTACGTTCAAACATTCCACTGCAAGAAAAAAAGAAAAGAACATAACATCTAACAAGAAAGCAGTCTGGAGGACAGCCAAATCCCCCGCCGCATTTTGTATCAAGGCACAACCTTGTGACCTTCGCCTGTGACCTTGACCTTGAGTTGGCATGGTTAGCTCACTAAGGGGGATAATTGACCAAAGTTCAATGAGAATCCTTTCAGGGGTAAAGGAGATATGGAACACACAAAAAATCAAAGTTTTAAACTCCTGACCTTCAAATGTGACCTTGACCTTGAGTCGGCATGATTCATTATAAGTTCTGCACATCAGCTCACTGAGGGGGATAATTGACCAAAGTTTAATGAAAATCTATTAAAGGGATCGGGAGATATGGAACGGACAATAAAAAGTTACGGACAAACGGATGGACGGACAAACTGACAGACAGACGAACGGACATAGGTTCTGCACATCAGCTCACTGTGAAGAATATTTGACTAAAGTTTAATGAAAATCTTTCCAAGGGTAAAGGAGATATGGAACGGACAAAAAAATCCAAGTTTCAAACTCGTGACCTTCAACCGTGACCTTGACCTTAAGTCGGCATGGTTCATTTATGGGTTCTGCACACCAGCTTACTGAGACGAATAATTGACCAAAGTTTACAAAGGGTTCAGGAGATATGGAGCGGACAAGAAAGTGTTACGGACAGACAGACGGACGGACGGACGGACGTCCGGGCACACCAATGGGCACTAGTTGGGTAGGACGTTGTTGAGTATTTGCCATTTATTCCGTTAGTGTCCGAAAAAAGTAGCCAACAAGATTTATTGCTTTGTTGGGTAGTTTAGGGGGTATATTTTTGTGTCTTGTTGGGTAGTTTTTAACATGGAAGTACCCAACAAGTGTCCATCTGTGAGGAATGGACCGGCGGACGGACGGACGGACGGACGGACGGACAGACGGACGGACAGCCGAAGGCAATTCTTATAATCCCCTCTCCGCTTCGCGGCGGGGGATTAAAAAATCCCCTCTCCGCTTCGCGGCGGGGGATTAAAATCATCGAGAAACAAACATTCTATAGAATTAAAAAAAAAAAAACATTTTTCAGCGAAAATTTCAAAATGATGTTTCAGCTAAGAACGGCCTTCGGTTGTTATAACATCTTCAGTTTTGTCTTCAATATTGATTAAAACAATACCCGCATTTCGAATCACCATACTTTTCGCTCCCTTCTGGTCTTTTGATCCAATTTTTAAAGGTCGATAACATTTCAACCATTGCGAAAAGAAATGTCCCAAAGTTAGATGATGAGTAACAATGGGTAAAAATCAGAATAACATTCGCGGCACAAAAAAAGAACACGATGATTTTGAACACCAAGATTTTTGACCCTTGCCTTGAATCTTTGTCCATACCCGTTAAATCGCAGCTATCGTTAAACATTTTATGCAATAAATCAGTGACAGAGATGCCACTGATAATAATCTATATATATGGAATTCAAATTCTATTTAAATATTTTGCCAGAGACAATTTAAAAATGAGTGTATAGTTTTAAAAAGTTTTAAATAGTTTTATTTCTATTTCCGGTCAGTATATTACCGACTGCATAATTTAAAAAAAAAATCCCATTTTGACAAATTTCTTACTTTACATATTTCTTTTAACCCTTATCTTGCTGCATATTCATTTAAGCCACACCCATTTCTGTCTATCAACCAATCAAATTACTTGATGTAATGTATTGCTACAAATTCATAAACTGAATACCTAACAGTGTAGATCCTGATCAGATGGCTTCTTCAGAAGCCATCTGATCTGGATCTACACTGTTTGCAAAGATAGGGGTTGTCGCGAACAGCAAGATAAGGGTTAAAGACTTCCGATTTCGGTCAGTTTACTTATGTTGGATTTTGAAAACGTACACATTTCAAGATAAAATATTTGTGTTGAAAATTCGAACCATGGACTGGCAATTCATAATATCACCGGTGTATACACATCCGCAAACATTCAATCTTTGAAATTTGCAGAAATGCTTTTCTAAATTTTGTAACTTTTTTTAGAAGACTTTATGTTAGTAAGGAATGGCTTGATTTCTCAAAGAATCTGTCATTTCAGATGGCGCCCGCTGGAACTGCCTTGTTGGGACGGCTCTAGCGGGTAGTCTATATTTGAGATTTTGTGAAGACATAGGAATATAACTGTTTTCTTTTTCTTGAGCTGGGGTTGGTCGGTGTGTTTCTTACCTGGTCCAAGTTGTCCAAAGCTAACAAAGACGATAGTGCTATAGATAACGCATCGCTAAAACTTAGAACATTTTAACTCATCGCAAAAACTTTGAACATTTATTCTTGCATAAATACCTATCTGCATGGCTGTATGAAGTCATTGTCAAATGGACCGAAAGCCGTGCTCAAACAGCAAAAACCATGTTTAAATCATGAAATTCGAGTGCTGTTTGAACATGGATTTTGAGCTTTTGATATCACAAGACGGGCCTTGCTGTGTTTACGTTACGTTGAGCGACGTAACGTTATCGCCTTGAACGTAGCGTTTTATGGTTCTATGATGACGTCATTACATGACAACGTCATTGTAAACAACATTCTGAACTGGCCGCCAGTTTGGTTTGCCTGTCGCATTTGAAGAGTTTATATGGAATTTATATGGAGTTTTTGGGCGTTTTTGTCAAAATTTGTGGTCGGATTCGTAAGTTATGCAAGAATAACGATCATCCATGGTTATTTCATTGCATTAACATTTGCCGGATCCCTCGGAAGACATTTTAACATTCGGCCTAGCGGCCTCATGTTCAAACAGCTTCCTCGGGACCCGGCAAATGTTAATGCATGAAAAACCATGGCTGATCCCTATAATACGTCATATACACGGACATTTTTGTTGAAAACCAGAAAAAACAACATAAGTAACTTTTGCAAAAGCTAGACACTCACATTTTCTCTGCATCGTCAGTTTACTTGAAAGCTATAGCAAAGGATGCTTTGTACAGCTGGACCCTGGACATGCTTTTGTTTGATTTGAGGTTTAACGGCCACGTCAACACTATATAGGACTTTTACCCGACATTGAGATAAAATGACATTTCAAGCCCTGCAGCCCAATGAAACCAGCAAGGTTTTTAAACATGGACGGTCCAACTTGCACCACTTTGCCTGGGCTGGCATAATCCTAAGCGATTTACCAGTATGCAGAGCTGAGTATGCATGTGGAGTGGGTTTCAGCTCTGCGTGAAAGCATCATGCAGCCTAATCCAATTCTTCAACCCCGATGGGCAGGGCGGCCCTGGACATGTAAACTTGACGATGCTGACATCACTCACCTGCGTGTGTCCCGGATTCTTGACAAGAGAGACTGTGAGATTTCTCCAAATAAACCAAAAATACCAGAATGGAAACCACAAGAACTGAAAATACCTGCAGGAGATGAGCGAAGATATAACGACAATCTGAATAAGCCTAATATAATTTGAGCCCACACATGAGAAAGGGGCCCTTAGAATTCTCTGAGTTTCGTTCCGTCACGAAAACACGCCTATATAAGTTTGATCCCATTGAATCCCACTTTTATATGTGCTAAAACTGGGGTTTACAGGGGGTATACATTATGTTTCTTATTTCTGCTCTAAAATATAAATTGTGGGTACTCGTTAGAACGGCCTCAATAAGCAGAATAGGAAAAATATCAAATTTTTTCATTTTAAAATTTTCGTTTTCTTAGCGGCATTTGTATAGGCGTGTTTTCGTAATGTTCAAATGTGCGTACACATCCAGTTAATTGGGTTAGAAATATGACTTCCTGCATGAACCTACTACATGTTTGTAAGCAGCAAAGACTCTGATGAGACTGCGCGTATGTGCAGGCTAGCCTGAGCTTTTGATGGACATCTATGCCATAAGTATCTTTTCTCAAGATTTGGCTCATTTACATGACATTTTTCAGATGAATATTTCTGACAGGTTTCCAATCTCTGTATAGCAGCATCCGTGGTGTTGTGGTTATGCTACTCGCCTTGTAAACCAGGGGTCGCAGGATCCACCCGGGGCTTCTCCAGACTTTCGGATGAGTCTTTAAACCGAGATTCCATCTCCGTATGACATTAGCTGTTGGTGAGACGTTAAAACTCCAACGACTCTTATCTCTGTACTGAATACATAATCGTGAGATTCGACACGATTCGAGCAAATTGAGACAATCATTATATTTATTTTTTTTCTCTATATGAACTTGCCAGCTTGTTTATGTTGTTGTTGTTGTTGCTGCTATTACTGCTGCTGCTAATGATGATGGTGATTTGTTTGAATTGAGGTTTAACGTCCCCGTCAACACTGTAAAGGTCATTTTGGAGACGTTGCTTCTAATTTTGTGGGACTTTTACCCGACATTGAGATGAAATGACATCTCAAGCCCTGTCGCCCAATGAAACAAATAGAGTTTATTAGCATGGACGGTCCGCCTCGCACCGCGGTTCCTGGACAGGCTTAGATCCTCTAAGCGGTTTACCAGTACTAGTGTGCGGGCCGGATTCGGCTCTGCGTGGAAGCATCATGCAGCCCGTATATTTCTACAAGCCCCTATGGGCGGGGGCGAATGATGATCGTGATGATGAAGCCGGTGGTGGTGATAATGGTGGTGGTGGTGATGATGATGATGATGGTGAAAAGTTGTTGTTGATCATCATCATCATCACCATCATCATCAACAACCTATGTGTGCACTATAAATAAGAAAAATATCGCGGAATTTCACCAGAAAAGTAGCCATTTTGGAGATGCGAAAAGAAAAAAAATGCACTATGTTGCAAGTGCGCAAGCCTAAAAGGGTGTGAAAAGTGGAATAATACGTATTTGTTTGTTAGACATATGATAAGCAAACAAAACTATTCATACCCTTTTCATGTTTTCCTATTGAAACCAATATACAATTGAGGAGGAAAAGTTGACACAGTCGTATAAACAATCAGTTTGTTATCATATCATGAGCTAAATGTACAATCGCAATCCCTATCATTTAAACGTTTATCAACTGCTTTTGGATATTTTCCTATCATATGACGCACTGTTAAAACTGATTGCAACCACCATGCTCACTCGGCCTGTGTAATAATTACCCCTGTTAACCCCACTTTATACAGAGAGAACCGGATTGCAAGGGTGAACCTTAATTTGCTTATTTATGCTCAAAAAATAGCTTCTGGGTACTCGTAAGAACTATGGGGTGCCGTTTTACTATTTAACCTTTTTTGTACCAAATTGAATCTTCCCCCTTTTATATAGCATGAGTCCATTTCAAAATTTAGGGGTGTCAGGTTGTGTTTTCTTCAAATTTCTTTTGGAAAACCGCTCAACTTTTTGCAAACAGTGTAGGCCCTGATCAGACGCCGCGTTCTGCGGCGTCTCATCTGGGCCTGAACTGTTTGCCAGGGTACCCGTTTGGGGGTTTCCGGTACTAAATGGGTTAATCCATTCTAACAAATACCATCAACATTTGTTTCTTGGAGTCATTAAGAAAAAAGATCTTTATTACCTAATATTCTTCTGCTTACTGGAATTCTTTATAGCGGCAAATTCCTTACAGGGGCAAACTGATAGGACACAAATAATGTTATTTGTTTGTTTAATTTGATGTTTAACGTCTCCGTCAACACTGTATAGTTCATTTTGGAGACGTTGCTTCCGATTCCCGACATTGAGATGAAATGCCATCTTAAGCACTGTCGCCCAATGAAACCAGTAGAGTTTATAAGCATGGACGGTCCTACTCGTACCCCCTTGCCTGGGCAGGCTTAGGTCCTCTAAGCGATTTACCAGTACTCGTGTGCAGTCATTTTCAGCTCTGCGTGGTCCAAGCATCATGCAGTCCATCTATTTCTTCAAGTCCCGATGGGCGGGGGCCGGAATAATGTTATTTATCAAGTTAACTAGTCTGTGAAATGAACATCCCTCTAAACCCCACTTCATAAAGAGAAAATTGGGGTTAACATGGGTTAACATTATTTTGTTTATTTCTGCTTCAAGACATAGGTTGTAGGTACTCGTTAGAACCGCCTCAATGAGGCGATTCTAACGAGCGCCCACAATCTATGTAAGACATAGGTTGCGGGAACTCGTTAGAACCGCCTCAATGAGGCGATTCTATCGAGCGCCCATAATCTATGTTCTGAGGAGTCGCAGAGACAAGACTGACTGTTGAAAAAGTTTCAAAGGGCCATAAGGCCCATAACTGGTAAAAATCAGTCAAGCATGACCTCGATACAATATGATTTTATCAAACTCCCTTGAAAAGAGGGACAAGATTGTGTCTACAGATGGACAGACAGGATGGACAAACCCATTACTATAGTCCCCTTTGACTAACGTCGCGAGACAATAACAGAACACATTGATATGTTCATTTTCAGGTCATGGTATTAATAACTGGAAAGTTTCAATATCCCTTGAGAAATGTAGGAGTTGCAGAGACAAGAACTTATGTTGATAAAATGGCTAAAACAGACAAAAGGTCAGAACTCTGCTAAAAAGCAGTCAAGCATGGCCTCGGTATAATATGATCTTCTTTAGGTCATGGGAACAATAACTGGAAGATTTCACTAAAATCTACAGAAAACTGCAAAGAGGAGTTTCAGAGACAAGACTTACCGTTGAAAAATAACCTGTGTTAAAAATCAGTCGAGCAAGACGTTGGTAAAACATAATCATCTTCAGGTAATTTGAATAATAACTGGAAAGTTTCATCAAAATCCCTTGAAAATTGTAGGAGTTGTAGAGACAAGAACTTCTGCTAGTAGTATACCCAGCTCTTTGGCCTCAATGACGTCACAAGCCGGTCGACAAGATGGCCGCCATTTTGACCCTCGATGACCTCGCGGGGGTCGCTCCACGGGGTGTGTGACCGAGATGGCCGCCATTCGTGACCCTCGCGGGGGTCGCCGGATGACCTTTGAGGGATTTGAGACCAAGATGGCCGCCGTGCTGGATGACCGGAGAGGGGTCGCCGGATGAGGGGGCGAAGCGTTGGCGAGCGAGATGCCCACCATAAGTGGATGACGCGTTTAGCGAAAACGCCCTAGACCACGGGAAGGTAGCGTCACGTCCTAGGGCACGGTGCGCCGACCATGGGCGCTCCACATCCGTTCCGGTTATCTTTCATACGAGCATTAGCGCTTCACATCCGTTTCATTTAATTTTCGTAAGCATTCTTTTCATTTTTGACACAATCATGCGATCGTTGTGCTTCTTTCGGCGTGGACTGAATTCTTTGATAATGTCTCTCATCGATTTTCCTCGAGATCTCTTCATCACGTAGTACGCGCAGTATAGTCCGCATACGTTAGACCCGGACTGTTGGAGTTGTTCAGCGTTCATCAGGTAGGGTTTATCGAGTAACTCTTCAAATCTAACGCCGTAATCTCTAGGATCGTTTCCTACTGAATCGAAAAATTCGTATGGTCCGCGCACGGGAAAATAGATTGTTACCCAGTGCTCCCCTCTTTCTTTACTAGTGGCCGTGTTGGAAATGACGAACCTTCCTCTTTTTTTTTAATTTGGTCCGCCGCGCAGACAGTCACGGGATATCCAGAAAGTATACGAGTCAGTTGATCGCTGTTCATCGTCGCTTAATATTTAAAGGTTGTCCAGTCTACCATCTGCCCGTTTTTTACTCGCGTTTTCTTACGATCAGAGGTCTCGCCCTTTTGCTCCTTTTGTAATCGAGCTAGATCTGACTTTGCCATTTCGACCGCTTGAGCCACGGGAGTGACCAATTTCACCACGGCATTTTGCTGTTCCCGCATTTCTATTTCCTTTTTTCGTTGTTCTTCCATTTCTTTTAGAAGTCGGTTTCTTCTACCGCTACCGACGATGTAGCCCCATGTAATCGGGCTGTACGTAGCCCTCGCTCAAGTCTTTGAAATGCTGGTACCACGCTGGTCCGGAACATAAGGCATCCATTTATCCAGTTTTACGTCGTACACTTCGATCGACCCCATCTTTTTTTCTCCAAATATAGCGTTGATTTACCCTTCTTACGTTTGTTTCATTCGTCGTCAGATTCCTGGTCTTCGCCGTATTCCATCAAGACATGATCGGGCCATACGCCGGTAAACAAATCCTTTCTCAGTTTAACGGCTTGCTGGATGGATTCGCCGACATTCATGTCATGCTGTACTCTTAAAGTTTTAGCCGACTCGAGAATCTGCCTCTGAGTAGGGTCTTTTTGCAGCTGGTGATAATCCATTAAAAACCTCGCGTAATCGTGTCTTAGTTTTTTCCTGAGGAAGGGCAAGTCCTCGTTTGCTGCGCGATGATACGCTTCCTCGGGAGCGTTTCCCTCTTCGATGAAGCTATTCACTTTGTCTTTGAAGCGCTCTGCATTCGATTGCCTTACAGGTTCCTTAAACCTCTTCCATATTTCTAGACACTGACGGTCTTCTGACAGTTCATCTTTGACCCGTTTACCAGGGGGCCCCATTAAGGGGTAATGCATGCGTGTCGTTTACGTCGCTTATCGATTCCCTGTCATCGTCGCTGTCTTTATCGTTTATATCGGACTCTTCGGATACCTCTAATTTCCGCTTTCTTTCTACCGGAAATACGTCACCGCGTAAACGATCTTGTTCGGGCGTGTTCGGTCTTAGGTCGACAATCAGGTACCCATATGGCTGACTCGTGGCCTGTTCGAATCGTTTCATAAACGTAGAGTTAGATGCTTGGTAAATTCTTCTCGCCAACGTCGCCACTTGTTGTCTGTCGATGGGATTATTGAAAAGGACGAGGTATTGAGTGTTCAACGCGATGTCTCTACAAGCTTTTCCTTGCGGAAATAGATTCTGCGTGAGATATACGACGGACAAGTTTCTGTGATGGCTACCCTTGGTAAAGAGGTCGGCGATTCTTTGGTCGCATTTAGCCTCGGTCATCAAATCGTCAAAAACCAGTACGTTTCTTTTACGGGTATCGACATACTCTGAGCTGGTCAGGTTGTCCGGTATACCGTGTATAAACTCTATCTGAGGAAGACTGCGTCGCAAGCCGTCGTACAGTCTTTGCCACTGACCAAAACACCATACGATACGCTCAGGTGGAGGGTTTATGAGGTCGGATAGGAGAAACTTTCTAGTCCATTCTGTTTTACCGCTTCCACTAGGGCCAGTCACTATCATAGAAAAAGGATGCTGAAAGGTAATGCTATTTGGCATGCCTGATTGTGGAACTATCCCACTACCGTGCTTATTGCGTTGGTGCCTTAACAAAGCATCATGTCTGGAGAACACGAGGTTACAGTCTGAGCATTGATTCATTTTTGTTATTCAATTGCTTGCAGTTGGGTCAGACTTACAAACTTTTATGACCGACAACTACACCACCACAGCCACCACCACCACCACAGCCACCACCACAGCCACCACCTCAGCCACCACCACCACCATGGCAGTTAATGCCATTTTTCAGCTACATTCGGCACTTCACCTGTCGATTCCATTCGTCTAAGATGGAAGCACTCATTCGGCTTAAATGGCCTTTGGTCAGTTTTTATCCCGTTACAGCACTGAGTCATTAAATACGACACCGTTTCAAGTCTAAATGGCTGTTTTTTCTAACGTCGACTAGTTTATTTTATATATATCGCCATTGTCTAAATACTCCAGCAAGACGGTAAATTCTCTCTGTCGTAGATGAAAATTAATGAGAAAAACATTCGCCCCATTTCGCCCTTTGAATTGTCTTCACTCGTCTAAGAAACTCATTCGACTTAAATGGGTTTATGTCAATCACCACCACCACCACAGCCACCACCACCACCACCACCAACAACAACAACAACACAGCCACCACCACCACCACAGCCACCACCACCACCAATGCCCAGTGCATCTCCTTTCAATTCGTTTAATAATGAAACTGGTCCCACTTCGTCCTGACTCGCTCACAATATAACGCCGTATAAATCTTCGCGATGTTTTCTTTCGCATACTTCTATCTATCGTTCTGTAGCTTCTCTGGCTTCTCTTCGCAACTGATGACATCTTAACCACCAACACAACTCGTCTAATATCACAAGTGTCATACACACAAATCCATACATTGTTCGCATATAGGTTCTCTCTCCGTTTTTAAGTGGTTTTGTATCAAATGTTCTCACAAAATTATTGGATCCTGCCCCAGAAGCTGACCATGCGTGTCATTTTCTTTTCCTCAAGCGCTATATAATGTCAGAAACCTTCCCAGAGAGCGCCGTGTTTTCTCTATGAGGATTCGTTTGAGTATGAAGTTCTTTACTACAACGTTCATGCTTTCTTCGCAGATTTCAAAACGAGGCTGTCATTTGTTCACAGCATAAGTCGGTTATTAATAACAACCAATCGGTATGTGTCGTAGTCATTGTTAACATAGATTTTACTTATTAGAGTTCATTGTCTGATAGGAGAGCGAAGGTCGGGTATGTCGTTTTAAACTTTTCGCATTCAATTAGAGTTTGAAGCAATTTGCGTTTTTAGGTGTATGTGTGCGTTTATAGATGTATGCGTGTACTTGGTGGCTATTTTTAGAAATAAACGTCAGTTACTCTATTTAGCCTCACTCATGGTTTGACCTTCATGAGGTCGTTATTTTAGAAACAAACGTCAGTTACTATAAATAGACTCATTGAAACTGTTTTAACGCGCACCCACAGCATATTTTTGGAGGAACCACCTCTAACAAACGCCAAGAACTTGTGCGTTACGAACCGCCTCACCGAGGAGAGAACCCGGAACCCTTATTTTATTTAATGATCCTCCTCAACGCGCATTTGGATGTATGGATACATGTATGTATGGACGTATGTAATCTGTCTTAAAGGGAGTTAAGGTACTGTTTCCGTGGCCTTGTGGTTGAGAGCGCTGACTCTTGATCATTAGGTCTCTCACCGCTGTGGTTCGAGCCTCGCTCGGGTCACATGTGAGACGCCAAGTTCTGCAACGGAAGGTCAGGTGGTTTTTCTCCGGGTACTCCGGTTTTCGCCCACCTCTGATTAACAATCGGCTCGATATGAGTGAAATAATCTTGAAAGGGCCGTAAAACCAAACCAAAAAAAAAAAAAAAAAAAAAGTACTGTTAGTACCTCGATTATTTTTCTTTCTCAATATAAGAATTTAAGGTGCTTTTAGTACTTTGATTTTTCAAACCAATACTTATACTCGCTGAAAGATATTGATTTTGAATTTAGATCTGACAAGTCGATAAACGAGTATAAGTATTGGTTTTTATACCTATGGGCCATTCGGCAAGACAATTCCAAGGCGATCGTATCGGTATGAGGTAAATGTCACTTTTCCAATATTTAAGTAAAGGCTTATTCGCGGGTAAAAGGTAATGTTTACTTTCGGGGTAATCAAAGCACTGAGAGTACGGCGGGTCGATCGTCTCTGAGTGTGGGTTGGGAAAATAGTCCTGAGTGAGTGAGTTTTAGTTTTACGTCCCACCAACAGCTAAGGTCATACGGAGACGGCACCTCGGTTAAAGACTCATCCGAAAGCCTGGAGAAGACCGGGATCGACCCTGCGATCCCTGGTTTACAAGGCGAGTAGCGTTAAAAAAATAGTCCTGAACTGAGAATCGAACAGTTCGTTCAACTTTTAGCGAGCACAGTAGATCTGATCAGACATCGCTTTATGTGGCGTCTGATTATGAAGATTCTGCTTGTCAAGTGCACGAGCACAGTCCACCCCCGCCCATCGGGGCTTGAATAAATAGATGGGGATGCGCGAAGCTTCCTCGCTGAATCCGATCGCACTCCAGGACTTGTAAGGTGCTAAGGCTGCCCGTCCCTCAAAGACATGTTAAAAATCAAAGTACCAACAGTACCGAAGATCTACGTTATCGTGTATCAGGCGCGCAACGAAAAAATCAAAGAACCAACGGTACCCCAAATCTTGCAAAAAAAAAAAAAAAAATCAAAGTACTAAAAACACCTTGAATACTTATATTGAGAAAGGAAAAATCAAAGTACTAAAAGCACCTTAAATTCTTATATTGAGAAAGAAAAATAATCAAAGTACTAACAGTACCTTTTTTTTTTTTTTTTTTTTTTGGTTTTGGTTTTACGGCCCTTTCAAGATTATTTCACTCAAATCGAGCCGATTGTTAATCTGAGGTGGGCGTAAACCGGAGTGCCCGAAGAAAAACCACCTGACCTTCCGTTGCAGAACTTGGCGTCTCACATGTGACCCGAGCGAGGCTCGAACCACAGCGGTGAGAGACCTAATGATCAAGAGTCAGCGCTCTCAACCACAAGGCCACGGAAACAGTACCTTAACTCCCAATTTAAGACAGATTACATACGTCCATACATACATGTATCCATACATCCAAATGCGCGTTGAGGAGGATCATTAAATAAAATAAGGGTTTCGGGATCTCGCCTCGGTGAGGCGGTTCGTAACGCACAAGTTCTTGGCGTTTGTTAGAGGTGGTTCCTCCAAAATATGCTGTGGGTGCGCGTTAAAACAGGTTCAATGCGTCTATTTATAGTAACTGACGTTTGTTTCTAAAATAACGACCTCATGAAGGTCAAACCATGAGTGAGGCTAAATAGAGTAATTGACGTTTATTTCTAAAAATAGCCACCAAGTACACGCATACATCTATAAACGCATACATACACCTAAAAACGCAAATTGCTTCAAACTCTAATTGAATGCGAAAAGTTTAAAACGACATACCCGACCTTCGCTCTCCTATCAGACAATGAACTCTAATAAGTAAAATCTATGTTAACAATGACTACGACACATACCGATTGGTTGTTATTAATAACCGACTTATGCTGTGAACAAATGACAGCCTCGTTTTGAAATCTGCGAAGAAAGCATGAACGTTGTAGTAAAGAACTTCATTCTCAAACGAATCCTCATAGAGAAAACACGGCGCTCTCTGGGAAGGTTTCTGACATTATATAGCGCTTGAGGAAAAGAAAATGACACGCATGGTCAGCTTCTGGGGCAGGATCCAATAATTTTGTGAGAACATTTGATACAAAACCACTTAAAAACGGAGAGAGAACCTATATGCGAACAATGTATGGATTTGTGTGTATGACACTTGTGATATTAGACGAGTTGTGTTGGTGGTTAAGATGTCATCAGTTGCGAAGAGAAGCCAGAGAAGCTACAGAACGATAGATAGAAGTATGCGAAAGAAAACATCGCGAAGATTTATACGGCGTTATATTGTGAGCGAGTCAGGACGAAGTGGGACCAGTTTCATTATTAAACGAATTGAAAGGAGATGCACTGGGCATTGGTGGTGGTGGTGGCTGTGTTGGTGGTGGTGGCTGTGGTGTTGTTGTTGTTGTTGGTGGTGGTGGTGGTGGCTGTGGTGGTGGTGGTGATTGACATAAACCCATTTAAGTCGAATGAGTTTCTTAGACGAGTGAAGACAATTCAAAGGGCGAAATGGGGCGAATGTTTTTCTCATTAATTTTCATCTACGACAGAGAGAATTTACCGTCTTGCTGGAGTATTTAGACAATGGCGATATATATAAAATAAACTAGTCGACGTTAGAAAAAACAGCCATTTAGGCTTGAAACGGTGTCGAATTTAATGAATCAGTGCTGTAACGCGATAAAAACTGACCAAAGGCCATTTAAGCCGAATGAGTTCTTCCATCTTAGACGAATGGAATCGACAGGTGAAGTGCCGAATGTAGCTGAAAAATGGCATTAACTGCCATGGTGGTGGTGGTGGTGGCTGAGGTGGTGGCTGTGTTGGTGGCTGTGGTGGTGGTGGTGTTGGTGGCTGTGGTGGTGTAGTTGTCGGTCATAAAAGTTTGTAAGACTGACCCAACTGCAAGCAATTGAATAACAAAAATGAATCAATGCTCAGACTGTAACCTCGTGTTCTCCAGACATGATGCTTTGTTAAGGCACCAACGCAATAAGCACGGTAGTTGGATAGTTCCACAATCAGACATGCCAAATAGCATTACCTTTCAGCATCCTTTTTCTATGATAGTGACTGGCCCTAGTGGAAGCGGTAAAACGGAATGGACTAGAAAGTTACTCCTATCCGACCTCATAAACCCTCCACCTGAGCGTATCGTATGGTGTTTTGGTCAGTGGCAAAGACTGTACGACGGCTTGCGACGCAGTCTTCCTCAGATTGAGTTTACACACGGTATACCGGACAACCTGACCAGCTCAGAGTATGTCGATACCCGTAAAAGAAACGTACTGGTTTTTGACGATTTGATGACCGAGGCTAAATGCGACCAAAGAATCGCCGACCTCTTTACCAAGGGTAGCCATCACAGAAACTTGTCCGTCGTATATCTCACGCAGAATCTATTTCCGCAAGGAAAAGCTTGTAGAGACATCGCGTTGAACACTCAATACCTCGTCCTTTTCAATAATCCCATCGACAGACAACAAGTGGCGACGTTGGCGAGAAGAATTTACCCAGCATCTAACTCTACGTTTATGAAACGATTTGAACAGGCCACGAGTCAGCCATATGGGTACCTGATTGTCGACCTAAAACCGAACACGCCCGAACAAGATCGTTTACGCGGTGACGTATTTCCGGTAGAAAGAAGGCGGAAATTAGAGGTATCCGAAGAGTCCGATATAAACGATAAAGACAGCGACGATGACAGGGAATCGATAAGCGACGTAAACGACACGCATTACCCCTTAATGGGGCCCCCTGGTAAACGGGTCAAAGATGAACTGTCAGAAGACCGTCAGTGTCTAGAAATATGGGAGAGAAGGTTTAAGGAACCTGTAAGGCAATCGAATGCAGAGCGCTTCAAAGACAAAGTGAATAGCTTCATCGAAGAGGGAAACGCTCCCGAGGAAGCGTATCATCGCGCAGCAAACGAGGACTTGCCCTTCCTCAGGAAAAAACTAAGACACGATTACGCGAGGTTTTTAATGGATTATCACCAGCTGCAAAAAGACCCTACTCAGAGGCAGATTCTCGAGTCGGCTAAAACTTTAAGAGTACAGCATGACATGAATGTCGGCGAATCCATCCAGCAAGCCGTTAAACTGAGAAAGGATTTGTTTACCGGCGTATGGCCCGATCATGTCTTGACGGAATACGGCGAAGACCAGGAATCTGACGACGAATGAAACAAACGTAAGAAGGGTAAATCAACGCTATATTTGGAGAAAAAAGATGGGGTCGATAGAAGTGTAAGACGTAAAACTGGATAAATGGGTGCCTTATGTTCCGGACTACGATGCGTGGTACCAGCATTTCAAAGACTTGAGCGAGGGCTACGTACAGCCCGATTACATGAGTACATCGTCGGTAGCGGTAGAAGAAACCGACTTCTAAAAGAAATGGAAGAACAACGAAAAAAGGAAATAGAAATGCGGGAACAGCAAAAGCCCGTGGTGAAATTGGTCACTCCCGTGTCTCAAGCGGTCGAAATGGCAAAGTCGGATCTAGCTCGATTACAAAAGGAGCAAAAGGGCGAGACCTCTGATCGTAAGAAAACGCGAGTAAAAAACGGGCAGATGGTAGACTGGACAACCTTTAAATATTAAGCGACGATGAACAGCGATCAACTGACTCGTATACTTTCTGGATATCCCGTGACTGTCTGCGCGGCGGACCAAATTAAAAAACGAAGAGGAAGGTTCGTCATTTCCAACACGGCCACTAGTAAAGAAAGAGGGGAGCACTAGGTAACAATCTATTTTCCCGTGCGCGGACCATACGAATTTTTCGATTCAGTAGGAAACGATCCTAGAGATTACGGCGTTAGATTTGAAGAGTTACTCGATAAACCCTACCTGATGAACGCTGAACAACTCCAACAGTCCGGGTCTAACGTATGCGGACTATACTGCGCGTACTACGTGATGAAGAGATCTCGAGGAAAATCGATGAGAGACATTATCAAAGAATTCAGTCCACGCCGAAAGAAGCACAACGATCGCATGATTGTGTCAAAAATGAAAAGAATGCTTACGAAAATTAAATGAAACGGATGTGAAGCGCTAATGCTCGTATGAAAGATAACCGGAACGGATGTGGAGCGCCCATGGTCGGCGCACCGTGCCCTAGGACGTGACTCTACCTTCCCGTGGTCTACGGCGTTTTCGCTAAACGCGTCATCCACTTATGGTGGGCATCTCGCTCGCCAACGCTTCGCCCCCTCATCCGGCGACCCCTCTCCGGTCATCCAGCACGGCGGCCATCTTGGTCTCAAATCCCTCAAAGGTCATCCGGCGACCCCCGCGAGGGTCACGAATGGCGGCCATCTCGGTCACACACCCCGTGGAGCGACCCCCGCGAGGTCATCGAGGGTCAAAATGGCGGCCATCTTGTCGACCGGCTTGTGACGTCATTGAGGCCAAAAAACTGGGTATACTACTTCTGTTGATAAAATGGCTAAAACTGACAAAGGGCCCTAACTCTGGTGAAACGCAGTCAAGTGTGACATAGGTATATGATCTTCTTCAGGTCATGGGAACAATAACTGGAGGGTTTCACTAAAATCCACTGAAAACTGCAAGAGGAGTTGCAGAGACAAGACTGACTGTTGAAAAATTGCCAAAGGGCCATAACAGTGGTAAAAGTCAGTCGAGCATCAGCTTGATAAAATATGATTATCAGTTACCCCCTATATATATATTGCATTGTAACGCATTGACCTGATAAAGATATGCTATCTCAGGTCAAGTGAGCTTTATCACGTCAACATGGCATTGCACTTTTTTGAATGAAACAGACAACCGGAAAAATGGCCAAAATGTTATTAGTACTAGAAAAAAAATAAATTAAAAATATCAAAAGAAAAATAATGGTCAGCTGATAGTAAATATACTGATTGATTATATTCCGCATCGGAATGTTGGGACGCACTAAGGACAATCGGTAACTGATTGTAAACTGCCAATTTAAAGAGTTTACAAGGGGATAAACTGATAAATAGAATACCAGATTCGTATCATTTTAAAGAGTTTACAAGGGGATAAACTGATAAATAGAATACCAGATTCGTGTCATTTGATATCAAGTTTATCAGGCTCGGCTTCGAGAACGCATGTAGAATCGCTCGGCAAGCCTCGCGATTCTACAAGCGTTCTCGGAGCCTTGCCTGATAAACTTGATATCAAAATACACGAACCTGATATTCTCTATTTATCTTCGGGTCATGGGAACAATATCGTGAAAGTTTCATCAAAATCCCCTGAAAACTGTAGGAGGAGTTGTAGAGGCAATTTTTTGTGTCTACGGATGGATGTACAGATGAACACATTACTATAGTTCCCTTCGATTTAATGGGTGGGGACACTAACAGAACAAATTGATCGTCATGGAGATTTTCAAGCTCAACAGTGAGTCACAACTGCAACATACCGAGAAAAACAACTACAGCTGAACTTCAATGGCTGAAACAGGGCATCATGAAAACATGCCTATATAATTTTGACCCCCTTAAACCCCACTTTTATGTAGTGAAACTGGGGTTTCCGGGGGTATACCTTATTTTTCCTATTTCTGCTCTAAAATATAGATTGTGGGTACTCGTTAGAACCGCCTTATCGAGGCGGTTCTAGCGAGTGCCCACAATCTATATTTTGAGCAGAAATAAGAAAAATATCACAATTTTTCATCATAAAAGTTTCATTTTTTCGGTGATAAAGGTTACAATGTATTTGTATAGGCGTGTTTGCATAATGAAGGATTGGTCATTTACCATGGCTAATTCGAATACATATAATATGTTTTGGAAAATTTGAGCTCTTTAAAATCTTTAACATTAAAATTATCTAAGTCTGTGACCTTGACCTTGAGGTCATAGGCATGGGTGGCGGTATTGCTGAATAAAACAGTGTACCTATATCTATCATCATACCAAATAAAATATAAACCAAAGCCATCATAAAAGTTCAGGTTCTAACAGGTACAAATACCTTAGCCGGAGTCTTTAACACTGAAAATTTTTAAGTCCATGACCTTGACCTTGAGGTCATGGGCAGGGCATGGGTGGGGGTATCGCTGAATAAAACTTTGGACCTATATCTATCATCATACCAAATATGAACCAGTTCCATCAAATGGATAGGAAATATGAGTTCTAAAAGTTCAGGCTCTACCTGTTACAAAAACCTTAACCCGAGGTTACAGGATCACACACGTACAGGCGGACGTACACATGTACGCACGTACGGAAAACTGAAAAACTATATGCATGTGCCCTAAAGGTCAAGGTCACAGACAAAGAGTTTTTATGCCCCTGCCATCGGCATGATGCCGGGGGCATAAAAATTCTTTGTCTATGACCTTGACCTTTAGGGCACATGCATGGGTGGGGGTACTGGACCAGTATCAATCATCATACCAAATATAAACTTAATTCACCATACGATTTGGAAAATATAAGCTCTTAAAATATCTAATTAAAAATTTCTAAGTCTGTGACCTTGACCTTGAGCTCATGAGCATGGGTATCGCTGAATAAATTGGACAGGTATCTAACATCTTACCAAATATAAACCCAGTCCATCATACGAATTGGAAGATATCAACTCTTAAAATATCTAATCAAAAAATTCTAAGTCTGTGACCTTGACCTTGAAGCCATAGGCATGAGGGGGGGGGGGCATTACCAAATAAACATTTGGACCTGTATCTGTCATCATAGCAAATATAAGCCAAATCCATAATATGCTTTGGAAAATTTGAGCTCTTTAAAATCTTTAACATTAAAATTGTCTAAGTCTGTGACCTTCACCTTGAGGTCATAGGCATGGGTGGAGGTATTGCTGAATAAAACCGTGTACCTATATCTATCGTCATACCAAATAAAATATGAACCAAAGCCATCATAAAAGTTCAGGTTCTGCCAGGTACAAATACCTTAGCCGCATTTTTTAACATTGAAAATTTCTAAGTCCATGACCTTGACATTGAGGTCATGGGCATGGGTGGGGGTATCGCTGAATAAAACTTTGGACCTATATCTATAATCATACCAAATGTGAACCAATTCCATCAAATGGTTTGGAAAATATGAGTTCTAAAATAATCAGGGTCTACCTGTTACAACAACCTTAACCCGAGTCTTTAACATTGAAAATTTCGAAGTCTGTGACCTTGACCTCAAGGTCACAGGCATGAGTGGGGGTATCGCTTTATAAAACTTTGGACCTATATCTATCATCATCCAAATATGAACCAGTTCCATCGAATGGTTAGGAAAATATGAGTTCTAAAATGTTCAGGCTCTACCTGTTATAAAAACCTTAACCTGAGGTTTCATGATCACGTACGTACGTACACATACACGTACAGACGGATGTACACATGTACGCACGTACGGAAAACGGAAAAACTATATGCCCCCGGCATCATGCCGATGCCGGGGGCATAAAAAGCATTTTAAAGGGTGACCATCACAGACTTGCTAATGTCATATAAGAACCAAGCTTTGATTTCTCAGTCATCATACGCCAAACCATCACGAAAACAGGCCTATATAATTTTGACCCCCTTGAACCCCACTTTTATATGGTAAAACTGGGGTTTCCGGGGGTATACCTTATTTTTCTTATTTCTGCTCTAAAATATAGATTGTGGGTACTCGTTAGAACCGCCTCGATTTTTCTTATTTCTGCTCTAAAATATAGATTGTGGGTACTCGTTAGAACCGCCTCATCGAGTACCCACAATCTATATTTTAGAGCAGAAATAAGAATAATATCACAATTTTTCATCTTAAACTCTTCATTTTTACGGCCATAAAAGTGGCAATGTACTTGTATAGGCGTGTTGGCGTAATGTCGGTAAAAAGATACCTACAACATGTAGCTGCGGATAAGAAGGCGTAATAAGGTTAATTAAGGGGTTATTTTCCTTTTTAGAAACACATTGTGGGTACTTCTTCACGTGAACATGTCCGTGACCCACTTTGTATAGAGAAAACTGGGGTTTACGGGGGTAAACATTATTTTTCTTATTTTTACTCCAAGACATAGGTTGTGGGTACTCGTTAGAACCGCCTCAATGATGCGGTTCTAACGAGCACCCCCAACCTATGTTTGCAGTACAAATACAAAAAATATCATGGATTTTCATCCGAAAAGTAGCCATTTTGGAGATGTGAAAAAAGCACTATGTCGCACGGGTATGTTATCGTAATGTGTTGCCTCGATGGGGCCACACTATGTATGTTTTATGAAGAAATAAGACGATGACGAGGTGAGGCCTTGCCGTTGGCCTTTTAGTATGATCAGTTTTTTTTGTTGTTTTTTTCTGGTGCGCTTTCAGATATATACATGTAAAATGTGAATATCACTATATTTCAATTCACAGTTCTTGTTGTGACCGTCAGTTTTTTGTATGCTACTATTGATTATTTTTTCTCATATGCTACTTGTGTGTAGCCTGAGATTTATTGCATAATAAAGTTCTGTTCTGGTATAATCTGCTTGTTCTTGACTGGTTAAGTACATGGTAAAACTAGATAAATGACTGCCTCCCTCCGTTTCTTAGCTTAAAGAAAATATACTACTCAAAGTTTGATAGGGATCACTTTTTATATTCCAGATTTTGCACTGAAAATTTAAAATTTCTCGACAGAATTTGTACTCGGTATATTGATAAATATCTGAAACAGAAACTCATGTGCAGTTCAGTACTCATTAAAGTGCACACTTCTCACACTTCGCAAATGAATTAATGCACCCCCAAAATCTTGCGTAGCACTGCTTTCCAACAGACCAATCAAACTTGTCAGTGTTCCTTTACCAAGCGTAAAATGGACTTCATTTGAGTTTGTGGAACACAAAAATGCCTAGAGGACAATTAAGAAACCGTCTCAGCCCCGAAGAAATGAATCGTGGCGTCGGAATGTTGGAATCTGGCGTCTCTCAACGTCGTATTGCTGGGATTCTGAATGTGTCTCAGAGCGTGGTTTCCCGAATGTGGAGTCGGTATCTTACCCATGGAAATCCCTCACACAGACACGGCGGGGTCGAGAAAGGGCTACAACTCAACGTCGGGGCCGTTTCTTGTTGATTCAGTCTCGACGCCAACGGTTCCTGAACGCTACGCGTTTGCACAACGAGCTTTGGAACGGAACTGGAGTACGACTTTCTGCACAAACTGTCAGAAACGGGCTCCACGAGTTCGGACTTAATGCCATGAGGCCTGCTGTACGTGTTCCGTTGACGAGACAGCACGTGCTAGACCGGTTGGACTTTGCCAGAACTAACGTCAGGTGGACGGTTCATGGCTTGACGACAGTACTGTTTACTGAGGAGTCCAGATTCTATCTAAACTTCACTTATAAACGTCAATTGGTGTGGCGAATGTCTAAAGAGCGATTCGATGGCGTGGATGTGACAGAGCATGATCGCTATGGAAAGGGGTCAGTCATGGTTTGGGCTTGGATGAACGTGAACGGTAACACTGACTTGTATGTCGTTGAAAACGGAAGGTTAATGGCAGTGAGGTACTGTAATGATATTCTTGATGAGTTTGTGAGACAAGATGCAGATGCTTTCGGCCCGGACTTTATTCTGATGGACGATAACGCCCGTCCCAACCGTGCCGACGTCACTGATTCCTATCTGGAACGTGAGACAATCGTTCGTATGGACTGGCCTACTCGGTCACCGCACTTAAATCCGATTGAGCTTGCGCAGGACATGCTTCAGCGTGCTGTGTCAGCCCGACCTGTGCATCCGAGGACTTTACAGGAGCTCAAAGATGCATGGTTGCTGAATGAAAGCTGATTCAACAAAACCGGATACAGAATCGGATTACGAGCATGCTCAGGAGATGTACTGTAATTGATGCCCGTGGACGCCATACACGTTATTATGCACGTTTGTCTAAACAAATTTGGAAGTGAAAAATCAATTGTCCAAATCCCTTCGTGTTACGGCAAATTTTGGGGGTGCCAAGACGGTTGCTGTTGTCACGCTTGAATGCAGTACCAGCTGACAAAATTAATCACTAGGTTTTGTGAAGGATACGTGTTCTATCATTATGTATCAAATTTGGATTCAGCTGATTAATTCATCCAAAAATTATTTTGCATTAAAAAAGTGATCCCTATCAAACTTTGAGTAGTATATGTTTCTTAAAAAAGGGCAATTAAATTTTAACTAATCTTTATATACATATTAAACCAATGCAACAGTTAAAGTAGTATGTGGCAGACTGTACTTGTTGAAACTTTGTCTATAATTTCAGATCGTCTTTGCTGATGCCATTTTGAGGACTTTCTGAAATTCTCCTACAATTTTTGCAATTTTTTTCACGGTCCAGCAAGGAGTCCAGAAGGTGCAGACAGAATAGCAAACTGTGCAGACCATTATGATAACACACCGGTCTGCTAATATTGGCAGAACAAGCATTTTTCCGTTTTCGTGGAAATTGTTTATTTTTTCTTATTTCCACTTTAAATATAGGTTGAAGTTGCTCATTAGAACCACCCCAGTGAGGCGGTTCTAACCAGTAAGCACAACCTATATCTGGGATCAGAAATAAGAAAAATAATACATACTTCTGCAAACCCCACTTTTCTCTATACAAAGTGGGGTGTAGTGGAGTGTTCATTACCCAGACGTGTAAAGATAATGCCCTGATGAGACATCTCAATCAGGAGCAGTCTGTTCTGGGTCTGCACTGTTTGCCTAGGCTTATCTGTCCAAATACATAGAATCATTATGGTATTGCATGTATTCATGTTTTAATATTAGTGTGTATGAAGGCTACTGTGGCCATATACACACATTATTGCCATAGTTTGCTTGTTTGTTTGAGGTTTAATGTACCCATCAACACTGTATAGGTCATTTTGGAGACATTGCTTCCAATTTTGTGGGACTTTTACATGACATTGAAGTGAAATGACCTCTCAAGCCCTGTCCCCCCAATAAAACCAATAGGGTTTATAGGCATGGATGGTCCGACTCACACGGCTTTGTGTGGGCAGGCTTAGATCCTCTAAGCGGTTTTCCAGTACTCATGTGTGGTCGGTTTCAGCTCTGCATGGAAGCACTTCCTCCATCGACGTTCCAAGGCTGAAAGTCACTTTTTGTAGAATTCTGGGTCTCTAGAGTCAATCCACCCTAAAACTGCTGCCTTAAGCTCTTCATCTTACCAGAAGTGACATACACAATTCTTTCTTCAAGTTCAGAAACAAAAAGTAATCACTGGGTGCCAGATGAGAATAGGGTGGATGGAGTAAAGGTTTGAAACCATGCCGCTTTATTGCCTCCACAGAAACTTTGCAAATCTGGATTCCAGCACTGTAATGTAGCAACAGCACACCTTTTGTTATTTTCCAGGCCCTTTCTGTATTATAACTGCGTGTAATAGGTCCAATATATTAGCATAATAATCCCCATTAATAGTCTGGCCATGAGGTAAATAGTCCACCAACAGAAACCCCTTGCTATCCCAAAACCACAGTTGCCATGGGCTTGCCAACTGAAGGCTGAGTCTTGAATTTCTTTGGATGCAGTGAGCCGTGACCAGTTTATTGTTTACTCTGCTGTTTAGTCTCAGGATCATAGGGATGGATCCAAGTTTCATCCCCAGTAACAATTCTTTCAAGTCTTCCGGATCAGAATCAGATCTTTCCAAAAGTGACTCAGACATGGACACATGGACAACTCGTTCTTTACGAAGGCATTTTGGCACCCAACGCGCTGACAGCTTCTTCATGCCCAGCCATTCATGTGGTAAAATGCTACCCTCAGAAACCTCCAATCTTCTAATCATTCCTGAAACTTTCATTCGCCTGTCCTGCTTTACTAGTTCCCTTAGATTTTCACCAGTGACTTCATCAGTAGCTTTCACATGTCTTCCACTATGGTGCTTGTCTTCCAACATTACCTGACCACGTTTAAAATCAGCCACCAATTTTTAAGTTGAATTTTTAAGTTGAATAAACATCACAGGGTTCCTCATAAATTTCCTGGCTCATCTTCTTTTTCAAAAACCTGGTATCTAATCACTGCTCTGTACTCAATTTGTGAAGAAATTTGGCAACACTGACCCCTGCCATGTTATTTTACCTTACATGGACAACAAATACTAGACTGACTGATAAAATTTTGTGTGACCATGTATAAGGCATTGATGTATAATATAGGAAAACGTGCTCTTGCAACGCGTCAGTTACTGGGTTAGGCCAGTTAAATATTGAACAACCCTCATATATAATGAAAGTTATCAATGGCCACAGCTCCAAACATGCAGGCGTAAACAAGAATACTTGAGGGAGTTTTGTTTTGTTTGTTTTGGTGTTCAAGCCAGGCAATTTACCTGTCCACACTTTTCCCGGACAGGCTTATACACGAGCTGTTAACCAGTACACTGCACATTCTTTTGCCAGAAAGTGTCATCTGCCCTTCTTGAATCAGCAGAAGGTAGAGAATGACTAGAAAAGATTTCAGAAAGGAGGTTGCAGACTGGCCAATTTTGAGATCAACAGTCAGACGCATATCTGAGCATGGAGGACACTGCATATAATGAGGGTAGATGTTAGAGTCACCTCTTCAAAGTCTGCTTTAAAATCGAAGAATTTGCCCCAGAATACTAGAACCAAATTACACCACAACCTCTTTATAACAAAACTCATATAAGCAAAGTTTTGGATAAAGACAGTACCCCAAAATGTAAAATATTATACAAAAAATGACCATAAATGATCATTTTTCTATGTAATCTTTACATTTTATGTAACACAATTCTGCTTTGGACCCTAACAATAGGGTTATAAAGAAGCTATGGTGTACTCCCTTCAAGAGTAGCGTCTTTTAAATCAACGAGGAGAGTAGCTTCTAAGTTATTATTAGGGCTGGCTAATCGGAGCTGAAAAGATAATCGATTATCAGTCCTGTCATTGCGATCGATAATCAATTAGTAATCGCTAAGGTTTTTGTCATAATTTTACCTGTCTGGCTTTCTTCTGAGCATGACTCTTACCATATGTTGCACTTTACCATATGTATATTTGAACAGACAGGCCTGAGCAAACAGTGTAGACCCAGATGAGACGCCGCAGAATGCGGTGTCTCATCAGGGTCTGCACTGTTTGCCACTCATCCAGCTATTTTAGGCATAACTTTGGGTAGTAAATTGTTCCTAACAAGTAATCGATTAAAAGCAAATCAGAAATGATAATCATTTTTGTAGAATTTATTGATCGATTAATCGATTATACGATTAATCGTGTCAGCCTTAGTTATTATACAGTGAAATTAGATTGATTTGATTGTGCTCTCATGGGTTCTTTTTCCTGATCTGCTTGACAATTTTAGTAAACAATTGCCAGATGGACAATGTAACTCAGAATTCAGGAGAAAATTGAGAAATGTGTTAATGTGATCTTAATTCAATCTTCATACAGATGACTGACATTAAAACTAGAATTTGTTTTTCTACAAAAACACAGATGTCTCCCCCGTTTTTGACTGCTAAGTATAACCTTGACATTGGAGGTATTGAGCTGGGTCTTGTGTGCAACACATCATCTAATGAAGATGAACATTTCTGCATAGTAACTTTAAAAATGTTCATAGAAAAATAAAAAAGTTATTGGCCGTAAACAAAAAAAAGCACTTTTTTACCTTTGACCTCTAAGTATGGCCTTGACCTTTGCGGTACAACACATCATCTCATGATGGTTAACATTTCTGCCAAGTAATTTCATAATCCATCAAAGAATAAGGAAGTTATTGACTGTCCTTTTTTTACCTTTGACCTCTAGGTATGACCTTGACATTGGAAGTATGGACCTTGGTCTTGCACATGACTCATGGTCCAACTTTCAAGCCTCTAGCTCCAATAGTTTTTGAGATATCTTGCTGACAAGATTTTATTTAAAAAAAATTCAAAGGGCAATAACTCTTGGAAGGGGCATAATCCGGATGAGAAAAAAAATACGCGTCAGCTTATTTTCCATTAGGAATGCATATATGAAATTTCAAAACCATAGCATACACAGTTCTAAAGTTATACTATGCATCACTTTTAGCATTCATTACAATGGGCACAAATTACCAAAATGACAAAGGGCCATAACTCGCAAAGTATTTTTCGGAATTTTGTCAAAAGTTAATCAGTTCATTTACTCATCACCACCAATATACTCAACAACTTTCAAGGCTCTAGCTCCAATAGTGTTTGAGATATTTTGCTGACAAGATTTTATTAAAAAATTTTCAAAGGGCAATAACTCTTGAAAGGGGCATAATCCGGACGAGAAAAAAAATATGCGTCAGCTAATTTTTCATGAGGAATCGATATATGTAATTTCAAAACCCTAGCATACACGGTTCTAAAGTTATGCTATGCATCACTTTTAGCATACATTACAATGGGCACAAATTACCAAAATGACAAAGGGCCATAACTCACAAAGTATTTTTCGGAATTTTGTCAAAAGTTAATCAGTTCATCTACTCATCACCACCAATATATTCACCAACTTTCAAGGCTCTAGCTCCAATAGTTTTTGAGATGACTTGCTGACAAGATTTTATTAAAAAAATTTCAAAGGGCAATAATTCTTGAAAGGGGCATAATCCTGACGAGAAAAAAAATACGCGTCAGCTTATTTTTCATCAGAAATGCATATATAAAATTTCAAAACTATCGCATACACGGTTCTAAAGTTATGCTATGCATCACTTTTAGCATACATTACAATGGGCACAAATTACCAAAATGACAAAGGGCCATAACTCACAAAGTATTTTTCGGAATTTTGTCATAAGTTAATCAGTTCATCTACTCATCACCAACAATCTATTCACCAACTTTCAAGGCTCTAGCTCTAATAGTTTTTGAGATATCTTGCTGACAAGATTTTATTAAAAAAAATTCAAAGGGCAATAACTCTTGAAAGGGGCATATTCCAGACGAGAAAAAAATATGCGTCAGCTAATTTTCCATGAGGAATCCATATATGAAATTTCAAAACCCTAGCATACACGGTTCTAAAGTTATACTATGCATTACTTTTAGCATACATTACAATGGGCACAAATTACCAAAATGACAAAGGGCCATAACTCACAAAGTATTTTTCGGAATTTTGTCAAAAGTTAATCAGTTCACCTACTCATCACCATCAATATATTCACCAACTTTCAAGGCTCTAGCTCCAATATATTTTGAGATATCTTGCTGACAAGATTTTATTTAAAAAAAAAATTCAAAGGGCAATAACTCTTGAAGGGGACATAATCCGGACAAGAAAAAAAAAATCCGTGTCAGCTAATTTTCCATGAGGAATCCATATATAAAATTTCAAAACCCTAGCATACACGGTTCTTTAGTTATGCTATGCATCAAAAGCGTAACGGACGGACGAACGAACCAGAACCAATATGCCCCTCCAACTTTTTCAAAGTTGGGGGCATAATAAGAAAGTTATTGACAGAACACAAAAAAAGGCCCTTTTTTACCTTTAACCTCTGTGTATGACCTTGACCTTTCAGGTATTAAACTGGGTCATGCGTGCAACACATCATCTCATGGTGGTTAACATTTCTGCCTAGCAATTTCAAAATCCATCTAAAAATAAGAAAGTTATTGACCAAACACGAAAAAAGGCGCCTTTTTACCTTTGACCTCTATGTATGACCTTGACAGTTTAGGTACCAAACTGAATCATGCATGCAACACATCGTCCCATGATAGTTAACATGTTTGCCAAGTAACTTCAAATTCTATTTAAAAATAGGCAAGTTATTGACAAAACCCGAAAAAAGGCCCCTTTTATTTACCTTTGACCTCTAAGTATGACCTTGACCTTTGAGGTACCAACCTGGGTCATGCGCGCAACACATCGCCTTATATTGGTTCACATTTCTGCCATGTGAATTCAAAATCCATCTCAAAATAAGAAAGTTATTGACCAAATACGAAAAAAAGGCCCACTTTTTGACCTTTGACCTCTAAGTATGACCTTGACCTTTGAGGTACCGACCTGCCTTATGTGCACCACACATCGTCTCATGATTGTTAATAATTATGCCATGTAATTTTAAAATCCATCTCAAAATATGAAAGTTATTGACCAAATACGAAAAAAAGGCCCCTTTTTTGACCTTTGACCTCTAAGTATGACCTTGACCTTTGAGGAACCGACCTGCCTCATGCGCACCACACATCGTCTTATGGTTGTTAATAATTATGCCAAGTAATTTTAAAATCTATTTCAAAATAAGAAAGTTATTGACCAAATACGAAAAAAAGGCCCCTTTTTTGACCTTTGACCTCTAAGTTTGACCTTGACCTTAGAGGTACCGACCTGCCTCATCGTCTTATGGTTGTTAATATTTCTGCCGAGTAATTTAAACATCCATCAAAAAATAAGAAAGTTATTGACCGGACATGATTTGCCCATACATATATACATACCAACAAACTTCAAAGGGAGATAATTCAAAAAGTATAAATGCGAGAGTTATGGTTCTTGCGCACTGCGCGTCGTCTAATGCTGATTAATATTTATACGAAGTTTCGTGATGATAGCTCTAACGGTTTTCAAGTTACAGAGTGGACACGAATGTGTGACAGACAGACGGACAGACAGACAGACAGACACCTGGGGGAAAAACAATATGTCTCTCTGAAAAAAAATTTTTCGGGGGAGACATAATTACACTTGTGACATAGTGCATTCTTTCATACCACAAAAACGATGATTTTTCTGATGAAGTTTGTGATAATTTTCTAATTGATGCCCTGAACATAGGTTGTGGGTGCTCATTAGAACTAGTTTTCTTTATATAAAGTTTGGTTTACAGGGTTTTTCATTTCAAGGACTTGCTAATAATGAAAGTGTAGAGCGGAGGTGTTAAGCTATGTGTTCAAAAAATTCAGTAAACATCTGCTTGTCACCCTTGTAAGATTGTCTTCACACTTGCTATGGTAATAAGCATTTGTTTGTATTGGAGTTTAAGGCCCAGTCAACACTATATAAGTCATTTTCGAGCTGGTCAATTTACCTATCCACGCTTTTTCTGGGCAGGCTTATACGTAAGTGGTTTACCCAGTACAGTGCATATTCTTTCGCCAGAAACGGACAACTGCCCTTCTTGAATCAGCTGAAGGGATAGAATGATTTGTTTGTTTGTTTGATTTTAGGTTTAACATCCCCGTCAACACTGTAAAGGTCATCTTGGAAACGTTGCTTCCAATTTTGTGGGACTTATACCCGACATAGAGATGAAATGACATCTCAAGCCCTGTCGCCCAATGAAACCAATAGAGTTTATTAGCATGGATTGTCCGCCTCGCACTGCGGTTTCTGGACAGGCTTAGGTCCACTAAGCGGTTTACCAGAACTAGTGTGCGGGCCAGATTCAGCTCTGCGTGGAAGCATCATGCAGCCCATATATTTCTTCAAGCCCCTATGGGCGGGGGCCAGAGGGAGAGAATGACAGTAGAAAAGATTTCACAATCAATCTCCCGGAAAGAATGTTGCCGACCCCAACAGGTGTCGAACCCTCATCCTCCTGATCACTAGTAGGATATGGGTTTGACACCCAGAGATGTTGCCGACCCCGGCAGGTGTCGAACCCGGCAGGTGTCGAACCCGCATCCTCCTGATCACCAGTCAGATGCTCATTCGACTGAGCTACTGAGGCTGGCTTTTTATTGTAACTAGAGCTGTCAGTGAAACTGACTAGGGCCCCGGCAGCGCTATCAGAGGAGTAGGAAAATTTGTGGACGGACAGATGGACAGACAGACAGACAGACAGACAGACAGACGGATGGACAGAGTGATTACTATAGGGCACCCACACTTTCAGTGCGGGGCCCTAATAAGGAAGATAGTTATTTAAAAAGTGAACGTAATTTATTTAACATTCATCGGAGTATGAACAACATCCGGTCAACTTAAACTTTGCTTGTGACCCAATGTTTTTCATAATTCAATGTATGTTGAATAAATTACCTTCATTACCCATATTTACATTTCCCTTCCATCATATGATGAAAAATAATTTAACCCATTGTATGCAGGAAACCCCTAAACGGGTACCTTGGCAAACAGTGCAGACCCAGATCAGACGCCGCAGAATGCGGCGTCTGATCAGGGCCTGCACTATTTGCTAATAGAATTTTCCGTCAAAAATAGAAGAACGAAAAAATAGACCTGACACCCCTTATATGACAAATGGACTTGTCCACCATACAGCCATGGAAGAGTCCACTAGTTTACAATGGGTTAAGGACTAAAATGAAAGATGAAAACAATTGCACACAGTTTTTCTATAGACAGTGGAACAGTGCTGGTGGGGCCATAATGTTACCCTCCTAATCATATTGAAGAGAACCATTGTTTATTTTGATGTCACTGACATTGCGCGAGTCAATGTAAAGAGTACTCGCGTTATAATGACAGTGTTTGTTCCCTATTATAGTGCCGTTATAATGAATTTGACGTTATAAAGAATCCCAGGTAGGATTATGATAGGATATAAAAGGTTATAGATTATGAAATGTTATAGACATTTGTTAGAATCGCCTTGATGAGGCGATTCTAACAAATATCTATAACATTTGTTTCTTGGAGTATTAAATTACATGAATCTTTCATGACTATGGATTTGATTTGGGCATTTCCAGCCCGAGGGAAGCCAAAGCTGCTCGGAATCAAGGCTAAACCTTGAGCTAAGAATTCATTCCATCGAAATTGTCGTTACAACGAGTTTGCCATTATAACAAATGTTGTTATAAAGCGGGTCCTCTTTATTACTGAAGTGTGAACAACATTGCTTCCCAGTAGTTTTTTGTTTTTCTGAAAGTGCCGAGAATGTAAATATAGGAACTTGGTTGCCACCTTCCTATGGACTTCACAAAGAAACTGACAGAAGGTTTAAGGGGTTTCACAAAAAAAGTCACAAGACAATTAACAGGGAAAAAATACTTTAATGCAATAATTGTCAAATGAATCTATATTTTGGCAATAATACTATTAAGATTATCTCCGTAGCCTCAAGAAGAAAGCGTGTTTACACTCCTTAGTATCCGGAGGGTAATATTTGTCGTAAAAGTCCAAGATAAATTCCTCTGGTTTGAACCCAAACTTCTGATAAAGTAGCATAGCTGTGTTTGTAGCAGAGACATGTAGAGTGACATCTTTCCCCATGCATGTCTGAAATGTAATAGAGGACTTAACATGAGTGTTTATTTCATTTGAAATTTATGGAACGAGCCTGTGTCGAGTTTCATAAATTTCAAATGAAATTAATAAGAGTGCACAACGAAATCAAACCTAAAAAATTTTGATCCCCTTAAACCCAACTTTTATTAGTAAAACTGGGGCTTAAGGGGTATACATTATTTCTCATATTTCTACTCAAAAACATAGATTACGGGTGCTCATTAGAACCGCCTCGCTGAGGCCTTTCTAAAGAATTCCCACAATCTATGTCATACCTGCGATAACTTTTTGCACTGTATGAGGGAGATTTGCCATTGTGATGAGGGAGATGTAAAGAACATATAGGGAAATTCTCATTCAAATGAGGGAGACTCCAAAATTTTACAAAAATTTAGCATAAATTAGGCAAAAATTAAAATCAAAATCAGGGAGTCTCTCTCCTGATGAGTGAGATATCACAGGTATGCTATGTTTTGAGCAAAAATATGAGACATATCAGAATGCTTTATCTGAAAATTTTCATTTTTGGGGGGTAAAATTTTCAATATATTTGAATAGGCATGTTTTCGTAATGACAAGATTATTATTTATCATATAACAGTGTTGCAAACAACAGTACAGCTAATGAAGTGTCTGAATAAAACAGACACATATTTTCAAAATGTTATTATGAAAACACGCCTATTCAAAAACATTGTAAATTTTACCGCCAAAAATATAACATTTTTCAGATGAAAAATTAAGATATTGCACTACCCGCAGCAATAGCGACCGAATGAAGTCGGTTGATTTTCTAAGAGTGCCCTAAAATCACCGTGTCATTCTGTCATTCGGTCATTCTGTCAGTCTCTGTCTGTCCCTAACCTGTTTGTGAAAATTGGTGATAGTGACTTAACCGCTTGGAATATTTAAACAATTTTTGGCATACTGATAGACATCAATGAGATCTAACCAATGAACTTGCGAAATATTACATTCCATTTAGTATAGCCTCGCCGAGGCGAAAAATGTGAAAATTTTCGAACTGCTTCTCCTCGGAAACCGTTGGGTCAATTGAAGCCAAATTTCATATGGAGCCTCTATGGGATAGGGGAAACCAAAATTTGCTCATGGGGTCCAGGTCACATGACCAAAATGGCCGCCAAGCCATATATGGTTTGTCTGTCTGTCCGTCCGTAACCCTTTTGTCAAAATTGGTGATAGTGACTTAACCGCTTGGAATATTTAAACAATTTTTGGCATACTGATAGATATCAATGAGATCTAACCAATGAACTTGCGAAATATTACATTCCATTTAGTATAGCCTCGCCGAGGCGAAAGATGTGAAAATTTTCAAACTGCTACTCCTCGGAAACCGTTGGGCCGATTGAAGTCAAATTTCATATGGAGCCTCTATGGGATGGGGGAAACCAAAATTTGCTCATGGTGTCCAGGTCACATGACCAAAATGGCCGCCAAGCCATATATGGTAAAAACCCTTCAAAAATAGTCTTCTCCAGAACCACTGGGCAGATTTCCATGAAACTTGATAAATAGCATCTGGGACGTAGGCCCATCATAAATTGCTAAAATGGTGACCCTGGGTTGACCTTGACCTTCTTTGTGCCTAGGTCAAACTTTGACACATATGCTTTTGTATTGGAAAAGTGAGAATGCATTTTATCCTGCAAACGATTCAGAATACAGTACTAAAGTATAAGATATATTTTTGCTCCTTACGATAAGGCGCATTTATTGGGGGAACCGTTTTAGGTCCAGGTCACATGATCAAAATGGCCGCCATACCCATATATGGTAACACTCATAAAGCTTAAAGCATCCGGCGGGTCGTGCACTTCAGCTGAAGCACTGGTTTTTTCCTATTTTTGCTCAAAATATAGATTGTGGGTACACATTAGAACCACCATAGGCAGTTAATTAAGCTAACAACGCTTTGAAAAACTGGGCCCTGGATGTGATGGAGAGTCCACTTCATGGAAAGGAAAGCTTACATGTGTATCCATTCTGCTAGAGACTATTGTTCATACAAGATAGACATTACTCTCAAGTATTGGTCTTACTTGATATAACATATTAAGGTCATTTTTTATACATTTGTTTGGTTTTGGTTTTACAGCCCTTTCAAGATAGTTTCACTTATTTTGAGTCAATTGTTAATCAGAGGTGGGTGAAAACCAGAGTACCTGGACCTGACCTTCCATTACAGAACCTGGCATCTCAAGTGACCCAAGCATGGCTCAAACCTACAGCAGTGCGAGGTTTAATGATTAAGAGTAAGTCTTACCCACTAGACCACAGAGGCCTGTTAAAAGTAGTCATACCTGAATCAGATGATACAACATGAAAGTGGCCATCCCTGCTCTCCTCCATTCTGGGTGGGTAAAGATGAAGGAAATGTATGCCTCATTCTGCTTCACGTCGGGAACCATGAAGGCAAAACCTATCACAATCTTTCTGCAAAGAACACAACAAAACTGATATCCAGATATTTCGCAGTAACAAAAGTGCATTTTTAGAATGACATTTTGATGTTTTTATTTGTGCCAGTGCCATGACAAAACAATCAGACGTATCCACAACAAAGACTCAGATCAGCCTACATACCTGTGCAGCCTACATACCTGTGCAGTCTGATCAGCCTTCTATAGTGTCTGGGCTATCCAACAGTCAACAAGCGTTTGTTTTTCTGTTTGAATTGAGGTTTAAGATCCCTGTTAACACTATTTAGTTCATTTTGGAGCTGTTGCTTCCAATTTTGTGGGACTTTTACACAACACCAAGATGAAATAACATCTCAAACCCTGCCGTGCAAACAAACCTAAAGGTTTCATATGTAGGGACAGTCCGACTTGCAACACTTTGCCTGGGCAGGGTTAGACCATCTAAGTGGTTCACCATTACTCATGTTCTGTCGGTTTCAGCTCTGTATGGAAGCACTATGCAGCCCTATCTATTTCTCCAAGCTCCAATAAGTGGGGGAGCAGTGAGTTTGCGTTTTATGTCTCACCAACAGCTAAGGTCATATGGAGACGGGACCTTGGTTTAAAGACTCATCCGAAAGTCTTGAGAAGCCCAGGATCGATCCTGCAACCCCTGATTTACGAGACGAGCAGCATAACCACTACACCATGGAGGCTTCTAAAGCGGGGGACCAATCGTAGAGTCTGGTCAGAATGGCTCGATACAACGGTTCATCTGACAGAACTTGGTGTCTCACAAGAGACCCAAATGTATTCTAACTCACAACAGTGAGAAACCTAATGCTTAGAGAGTCGGCACTCTACCATAAAAATCCAAAACATTCAGACACCTTGAGGACTTGCTATACTTTGCCTAAAATTTCAATATACAGTTGACCTTCAATGGCTCGAACTCCTTTGGGACCATGAAAATCTGTTCGAGACAGGGGTAGTTCGAGCGACTGAGGCTATTTAAAGGAGACAACGGGGATAATTTTGGACTTCTTTTCAATGTTCTATGATATGAATGTATGCTGTGTGTACTTATTAGAATCGCCTCATAGAGGTGAATCTAATGAGTACAGACAGCATACATTTGCAAGTTAAAAGACGAAAATATCCTAAACTTTGCATCACTATTTCTTAACTTAAGAGAAATTCCCTAGGGACTCAAGAACAGGTTCTACTCAGCCATAATAAACGAGCCATCGAAGTTCTACTGTAATTGTTTCATGATCCAGCAAGGAGTCCAAAAGGTGCAGACAGAATGGCAAACAGTGTAGACCCTGATCAGACTGCTCCTTCAGGAGCAGTCTGATCTGGGTCTGCACTTTTTGCCTAGGCCTTTCTGTCCCAATACTTAGAATCATTACGGTAGGCCAATACCTGTATCTTTAATGTTAAAACATAACTGAAACGTGAATACATACCTGAATAAAACAACACAGCTGAAGTCAGGGTATTGTAGACATTCTGATACTGAAAACAAAACACGAGGTATACTACTGGAGGGAATGGTTAACCCATTTTGTACCGGAAATCCCAAAACAGGTACCCTGGCAAACAGTGAAGGCCTAGATCAGATGCCGCAGAATGCAGCGTCTGATCAGGGCCTACACTGTTTGCGAAAAGTTCAGCCATTTTCCAAGTAAATTTTGAAGAAAACACAACCCGATATCCCTTAATTTTGGCATGGACTTCAAATATATATAAGGAGCAAGATTCCATTTGGTACAAAAACGGTTAAATCTCTATGAGGAAGCTTCTATAAGTGTCTTGAAACAGCATTCAAGATCTGTGTGATTACATTTTATAAGCAGGACAAACAACTTTCTTTGCTGACGTTTGAGCAGACAGACTGCCTAATTTGTTTGCATTTTAATAATCATGAGCATTTCAAATTTCGTGCTCAAGTGAGTTGAGCATGAATCCACTTGAAGGAGCATGAGTTGAGCATGAACTCACTTGAGAATGAAGAAAGTTTTATAACCTCGGGGCCAGATGTCACTATATATGCTCAAGATGATGATGACGATGATGATGATGCTGATGATGATTTGGCACTCAATGATATGTCAACCATATTTATGCATTATCTGCATCAAAATGGTTTATGTTAAATGATATTAGAGTTTTACTACAAGGAGATTTTGTATGAGAATGATTTAAAATTTAAGTTGTTAGATAACTATACTCAAGAACTGGCAGTCAGCTTATAATTCAGATACAAAACTTTCAATCCCTACTTTATTATCAGTCTAAGAGTTATTCTGATAATTATGCAAGAAAACTTGGACAATACAGTAAAATTCCCCTATTAAGACCACTTTAAATGAAGACTAATTCTCGTTTAAAAGGTTTCTTTAGAAGGGTGTTGTTATTCTTTCTTTGTGTTTTCTTAAAACAGTATCTGCTGGTCAGGGACCACCTTTGGGACTGTTCAAAAGTGGCCTTTAAGGCCACTTTTGAACAGTCCCAAAGGTGGTCTTAATATAGGAATTTTACTGTACTTTGATATGCTACAAACTTTGATCAATATTTATGATAACTTTGATGGTACTGATGCAACACAACAACATTCAGTTTTAAAATTAGGCCGATAATCCTGCTTCTGAACTTACAGTCAATGCTCGGCCAGAAGAACTCTCTGCACAGTGTGTTCACCGAGGCAATATGTTGTGGTCTGACATAACAGTAGTCTATAGGGGGTGGGGGAGGTGGCTTCCAGCTAGGATCTTGACGGTGGGGATAGGCTTTTATCTCCTCCAGAAGTTGCATCTTTATTGGTCTTGACTCGTAGTCTCTTCTGATAAATGGTTTTAATACTCTGAAAGTAAAGCAAATTTTGCTATTAAGGGGAATGGAACACATTCAGGGGAGGCAACTCCTGCAAAAAGTATTTTGGTCTCCCATGTCAATGTGGAGTGCTGTGGTGCAGTGGTAAAACATCGGATTTGAGATGGAGAGGTAGCCGGTTCGATCCTTGCGCCCACGTGTTGTTTCCTTGAGCAAATAACTTTATCCACATTGCTTAGTACTGGTTCCTACCCAGGAAATGAGGGCCACATGGAAGATTAGTACTAGTACTAAATGTGTTACCCTCTATAAATAAGGTTGATTATTATTATTATTAATAGGGGTCAACTCTTAAAGAATTTGCTCCTGAGGAGCAAATTCTTTCCTTTAAGAGTAAACCCCTTTTCAGTGAAACAGGGCTTATAGAAAAGTAAACAGAAAGTACTGAAAGTTGTCTTCCTTTGAAAAATGGCAGAAAAATCTGCTAGGAGTTCCCATACCCCTTAAAACCAGCTAAAACTAGAGCTGTCAGTGAAACTGACTAGGGCCCCGGCAGCGCTATCAGAAATTTGTGGACGGACAGATGGACAGACAGACAGACAGACGGACAGAGTGATTACTATAGGGCACCCACACTTTCAGTGCGGGGCCCTAATTAAGATTGATTCTGCTTTTAAAAGCATATTTAAAGGGATAAAATTATTCTTTCTTTAGTTTTCTTCACCCAGTGTCCATTAGTAAGAGACCACCAATGGCCTGTTCATCTTTGTGCATTTCCATGTGGCCACTATGCCTCCTATTAAGTTTCAGCTTAATCCAACTTTGGCTCATGAGGATATGCTGTTTGAAGGATTTCATGATGGTCACCCCGATTTCAGCTTACTCCAGTTTGGGAGACGTCATTTAAGGAATTTCAATATGGGAATAAAACAAAGTTAGCAATTAGGATTCTCAATGTCACCATAATGCCTCCTACAAAGTATCAGCTCAATTAGACTTATGGTTTTGGAAACCTTAGCTGGATAACCAACAGATGACTAATGGACAACAAATGGATGTCAAACATACAATGGACAAAAGGCGACTGCATTAGCTGACCTTGCTCCAGGTGAGCTAAATATTATTTCCAATACAGTCAAACTACCTTTGGGAAGAACCAAAAGTGGCCTCTCAACACAGGTGTTCTCTTACAAGCTAGGAGGATAAATCAAGACATTTTTTTTTAAATTCACATTATGCAATTTATGAGACTGCTAATCGTGGCATTTTTGGCAATCATGTTCTGGAGTCATTTAAAAGCTAATTCATTAAGTCTTCATTCTTTGACCAAATGTTTCGCCTCTTGTGATTGAACAGTGCATTGTTCTCAAAGGCGTCAATCAGTTCACATTTCCGCTTTTTGATTGACTGGAGTTGTGTTTTTGCCACACCTAATTCATCTGCCACTTGACTACATGATTTGCCTTTACTGATCTCCTTTAAAACATGAATTCTTTCTCTTCTCTTTCAGGGTCACAGCCAGTTTTAAAACATTATTCCTTGTGTACAACTGAATGATTTCAGACTGGTTCCCAATATTTGTACCGTAAGTAAACACGAATATATTCTATCACATTAATTATCTGATAGGTAAATCAGTCACACAAAAACACAATTCTATCTTCAGACTTGGGAATTTCAGTTTCAAAGTCAACATGAAGGTAGATAATTATTGGTGCTTGCCCATCAGTTAGTTTCGGCCCCCGCTCATCGGGGCTTGAAGAAATAGATGGGCTGCATGATGCTTCCACGCCGAGCTGAAACCGACCCGCACACGATTACTGGTAAACCACTTAGAGGATCTAAGCCTGCCCAGGCAAAGCGGTGCGAGTCGGCCCGTCCATGCTTATAAACCCTATTGGTTTCATTGGGCGGCAGGGATTAAGATGTCATTTCATCTCATTGTCTGGTAAAAGTCCCACAAAATTGGAAGCAACGTCTCCAAAATGATCTTTACAGTGTTGACGGAGATGTTAAACCTCAAATCAAACAAACAAACAATTGCCCATCAGTTGATCTTCCGGTGTCACGGTAAACTTATTTGGGAAATATTACAATTTGGACAATTTTTAAGCGGTACTTGGTCATGTTGGGCAGTTGGGTGCTCAGGACAGGTAAACTAATATTAACAAGAGGGCCCAATGGCCCTATACCGCTCACCTGTGTACAAGAAAATCATTAGTGTAGGAGACCACTTGACATTGCTACATACTAAATATCTAAGCTCAGGCAAAGCGGTGTCCATGCTTATAAACCCTAATGGTTTCATTGGGCGACAGGGCTTGAGATGTTATTTCATCTCAATGTCGGGTAAAAGTCCCACAAAATTGGAAGAGACATCTCCAAAATGACCTATACAGTGTTGTCAGGGATGTAAAACCTCAAATCAAACAAAATCTGTGCCTTATGGTTCTGGAGAAAAAGATTTTTTTAAGTTTTTTCCAGTATAAGTCTATAGAAGCTAATGAGCCCTGGGGCTTGGCCAATTTTGACCCAAAGGGCACGGTTGGCAGGATTTATGTAGGCGACCATTTTGTGTTGCTATATACTAAATTTCTAAGGTCATGTCTTTCATGGTTTCAAAGAAGATGTTTGAAGCTTTTTCCATTATAAGTTTGTTGGAGTTAAGGGGCCACAGGATTTGGACCCCAGGGGCATGATTGGCAGGATTCATGTAGGCGACCACTCGACATTGCTACATGCTAAATACCTAAGCTCTGGGACTTACGGTTTCAGAGAAGAAGATTTTTGAAGATTTTTTTCCCCATTTTAAGTTGTTTTTTTTTTTTCTTTTTTTCTTTTTCTTTTTTTCATTATACTGTGGTTTCAGAGAAGAAGATTTTTGAAGTTTCTCCAATTGTAAGTCTATGGAAGCTAAAGAACCCTGGGGTGGGGCCAATTTGGATCCCAGGGGCATAACTGGCAGGATTTATGTAGGTGGCCACTTGACATTGCTACATACTAAAAATCTAAGCTCTGGGCCTTATGGTTTCATAGAAGAAGATTTTTTAAGTTTTTTTCCATTATAAGTCTATTGGAGGTGATGAGCTTGGGCGTGGCCAATTTTGACCCCAGGGGCAGGGTTAACAGGATTTATGTAGATGGCTATTTTATGTTGCTAGATACTAAATATCTAAGTTCTGTGCTTCACAGTTTCTGAGAAGAAGATTTTTGAAGCTTTTTTCCATTATGAGTCTATGGGAGCTAAGGGGCCCTGGGGCGTAGCCCATCTGGACCCCAGGGGCATGATTAGCAGGAAATATGTAGGTGACCACTTGCCATTGCTACATGCTAAATATCTAAGCTCTGGGCCCTGTGGTTTCAGAGAAGAAGATTTTTGAAGTTTTTTTTTCCATTATGGGTCTATGGGAGCTAAGGGGGTCCCAGGGTGTGGCCCATTTGGACCCCAGGCGCATGATTGGCAGGATTTATGTAGGTGACCACTTGTCATTGATACATGGTAAATAACTAAGCTCTGGGCCTTTTGTTTTCAGAGAAGAAGATTTTTGAAGCTTTTTTCAATTATGAGTCTATGGGAGCTAAGGGGCCCCGGGGCATGGCCCATTTGGACCCCACGGGCATGATTGGCAGGATTTATGTAGGTGACCACTTGCCATTGCTACATGCTAAATATCTAAGCTCTGGGCCCTGTGGTTTCAGAGAAGAAGATTTTTGAAGTTTTTTTTTCCATTATGAGCCTATAGGAGCTAAGGGGCCCCAGGGCGTGGCCCTTTTGGACCCCAGGGGCATGATTTGCAGGAATTATGTAGGTGACCACTTGCCGTTGCTACCTGCTTAATATCTAAGCTCTGGGTAATGTGGTTTCAGAGAAGAAGATTTTTTAAGCTTTTTTTAAATATGAGTCTATGGGAGCAAAGGGGCCCCTGCGCGTGGCCCATTTGGACCCCAGGGGCCTGATTGGCAGGAATTATGTAGGTGACCACTTGCCGTTGCTACATGCTAAATATCTAAACTCTGGGCCCTGTGGTTTCAGAGAAGAAGATTTATGAAGCTTTTTTTTTTCAATTACAGTCGAACCTGTGCTTACGGTCACCTCCGAATAACGGTCCCCTTATTACAACGGTCATTTTCAACCCCTCCCATCGAAATTCCTTAATAAATTAACTGGGAATAGCGGTCCACTGTGCACTACGGTCAACGGTCACGTTATTCAGTCCCAAACTGAGTTACTGTCCTTGAATAACGGTCTATAATTGAATCCATCACGCTCATGATTTCAGCTTTGAGGTAATTATCGCCATTGATTGGCATATAATTGGCCTGCTTGATTGGTGTTGCAGTCCTTAATCCTGGAGATCTGGTCAAACATGTTACGGTTTGTGAGTGAGTTGAATTGAATAAATCCATTGCATTCTGTTTTACACAAGAACTGAAGATAGTTTATTAGAAAAGTGAAGAAAAATTGAGTAAACATTTTTTTTTTTTTAATTGGCGGACAATCCTAAAGACAGTAAAACTAGCCCAGTAAGTAAATCACAATAATTGCGGCACTGTCAATTCAGGGACAAACCATCTGTGTATTTATTACGGTTCAAGTATGACACTATTGTTAATCCCTGTCATATAATTGCCACCCTGCGGTGCGTGTCGATAAGGTGTGAAAATATGGTCAAGTCATGTCTCTAATTTGCGTTTATCCTCCAGTCATAAAATTTAATCCAAGATCAATGTGAAAATGATTTAATCCTCCTCAGACAATTAGCTACATCTAACGGTATATGTTTGCATAATAAAAACGGACTACTCTACGATCTCATGAATGGTTATGTTTTGGCGCCAAATAGCAGACGCTCGGAGGGAAAAGTCGAACGCTGTTGTTGGTTATTGACACGGAGAGATAATTCGGGAGCTATACAGCGCTGTTTTCTTTCCACCTCTATTCACAGCCGTTTAGCTATCGAGAAAATATTTTTTACCGGTTCCAAACATTTTTTATGAAAGATTTAAACACGTGCGGGGTTGCTGGCGTCGGATGACGCAACAAATAAACATGTAAATTAAATGGAAAACCATATGCTTCTTCATCCAGTGACAGCTTGCTATTTAATCAATAAATGTAAGAATTTTTGGACACTGTCGGCCTGCTGGTAATTGTCAAACCTCCGAATAAAGGTCACCTGTGAATAACGGCCAAATTTGTCCTGTCCCATAGATGGCCTTTGTTCACAGGTTTGACTGTATTAGTCTATGTGAGCTAAGGGGCCCCAGGGCGTGTAAATTTGGACCCTAGGGGCATGATTGGCAGGATTTATGTAGGTGACCACTTGCCGTTGCAACATGCCAAATACCTCAGCTCTGGGCCCTTTGGTTTCAGAGAAGAAGATTTTTGAAGCTTTTTTCCATTATGAGTCTATAGGAGCTAAAGGGGCCCGGGGGTGGCCCGTTTGGACCCCAGGGGCATGATTGGCAGGAATTATGTAGGTGACCACTTGCCGTTGCTACATGCTAAATATCTAAGCTCTGGGCCCTGTGGTTCCCGAGAAGAAGATTTTTGAAGCTTTTTGTTCCATAATGAGTCTATGGGAGCGAAGGGGCCGCGGGATGTCGCCCATTTGGAGCCCAGGGGCATGATTGGCAGGAATTATGTAGGTGACCACTGGCCGTTGCTACATGCTAAATATCTAAGCTCTGGGCCCTGTGGTTTCAGAGAAGAAGATTTTTGAAGCTTTTTTTTTTGTCATTATGCGTCTTTGGGAGCTAAGGGGCCCCGGGGTGTGGCCAATTTGGACCCCAGGGGCATGATTGGCAGGAATTATGTAGGTGACCACTTGCTGTTGCTACATGCCAAATATCTCAGCTCTGGGATCGTGGTTTCAGAGAAGAAGATTTTTGAGCTTTTTTCGACTATGAGTCTATAGGAGCCAAAGGGCCCCGGGGCGTGGCCCGTTTGGACCCTAGGGGCATGATTGGCAGGAATAATGTAGGTGACCACTTGCCGTTGCTACATGCTAAATATCTTAGCTCTGGGCCCTGTGGTATCTGAGAAGAAGATTTTTGAAGCCTTTTTTTCCATTATGAGTCTATGTGAGCTAAGGGGCCCCGGGGCGTGGCCCAATTAGGACCCTAGGGGCATGATTGGCAGGATTTATGTAGGTGACCACTTGTCATTGATACATGGTAAATAACTAAGCTCTGGGCCTTTTGTTTTCAGAGAAGAAGATTTTTGAAGCTTTTTTCAATTATGAGTCTATGGGAGCTAAGGGGCCCCGGGGCATGGCCCATTTGAACCCCACGGGCATGATTGGCAGGATTTATGTAGGTGACCACTTGCCATTGCTACATGCTAAATATCTAAGCTCTGGGCCCTGTGGTTTCAGAGAAGAAGATTTTTGAAGTTTTTTTTTCCATTATGAGCCTATAGGAGCTAAGGGGCCCCAGGGCGTGGCCCTTTTGGACCCCAGGGGCATGATTTGCAGGAATTATGTAGGTGACCACTTGCCGTTGCTACCTGCTTAATATCTAAGCTCTGGGTAATGTGGTTTCAGAGAAGAAGATTTTTTAAGCTTTTTTTAAATATGAGTCTATGGGAGCAAAGGGGCCCCTGCGCGTGGCCCATTTGGACCCCAGGGGCCTGATTGGCAGGAATTATGTAGGTGACCACTTGCCGTTGGTACATGCTAAATATCTAAACTCTGGGCCCTGTGGTTTCAGAGAAGAAGATTTATGAAGCTTTTTTTTTTCAATTACAGTCGAACCTGTGCTTACGGTCACCTCCGAATAACGGTCCCCTTATTACAACGGTCATTTTCAACCCCTCCCATCGAAATTCCTTAATAAATTAACTGGGAATAGCGGTCCACTGTGCACTACGGTCAACGGTCACGTTATTCAGTCCCAAACTGAGTTACTGTCCTTGAATAACGGTCTATAATTGAATCCATCACGCTCATGATTTCAGCTTTGAGGTAATTATCGCCATTGATTGGCATATAATTGGCCTGCTTGATTGGTGTTGCAGTCCTTAATCCTGGCGATCTGGTCAAACATGTTACGGTTTGTGAGTGAGTTGAATTGAATAAATCCATTGCATTCTGTTTTACACAAGAACTGAAGATAGTTTATTAGAAAAGTGAAGAAAAATTGAGTAAACATTTTTTTTTTTTTTAATTGGCGGACAATCCTAAAGACAGTAAAACTAGCCCAGTAAGTAAATCACAATAATTGCGGCACTGTCAATTCAGGGACAAACCATCTGTGTATTTATTACGGTTCAAGTATGACACTATTGTTAATCCCTGTCATATAATTGCCACCCTGCGGTGCGTGTCGATAAGGTGTGAAAATATGGTCAAGTCATGTCTCTAATTTGCGTTTATCCTCCAGTCATAAAATTTAATCCAAGATCAATGTGAAAATGATTTAATCCTCCTCAGACAATTAGCTACATCTAACGGTATATGTTTGCATAATAAAAACGGACTACTCTACGATCTCATGAATGGTTATGTTTTGGCGCCAAATAGCAGACGCTCGGAGGGAAAAGTCGAACGCTGTTGTTGGTTATTGACACGGAGAGATAATTCGGGAGCTATACAGCGCTGTTTTCTTTCCACCTCTATTCACAGCCGTTTAGCTATCGAGAAAATATTTTTTACCGGTTCCAAACATTTTTTATGAAAGATTTAAACACGTGCGGGGTTGCTGGCGTCGGATGACGCAACAAATAAACATGTAAATTAAATGGAAAACCATATGCTTCTTCATCCAGTGACAGCTTGCTATTTAATCAATAAATGTTAGAATTTTTGGACACTGTCGGCCTGCTGGTAATTGTCAAACCTCCGAATAAAGGTCACCTGTGAATAACGGCCAAATTTGTCCTGTCCCATAGATGGCCTTTGTTCACAGGTTTGACTGTATTAGTCTATGTGAGCTAAGGGGCCCCAGGGCGTGTAAATTTGGACCCTAGGGGCATGATTGGCAGGATTTATGTAGGTGACCACTTGCCGTTGCAACATGCCAAATACCTCAGCTCTGGGCCCTTTGGTTTCAGAGAAGAAGATTTTTGAAGCTTTTTTCCATTATGAGTCTATAGGAGCTAAAGGGGCCCGGGGGTGGCCCGTTTGGACCCCAGGGGCATGATTGGCAGGAATTATGTAGGTGACCACTTGCCGTTGCTACATGCTAAATATCTAAGCTCTGGGCCCTGTGGTTCCCGAGAAGAAGATTTTTGAAGCTTTTTGTTCCATAATGAGTCTATGGGAGCGAAGGGGCCGCGGGATGTCGCCCATTTGGAGCCCAGGGGCATGATTGGCAGGAATTATGTAGGTGACCACTGGCCGTTGCTACATGCTAAATATCTAAGCTCTGGGCCCTGTGGTTTCAGAGAAGAAGATTTTTGAAGCTTTTTTTTTTGTCATTATGCGTCTTTGGGAGCTAAGGGGCCCCGGGGTGTGGCCAATTTGGACCCCAGGGGCATGATTGGCAGGAATTATGTAGGTGACCACTTGCTGTTGCTACATGCCAAATATCTCAGCTCTGGGATCGTGGTTTCAGAGAAGAAGATTTTTGAGCTTTTTTCGACTATGAGTCTATAGGAGCCAAAGGGCCCCGGGGCGTGGCCCGTTTGGACCCTAGGGGCATGATTGGCAGGAATAATGTAGGTGACCACTTGCCGTTGCTACATGCTAAATATCTTAGCTCTGGGCCCTGTGGTATCTGAGAAGAAGATTTTTGAAGCCTTTTTTTCCATTATGAGTCTATGTGAGCTAAGGGGCCCCGGGGCGTGGCCCAATTAGGACCCTAGGGGCATGATTGGCAGGATTTATGTAGGTGACCACTTGCCGTTGCTACATGCCAAATACCTCAGCTCTGGGCCCTGTGATTACAGAGAAGAAGATTTTTGAAGCTTTTTTCCATTATGAGTCTATAGGAGCTAAAGGGCCCCGGGGCGTGGCCCGTTTGGACCCCAGGGGCAAGATTGGCAGGAATTATATAGGTGACCACTTGCCGTTGCTACCTGCTAAATATCTAAGCTCTGGGCCCTGTGGTTTCCGAGAAGAAGATTTTTGAAGCTTTTTGTTCCATTATGAGTCTATGGGTGCGAAGGGGCTCCGGGGCTTCGCCCATTTGGAACCCAGGGGCATGATTGGCAGGAATTATGTAGGTGACCACTGGCCGTTGCTACATGCTAAATATCTAAGCTCTGGGCCCTGTGGTTTCAGAGAAGAAGATTTTTGAAGCTTTTTTTCATTATGAGACTTTCGGAGCTAAGGGTGTGGCCAATTTGGACACTAGGGGCATGATTGGCAGGAATTATGTAGTTGACCACTTTCCGTTGCTACATGCCAAATATCTCAGCTCTGGGCCCTGTGGTTTCAGAGAAGAAGATTTTTGAAGCTTTTTTATGCCCCCGGAATCTAAGAGATTCATTATGAGTCTATAGGAGCTAAAGGGCCCCGGGGCGTGGCCCATTTGGACCCCAGGGGCATGATTGGCAGGAATTATGTAGGTGACCACTTGCCATTGCTACATGCTAAATATCTAAGCTCTGGGCCCTGTGGTTATCGAGAAGAAGATTTTTGAAGCTTTTTGTTCCATTATGAGTCTATGGGAGCAAAGGGGCCCAGGGGCGTGGCCAATTTGGACCCCAGGGGCATGAATGGCAGGAATTATGTAGGAGACCACTGGCCGTTAATACATGCTAAATATCTAAGCTCTGGGCCCTGTGGTTTCAGAGAAGAAGATATTTTAATTTTTTCCCAATGTAAGTCTATGGGAGCTATATGTTGCCATGGCAACCAGAATTCCAATCTGATCAGCCCAAAAATCTTATGCAGCCTTTCCCCCTACCTGATGATGCTTCTCATAAAATTTGATCAAGATTGACCATGGGGTATTAGAGATATACTTATTTGAAATCGTTTACGGACGCACGTACATACGGACGCACGACAGACAAAAAGTGATCACAAAAGCTCACCTTGTCACTACGTGACAGGTGAGCTAAAAATCGCTCAGGAGGATTGCATGACGGTAACTGCTTTAGACAGGTGGTTGCTCCCGTAGTTTCAACTGTATATTTTGTCCACTAAGATTTTTTACGCAGACTGATTTACAGTACACAATGCCACATTACAGCCATATCATATTGTACCTTGTGGTATAAGGACTACTAATATTCTGTAGTTGGTCATCCTCTGTACCCACTAGTCTGTTCAAGAAAGATGGCTGCTTCTGCTGCTGGGATGGCAACACGGAGCTGGCTGTCTAAAATACAGAAGTTTAAACATTTTAATCCTTATCTTGCTGTTCACATCTATGCCTACCTTTGCAAACAGTGTAGATCCAGATCAGATGGCTTCTGAAGAAGCCATCTGATCAGGATCTACACTGTTTGTCATTCAGTTTGTGAATTTGAAAAAAAAATTACAGCATGTAACCTGATTGGCTGATTGTTAGAAATGAGTGTGGCTAATAAAATTATTCAGCAGGATAATGGTTAACCCTGTACACTGATACAGATCACATTAATAAGTCCTTGAAATGAACATCCCCCTAATCCCCACATTATATAGAGAAAACTTGGGTTTACTGGCCGGGTATGCATTATTTTTCTTATTTCTGCTCCAAGAAAATAGGTTAAAGGTACTTGTTAGATCTGCCTCAATGCACAGTTTCAGCCCTCGCCCATCGGGGCTTGAAGAAATAAATGGGCTGCATGATGCTTCCACACAGATGCTTCCACACAGAAATACATGGGCTGCATGATGCTTCCACACTGACCGCACACAAGTACTGGTAAACTGCTTAGAGGATCTAGGCCTGCCCAGGCAAAGCGATGTGTGTTGGATCGTTTTGTTTGGTTTGAGGTTTAACGTCCCCGTCAACACTGTAAAGGTCATTTTGGAGACGTTGCTTCCAATTTTGTGGGACTTTTACCCGACATTGAGATAAAATGACATCTCAAGCCCTGTCGCCCAATGAAACCAATAGGGTTTATTAGCATGGATGGTCCGCCTCGCACCGCGGTTCCTGGACAGGCTTAGATCCTCTAAGCGGTTTACCAGTACTAGTGTCCGGGCCGGATTCAGCTCTGCGTGGAAGCATCATGCAGCCCATATATTTCTTCAAGCCCCTATGGGCGGGGGCGTATGTGTTGGATCGTCTCTGCTTATAAACCCTGTTGGTTTCAATGGGCGACAGGGCTTGAAAAGTCATTTCCAAACTGGAAGCATACCCTTTTAGAGATATGAAAGAATGCACTATGCCACCAGAATGTGCTATCAAAATGCTACACCAAACAACCGATCTAAAACATGGAAGAGTCTACTAAAGAAACTTGGGGGGGGGGGGGGATGGGGTGGGGGGGGGAGAAAGGATTAAAGTGGAAGACTACACCTAAAGAGGAGAGCACTGCTCAGGAAATATATAAGCAGACCCATGACAGAAGGTCCCACAGACTGATTTAAGGTCCTTCGAATGCCCAAGCCTGCTTACTTAATAATGTCAGAAAGCTTGAGTTTTGCTTGAGGCACTTCCTCCCTGTCCCTGTGAGTGGCAAAGGCTAAGTTAAGACTGTGCTCATGCAAATGCTTTCCCAAGCCTTTACTTATCTCCTAGGTCTTTGCTTACCATATTAACCCTTATCTTGCTGAATATTTAAATTATCCACACCCATTTCTGACTATCAGCCAATCAGATTACAGGATATGACATTTTTCGCTAAAATTCACAAACTGAATGACAAACAGTGTAGATCCTGATCAGATGGCTTCTTCAGAAGCCATCTGATCTAGATCTACACTGTTTGCAAAGATAGGGGTTGTTGTGAACAGCAAGATAAGGGTTAACAATATGTCAATACTGTATAGGTCATTCTGGAGACGCTGCTTCCAATTTTGTGGGACTTTTACCCGACATTGAGATGAAATGATACCTCATGCCCTGTCGCCCAATAAAACCAATAGGGTTTAAAAGCATGGACGGGCCGACTCGCACCACTTTGCCTGGGCAGGCTTAGATCGGTTTCAGCTCTGCTTGGTTGTCACTGAATATTTTATCAGTTTTCTGGAAGAACATGTATTAACATCACGAAAACACTCCTATATAGTATTAACCCCCTTGAACCCCACTTTTATATAGCCAAATTGGGGTTTACAAGGGTTTTGTTTTGTTTGTTTGATTTGAGGTTTAACGTCCCCGTCAACACTGTAAAGGTCATTTTGGAGACGTTGCTTCCAATTTTGTGGGACTTTTACCCGACATTGAGATGAAATGACATCTCAAGACCTGTCGCTCAATGAAACCAATAGGGTTTATTAGCATGGGCGGTCTGCCTCGCACTGCGGTTCCTAGACAGGCTTAGATCCTCTAAGCGGTTTACCAGTACTAGTGTGCGGGCCGTATTCAGCTCTGCGTGGAAGCATCGTGCAGCCCATATATTTCTTCAAGCCCCAATGGGCGGGGGCGAAGGTTTACAAGGGTTAACCTTTTTAGTCTTATTTCTGTCAGGGTTAACCTTATTTTTCTTATTTCTGCTCTAAAATAGAGACTGTGCTCTAAAATATAGATTGTGGGTACTCATTAGAACTGCCTCGATGAGTACTCACAATCTATATTTTGAGCAGTGCAGTACTTGTTAGAATCGCACCATTGAGGTGATTCTAACAAGTACTAACAACTTATGTTACTAACAAACAAGGAAAATCATCCTAAAATTGTCCTTGCCACTCCTTGCCTGAATCTATTATCTTTTACTGACAGGCAAAAATCCTAAAAAATCGGACACATTGAGGACTTGCTGTAATTCTCCTAAAATTTTAACAAATTTGTTTCATGATCCAGCAAGGAGTCCAAAAGGTGCAGACGAAATGGAAAACAGTGTAGACCATGATCAGACTGCTCCTTCAGGAGCACCATGATCAGAGCAGTCTGACTGCTCCTTCAGGAGCAGTCTGATCTGGGTCTGCACTGTTTGCTTAGGCCTATTTGCTCCAATACTTAGGATCATTGCGGTCTGTACTTGGTAGATCCAAATGTTGTACTCATACACATGTAATGCTGGTGCAGTTTTACAAGAAGTACCTGAAACTTGTCCAATATTCTCATGTCTCCATGGTAGCGCCCAGCTGGGTGGTTAATTCCTTGTCTTTCCTGGAATAAATTAAAGTGCACTATAGCATCACAATAACAAGTCCAGGTCATGAACACCCCTCTTAACCCCACTTTATATAAAGAAAACTTGGGTCTATGAAGGAGTACATTATTTCCGTCTTTAGAAATGCCTCAATGAGGCGGTTCTAACAAGCACCACAATCTATGTTTGGAGTAAAACTAAGTAAAATATCACAAATTTTCAACTGAAAAATAAGCGAGTTGCAGATGAATTTGAAAGAATGCACTTTGTCACATGGATGTGTTATCATAATGTTGAGACACCAACCAGGTAAGACGCAAACCAGCCTGCTCAACTTTACGACTAGCAAGAGTCTTGAAATGTTAGATATGGAAACCAGAGGGACTGCACTGGAAACCAGAGGGACTGTACAATTAAATAACATATACTAAGGTGCTGATCAGACTGTGCGGATGTGCAGCCTGATTTGCACCATCTCTTGTTGGCAAAGGCAACAATAAGATTTCTCATGACATTGTTTGCAAGATACTAAATGATATTCCTGCAAAAAAGAGCATGCTCTGAATGCTTCAACATACACTGATGAAATTCATCAATTTTCAGCTGACCAATCTGAATCTATACCAGGGCCCAGTTGTTCAAAGCATTGTTAGCTTAACGAGCTTGTAAGTGGTCAAATTGTTAACTGTTCAAGCAAGTACAATATCTAATAAATGTATTGTGTTACTTTTGCTGAAGAAATGAGAGCAGCTTTTGCATTTGCAAAAGCTGTTCTCATTTTTTCAGCAAAAAATAAACACATTTGCCATATTAAATGATCAAAGTTTCACAATACGTTAACTAACAACACTGTTAGTTTTGAACAACTGGCCCCAGCTATCTGTACTGGTCTACAGGTTGAAAGGTTAAATCCTCCTAAGGTGATGATTGTATTCTTTAGAGTTTCATACACATAGATAAGCATGTCTTCCGGAGCTTTATTAACATCTGCTGTTGTATTTTTTCCTTCTGTACAGTGTTAATTTCATTCTTCACATTACGATAACACACCCGTGTGATTAGTGCATTTTTCAATCCTCAAAAAAGGTATTTTTTTCTGATGAAAATTTGTGATATTTTTCTTATTCATACTCCAAACATATGTTTTGGGTGCTCGTTAGAACCGCCTCATTGAGGCGGTTCTAACGAGTACCCATAACCTATGTCTTGGAGCAGAAATAAGGAAAATGATGTTTACCCCTGTAAACCCCAGTTTTCTTTATATAAAGTGGGGTTTAGGGGGGTCTTTATTTCACGGACTTGTTCACGTGATGAGCTGTTTGACTCTCAAAATACATGTAGTTTAATCCCCCACACGAGTACTGGTAAACCCCTTAGAGGATCTAAGCCTGCCCAGGCAAAGCGGAGTGAGTCGAACCGCCCATGCTTATAAACCCTGTTGGTTTCATTGGGTGACAGGGCTTGAGATGTCATTTCATCTCAATGTTGGGTAAAAATCCCACAAAATTGGAAGCAACATCTCCAAGATGACCTGTACAGTGTTTACAGGGACGTAAAACCTCAAATCAAACAAAGCAAAACATGTAGTTTAAAACAATGCTTTCACATATCTGGTCTGGACAAGCTGTAGTGTAATCTTATACAGTTAAATTCTGCTATTAGGACCACCTAAAATTTAGACTAAGTCTGCTTATTTAGTAGGTTGCAGTTATGTGTTTCTTTTGTATTCTTTGCATACAGTGTCCTCTGGTCAGAGAGCATCTAATGACCTTTGGAACTATTCAAAAGTGGTCTTAAAAACATTTTTGAACAAAAAGTGGCCGCTTTTGGACAGTCCCAAAGGTGGTCTTAATATAGGAATTTTACTTTATTTTTTAATTTGGAAATGTCAATTTTTATAAATAGGGTGTTTAGTCAAAATCAATAACAAATGGCCAACACTGCCGACCCAGAAGAAATGTTACATTGCAAAGTGTCTCATCTAGATATAAACTGATAGCAGAGGTATCTGATCCAGTCTACATGGTTGTTAGTGTTAACAAGTGTTATATTCCAAGTAGTCTGGCCATACTTTACCTTGAAACCATACTGCAACCCCCAACATTTCTGGCTTAATTTGTTCATCTCTGCATCAAGGTCAAACTGTGGCAAACCATGTTCTCTTTTAACCTGCAATAAATTGTTGATTTAAGTTTGACATTTGATTTATAAAACATTAATATTGGCAGGAGTTGCTATGTTAAAATAAACTAAAGAAAGTTAACACAAGAACTAAAAATTTGATTTTTAATAGGGATTTTTGATACTATGTTCTTTAAATACTGAAAGAAAAGACACATTTAGGTCCCCAAGAAAAGAATGCAATTTATTTAACACTCACTGAAGTATGAACAACATTGGGTCTGAAGCAAACATTGAAGTTCATATGAACTTTGCTTGTGACCCGATGTTGTTCATACTGATGTTAAAGGAATTGCCTTTACAATGTATTACTAAATTTACGTCATTTCCATCCATTGTGTGACAAAATATTCAGGTATGAAGGCTAAAACTGAAACAAGAAAAACGGCCCTGATAGACAGCTCAGTGGTAGAGAATCTGCTTCGAGATAGGGATGTCACTTGTTTGATACCCAGCCAAGCCATACCAAACATGTATAAAATGGGTTTAATGTCACACTATTTAGGTCATTTTGGAGATGTTGCTTCCAATTTTGTGGGACTTTTACCCGATATTGTGATGAAATGACATCTCAATTCCTGCCACCCAATTAAACCATTAGGGTTTATATGCTAGGAGCATCCTTGGCTGACACTTGTATTATCAGGGGTAGTCCTAGGAAGATAAACTAAGGCAGGTAGGTATCAAATTTGTTAGTGAATACTTTATCACAATAAAAAGCTCTACAGAGCTTATGTTATTGGTTTCTCATATGCAATGTTAAATAAAACTTCTTTATCTTTTTAAGTGCAGACATTCTTCCTATTAACAGCGGAAGAGCACTGCTGATGTGATAAGGTCACCATTGTCCAATCATATTATTGAGAACCACAGTGTATTTTGACGTAAATTAATGATCATGTGATGTCGTGTGAGTCAATGTATTCATTCAGGTATGAACATAATTGTACCTCGATAGTTAACTTAGAGGTTTCTGTAAATGCCTTGAGAATATAACTGTTGCATTAATTCTACATGTGTTACAATGGCAGCTTTCCCACCTGTTGACCTAGCATTTTACAAATGATAATTTTTATACTTTCCATATTTCCACTCCTATCATAGCTCATGGACACTATTTAGAACAGCCTCAATGAGGCTGTTCTAAGCAGTAACATTAATCTATGGTTTAAGCAAAATAACAAAATAATGTCTACCCTCATAAACTCGCTTTCTATGTATATGGTGGGGGTTACGAGGGTATTCTTTACATGATGGACTTGTTAACATGATGGGTAGCCATACAAAATACCATATTATATCTTAAAGACTACAGAATATAAAGTAAAATGGGCATTTCAGAAGAGCTATGTCCAAAACCATAAAGAGAATCATTACGAGGAGATTCACTGTTCACTGGACATATTTTCAATGATTGTATATGAAGAAAAACTTTCAAAGGTGTAGCATACTGTTTGCAAAAATGCAGTTGTATACATATTGCAAAAGGAGGAGGAGGAGGTGGCTAATTTTGTATGGACACTACGGAGTGATGGAGTGATATTTCTAGAATTTTCTTTCATTTGTGTACACCTTATTTTCTCCTTGCTATGGCACTGTATGTGTTCAAGTTTTACATCCCACCAAAGCTAAGATCATATGGAGACCGGATCTCAGTTTAAAGACTGAAGAACCATACCCCCCCCCCCCCATCAAACCCAAAACCCCTGGTTTATGAGGCTAGTAGCAAAACCACTGCACCACGAGAGGGCTTTTGCTATGATACTGAATTTCATGATTTTCAGCTTTCCTGCATACTACAAAGCTATCTGCTGTCAGGAGAAAGAATTTTCTCTTAATGAGCAAATTAATTCCTGTATCAGTATAAACAATTGACAAGGGAGAAAAAGATACTTCTGCAGTTATCTCCCATGTACTCTTTCACCCCTGAGCTTCAGAAGTGGATACTTTCAGCACTGAAATGGGACATGTCAATTGTGGTTGAAGGTTTAAATACCAGACTACGGGAACACCTACTATTTGCATAGATATGTTTGCATAGGACTGAAAATGTAAAACACCTACTATTTGCAGATATATCAGTACCAGTCTACAGGACCGAAATGGTAAAACACCTACCTGTCTAACTATTAGTTTTCTCTTCAAACGATGAATGTGGGGTGGCAGTTTGACACTCTCAGAAATATTTTCAAGTTGTCGTAGTAGATTACGTTCTTCATATGAACTCATGAAGTAATAGCTAAGGAATATAAACAAGACCAGTCATGTACAGTTGGCCTTTGCACAATATACCAACCTTCCAAAGAAGAAACCATGCATATATTCAAACAAAATACATACAGTAGAACTTCGATGGCTCGAACACCAATGGCTCGTTTACCATGGATGAGTCGAACCCATTCTTGAGCCCCTAGCGAAATCCTCTACATAAGAAATAGTGGGGGATAATTAAGGAGATTTTAGTCTTTTATTTTGCAAATGTATGCTGTGTGTACTCATTAGAATCGCCTCAATGAGGCGATTCTAATGAGTATACACAGCATACATATTCATTATAGAACACCGAAAAGATGTCTGAAAGTATCTCGTTATGCCTCCTGACTGTCACCTCAGTGGTTCGAACTACCCCTGTCTCGAACAGATTTTCGAGGTCCCAAAGGTGTTCGAGCCATTGAAGTTTGACTGTATATAGATTGAATAGAAAAATTTATACATTTTCAGGACCCATCTTAAAGCTGTTTCATATCAAAAATCAAGTTGTAAGGAACAAGCTTTAAAGGGGTTTACGAGGGATGTTCGAAATGAATTGCTGTTTGTCCTCTAGCTCAATATCCACGTGGGGCACAATAAAAACCAATACATACCTGTAAAAGGGTTATTCAATACCTACACAACGGTGTATAAATGTACATGTTAGACTAAGTGTAAAACATAAAATTTGCCTTTTGAATACACGCAATCATTGACCACTGCAGTAAAATTGGTTGGTAGAAGCGTCAACAAAAAAGATGAAATACGGACTTACATCAAAGCTCGCTCAAAACTTGGCTGTTCTTTGAAGCAGCTGATGACTGAAATTTCTCCTGCTTATGGACCTTCCTGTGTGTTTTATGACACAGTTTGGCGGTGGAAAAAGAAATTTGAGTCTGGTGCAGAGACCATAAACAAGAGGGCCATGATGGCCCTGGATCGCTCACCTGATCCATAGAGTAACAAGTGGGACCCGGGGAAGGCCATTATTGACCCCAGGGTTATAATGTGCATAATGTTGAGGGAGGTCAAAAAAGGTGAAGCTTCATACCAAATATCAAAGACATGGGCATTGCAGTTTCGGAGAAGATTTTTAAAGATTTCCCTATATAAGTCTTGTTAAACCAAAGGGTCTCAGGGCGGGGGCATTTTTGGCCCAAGGGCTATAATTTGAACAATCTTGATAGAGGTCCACTAGATGAAATTTCACACCAAATATCAAAGACCTAGGCCTAGTGGTTTCACAGAAGAAGATTTTTAAAGATTTTCCGAAAATAAGTCTACGAAAAACCATAAGGGCCCCGGAGCGGGGGCATTTTGGCCCCAGGGCTATAATTTGAACAATCTTGGTAGAGGTCCACAAGATGAAGCTTTACACCAAATATCAAAGACCTGGGTCTTGCAGTTTTAAAGAAGAAGAATTTTTAAAGATTTTCCTTATATAAGCCTATGTAAAACCAAAGGGCCCCAGGGTGGGGGCATTTTTGGCCCCAGCACTATAATTTGAACAATCTTGGTAGGGGTCCACAAGATGAAGCTTCATATCAAATAGCAAAGACATGGGCCTTGCGGTTTCAGAGAAGAAGATGTTTAAAGATTTTCCCTATATAAGCCCATGTAAAACCAAAGGGCCCCGGGGCGGGGGCATTCTTGGCCCCAGCACTATAATTTAAATGATCTTTGTAGGGGTCCATAAGATGAAGCTTCATAACAAATAGCAAAGACCTGGGCCTTGGGGTTTCAGAGAAGAAGATTTTTCAAGATTTTCCCTATATAAGCCCATGTAAAACCAAAGGGCCCCGGGGAGGGGGCATTTTTGGCCCCAGCACTATAATTTGAATGATCTTTGTAGGGGTCTATAAGTTGAAGCTTCATACCAAATGGCAAAGACCTGGGCCTTGCGGTTTCAGAGAAGAAGTTATTCCCTATATAAGCCCATGTAAAACCAAAGGGCCCCGAAGTGGGGGCATTTTTGGCCCCAGCACTATTATTTGAACAATCTTGGTAGGGGTCCACTAGATGAAGCTTCATACCAAATAGCAAAGACCTAGGCCTTGGGGTTTCAGAGAAGAAGATTTTTAAAGATTTTCCCTATATGATCCTATGTAAAACCAGAGGGCCCTGGGGCAGGGACATTTTGGGCCCCAGCACTATAATTTGAACAATCTTGGTAGGGGTCCACTAGATGAAGCTTCATACCAAATATCAAAGACCTGGGCCTTGTGGTTTCAGAGAAGTAGATTTTTTAAGTTTTCAGTGAAAAAAAATCTATTTTTGGCTCCTGTGACCTAGATGTGCAGCAGACCAAACCCATTTGAACAACTTTGAAAGGGGTCCACCTAAGGATCATTCCTGTGAAGTTTGGTCAAAATCCGATCAGTGGTTTAGGAGGAGATGTCGTTTGAAGAAATTGTTTATGCACAGATGACAGACAAAAAGTGATCCTAATATAAAACACAAGAGGGCCATGATGGCCCTGGATCGCTCACCTGATCCATAGTGTAACAAGTGGGCCCCAGAGAGGGCCAGTATTGGCCCCAGGGCTTTAATGTGCATAATGTTGAGGGAGGTCTTAAAGGTGAAGCTTCATACCATACATCAACAAAGGCTATAATGTGAACAATCTTGGCAAAGGTCCACTAGATGAAGCTACACATCAAATATCAAAGACCTGGGCCTTGCGGCTTCAGACAAGAAGATTTTTTTTAAAGATATTCCCTACATAAGCCTATGCAAAAGCAAATGGCCCCGGGGCTATATAAATCTATGTAAAACCAAAGGGCCCCGGGGTGGGGGCATTTGTGGCCCCAGGGCTATAATTTGAACAATCTTGGTAGAGGTCCAGTAGATAAAGCTCCATATTAAATATCAAAGGCCTTGGCCTTGCAGTTTCAGAGAAGATTTTTAAAGATTTCCCTAGATAAGTCTATGTAAAACCAAAGGGCCCCGGAGCGGGGACATTTTTGGTATCAGGGCTATAATTTGAATAATCTTGATAGAGGTCCACTAGATGCAGCTTCATACCAAATATCAAAGACCCCCGCCTTGTGGTTTCAGAGAAGAAGATTTTTAAAGATTTTCCCTATATAAGTCTATGTAAAACCATAGGGCCCAAGAGCGGGGGCATTTTTGGCCCCAGGGCTATAATTTGAACAATCTTGGTAGAGGTCCATTAGATGAAGCTTCATACCAAATATCAAAGTCCTGGGTCTTGTGGTTTCAGAGAAGAAGATTTTTAAAGATTATCCCTAAATAAGCCTATGTAAAACCAAAGGGCCCGGGGCAGGGGCATTTTTTGCCCCACCACTATAATTTGTGCAATCTTGGTAGGGGTCCACTTGATGAAGCTTCATACCAAATATCAAAGTCCTGGGCCTTGCGGTTTCAGAGAAGATGATTTTTAAAGATTTTCCCTATATAAGCCTATGTAAAACCAAATGGCCCCGGGGCGGGGACATTTTTGGCCTCATCACTATAATTTGAATAATCTTGTTAGGGGTCCTTTAGATGAAGCTTCATACCAAATATAAAAGACCTAAGCCTTGTGGTTTCAGAGGAGAAGATTTTTAAAGATTTTTTCTACATAAGTCTATGTAAAGCCAAAGGGCCCCAAAGCGGGGGCATTTTTGGCCCAAGGGCTATAATTTGAACAATCTTGGTAGGGGTCCACTAGATGAAGCTTCATATCAAATATCAAAGTCCTGGGCCTTGCGGTTTCAGAGAAGAAGATTTTTAAAGATTTTCCCTATATAAGCCTATGTAAAACCAAAGGGCCCCGGGACAGGGGCTTTTTTTGCCCCAGCACAATAATTTGAACAATCTTGGAAGGGGTCCACTAGATGAAGCTTCATTCTAAATATCAAAGTCCTGGGCCTTGTGGTTTCATAGAAGAAGATTTTTAAAGAGGGGTGGGGGCATTTTTGGCCCCAGCACTATAATTTGAACAATCTTGGTAGGGGTCCACTAGATGAAGCTTCATACCACATATCAAAGACCTGCGCCTTGTGGTTTCAGAGAAGAAGATTTTTTAAGATTTTCCCTATATAAGCCAATGTAAAACCAAAGGGCCCCGTGGCGGGGGCATTTTTTGTCCCATCACTATAATTTGAACAATCTTGGTAGGGGTCCACTAGATGAAGCTTCATACCAAATATCAAAGTCCTGGGCCTTGTGGTTTCAGAGAAGAAGATTTTTAAAGATTTTCCCTATATAAGCCTATGTAAAACCAAAGGGCCCCGGGGCGGGGGCATTTTTGGCCCCAGCACTATAATTTGAACAATCTTGGTAGGGGTCCACTAGATGAAGCTTCATACCAAATATCAAAGACCTGGGCCTTGTGGTTTCAGAGAAGAAGATTTTTAAAGATTTTCCCTTTATAAGCCAATGTAAAACCAAAGGGCCCCGTGGCGGGGGCATTTTTTGTCCCAGCACTATAATTTGAACAATCTTGGTAGGGGTCCACTAGATGAAGCTTCATACCAAAAATCAAAGTCCTGGGCCTTGTGGTTTCAGAGAAGAAGATTTTTAAAGATTTTCCCTATATAAGCCTATGTAAAACCAAAGGGCCCCGGGGCGGGGGCATTTTTGGCCCCAGCACTATAATTTGAACAAGCTTGGTAGGGGTCCACTAGATGAAGCTTCATACCAAATATCAAAGACCTTGGCATTGTGGTTTAAGAGAAGAAGATTTTTTAAGTTTTTGGTGAAAAAAATCTATTTTTGGCTTCTGTGACCTAGATGTGCAACGGACCGGAACCATTTGAACAACTTTGAAAGGGGACCACCTAAGGATCATTCCTGTGAAGTTTGGTCAAAATCAGATCAGTGGTTTAGGAGGAGATGTCGTTTAAAGAAATTGTTTACGCACGCACGCACGGACGCACGCACGCACGACAGACGACGGACAAAAAGTGATCACAAAAGCTCACCTCGTCACTAAGTGACGGTGAGCTAAAAATGCACCGAAATCAGGTTGGCCAAAATCTGCATCACGTAAAGAGATCCTTTCAAAAAGAAAGGATATCATTGAAGGAGATGCCAGATTAACATTTTGTGATAAACAATTCATTTTGAACATCCCTCGTTTGTGTACTTGCATATGTACCGTAATGATCCAAAGTATTGGGACAGTTACGCCTAAGGAAACAGTGCAGACCCAGATTGGACTGCCCCAACTATGGTCGTACAGAGATGGGACCTCAATTCAGAGACTCATCTGAAGTCTGGAGAAGCCCTTAATAAAACTTACAACCCCTTTTATATAAGGCAAGTAACTTGATCACCACACCAGGGAAAGGTGAGATAAATAAATAACATTAATCTGAGCCAGCGCATAATAAAACCTACAATAAGGCAAAGACTCAGAGCAGCCTGCACATCTACAATGTCTGATCAGAGCCATCACTGGATGCATGTACCTTCTACTTTCCCAATGGTGTGTAACTGAGGAGTTGACAACAAAACATTTTTAAGAGATTTAACCAATTTTGAGCAAACAGAATCTTCCTCACCATATACAGTAAAATTTCTACATTAAGACCACCTTTGGGACTGTTCAAAAGTTCAAAAGGTGCTCTCTTACTAGTCCAAGACACTGGGTATAGAAAACACCCAAACAATTAAAATCAATTCTTTTACAGATGTTTTAAAAGGAGAATTAGTCTTAATTTTAGCTGGTCTTAATGGGAATGGGAACACCTGGCAGATTTTTTTGCCATTTTTCAAAGGGAGACATCTTTCAGGACTTCTTGTGTGCTTTTCTGTAAGCCCTGTCCCACTGAAAAAGGGGTCTACTCTTAAAGGAAAGAATTTGCCCCCCCTTTAAGAGTTGACCACTATTCACATGGGGGACAAAAATATTTTTGAAATAGTTGTCTCCTCTGAAGGTGTTCCCATTCTCCTTAATAGGGCAATTCCACTGTATACAAATGTAGTGCATTTCCAAATTTAGGGGTGACAAGTTGACTTATTTTTAGAAATTCATTAAGAAAATGGCTGAACATATCACAAATAGTGAAGGCCCTGATCAGATGCTGCATTCTGCAGCATCTGATCAGGGCCTGCACTTTTTGCCAACTTCCTGTTTTGGGTTTTTCTGTATAGAGTGGGTTAACTGTTCAAGATACATACTTGACTTTAGGTATAGTTTCTTTTTCCTGTGCTTTCTCTCCATCTTTGTCCACCTTTCTTTTCTTCTTAATCTTTGTCTGTTTGTGAGCCTCTCCTTCCTCCCCTGAGCTCTCACTGTCACTCTCACTATCACTCTCCGAGTCCACCACTGATGCCTCTTCTGTAATATAAGATTTAAATATGGGCTTGAAGTTTTTCATTCCCTTTCTTTTTAATGTCCCTTTCAAGGTTATTTCATGTGTGTGGAGCTGATTGTCCATAGGAGGTGTGCAAAAAGAAATGAAGTAACTGGAGAAAAACCAACCTGGTCTTCCATTGCAAAACTTGTCATCTCACAAGTGACCCTGACTAGGTTCTAACCCAATGTCGTGTGAGAAATGTTGTTTATGAGTCAACATTCAACATCTACATGGACAGTAGATACAACTACACAGTAAGGCTGTATCAGTACTCAGTGGTGAAGCATGCAGAAAATAAATTGTATGCAAACCAAAGAAAATCCTATAAAAAGGCATAATATCCCTTACAAGATTGAGACCACTCTTACTGGAAAATATTTCCTCCCTCAAGACGCATTCATATTCTATCTACATACTGTACTTGCTATAATTAGAGCACTGCATACTTAGAAATTTCTATTTAGCCACATCCATTTCTGAATATCATAAAAGCATAAAAATATGGAAGCCTTGAGGACTTACTGCAATTCTCAAAAAATTTTAACAAATTTGTTTCTCAAACCAGCAAGGAGTCAAAAAAGTGCAGACAGAATGGCAGACAGTGTGGACCCTTATCACACTGCTCCTTCAGGAGCAGTCTAATCTGGGTCTGCACTGTTTGCTTAGGCTTGTCAGTCCCAATACTTACAATAAATATGGCATCCCCAATTTTACATGCAATTTACAAACTTCATGACAAAATAGTGCAGATCCTGTGGTGAAGAAGGTTGCAGGTTTCAGCCTCGCTTGGGTCACTGACAGGAAATCACTCACTGTTCATTCAGCATGGAATGGGAACCTGCTTAACATCACATTAACACATCCGTGAAATAATAATCGCTCTATACCCAACTATATACAGAGAAAACTGGTGTTTATAATATGTATATATTATTTTTCCTATTTCTGCCCAGACATAGGCTGTGGCTACTCGTTAAAACTGCCCCCATTGAGACTGTTCTAACAAGCACCCACAACCTATGTTTCCTGTATAAATAAGAAATATATCACAGATTTGCATCTGATAAAGTAGCCATTTTGGAGATGTGAAATAATGCACTATGTTGCATGGGTTGAAGGCTGAATGCAGCAAAAGGACAGGATACCCAACTATATACAGAGAAAACTGGTGTTTATAATATGTATATATTATTTTTCCTATTTCTGCCCAGACATAGGCTGTGGCTACTCGTTAAAACTGCCCCCATTGAGACTGTTCTAACAAGCACCCACAACCTATGTTTCCTGTATAAATAAGAAATATATCACAGATTTGCATCTGATAAAGTAGCCATTTTGGAGATGTGAAATAATGCACTATGTTGCATGGGTTGAAGGCTGAATGCAGCAAAAGGACAGGATTAGGCCCCTCCTTTCATATGCAGTGTTCAAGACATAATGGCTCTAATGACCTTTTGCATTTACAGCCATTAGACTATGGGACATCTGTGTTTGTTTTTGTTTGATTTGAGGTTTAACGTCCCTGTCAACACTATTTAGGTCATTTTGGAGACGTTGCTTCCAATTTTGTGGGACTTTTACCCGACATGGAGATGAAATGACATCTCAACCCCTGCCACCCAATGAAATCAATAGGGTTTATAAGCATGGACGGGCCGACTCGCAGCATTTTCCTGGGCAGGCTTAGACGTTCTAAGCAGATTACCAGTACTCAAGTGCGGTCGGTATCAGCTCTGCGTGGAAGCATCGTGCAGCCCAATCCATTTCTCCAAGCCCCGATGGGCCTGTGTTTGTTTGTTTGGGTTTAACATCCCATCAATAACTAAGGTCATATGGGTACCTCAGTTTAAAGTGTCTTCCAAAAGTCTGAGAAAGCCCAGAATCGAACCTGTGGCCCCTGGTTTAAAAGATAAGCAGCTCAACCACTACAATATAGAGGCTTCTATTGGGCACTTTTACCTGTTTTTATATTTCTTGAAAACTTATTGCTGTGCACTTGTTAGAGCAAAGGTGATAATTACAGTCAACATGGTTTTTGCAAATTACCTTTTATATCACTTTCCATTTCCTGATACTGGTCAGTAGCAATACTATCTTGGTTACTGTTCTCGTTCATTGACAGCTGATCAGTTCTGTTGACACCAAGTAGACTGGTATCCATGGAAAAACTTCCTTGGTTACTGGTTTCCATGGAGAATGAGGAGCCTTGGTTACTGTATTCCAAATTACTATCATCTAGCTGAGACAGCCTTTGATTGGAAGACTCTGAATCTACAAGGTTGCCATATTAAACGGGAATCAATACACTTTCAGGGGAGGCAACTCTTTGAAAAATATTGTCTCCCCTTTCAATAGGGGTCTACTCTTAAGGAAAGAATTTGCTCCAAAGCAAATTCTTTCCTTTAAGAGTACACCCGTTTTTCAGAGGGGCTGAATTTACAGGAAAGCAAACAGGTAAATGTTGTCTCCATTTGAATAATAGCTGGAAAATGTACCTGGTGAATTCCATCCCAGTGACTAATGCCACAAGGCAGATTTTAGAAACCAATGTTGCACATGTACAAGAAGCAAGTGGATATTTGGTATGTCAAACAGTGTCAGACACATACTGTACCAATGAGAGACCTTATATTTATAGATAACTGTACCAATAAGAGACCAGATATTTATAGATAATTGTACCCAATGAGAGACAATATATTTATAGATAATTGTACCAATGAGAGACCTTATATATGCATAGATAATTGTACCAATGAGGAACCTTATATCAATAGATAATTGTACCAATGAGAGACCTTATATTCACAGTTAATTGTATCCAATGAGACATTATATTTATAGAATATACGAGCATGATCAAACAAGAGGGCCCAGAGGGCCCTGGTTCGCTCACCTGATCCAATGTATAACAAGTGGGACCTGGGCAGGGTCAATTTTGGCCCCAGGGCTATAATTTGAACAATCTTGGTAGAGGTCCACAAGATGCAGCTTCATATCGAATATGAAAGACCTGGGCTTTCTGGTTTCAGAGAATAAGATTTTAAAGGTTTAGCCTGCCTATAGACTATGTAAAACAAGATTTTCCCTATATAAGTTTATCTAAAACCAAAGGGCCCCGGAGTGGGCGCATTTTTGGCCCCAGGGCTATAATTTGAACAATCTTGGTAGAGGTCCACAAGATGAAGCTTCATACCAAATATCAAAGACCTGGGCCTTGCAGTTTCATAGAAGAAGATTTTTCAAGATTTTCCCTATATAAGCCTATGTAAAACAAAAGGGCCCTGGTGCGGGGGCATTTTTGGCCCCAGCACTATAATTTGAACAATCTTGGTAGGGGTCCACTAGATGAAGCTTCATACCAAATATCAAAGACCTGGGCCTTGCGGTTTCAGAGAAGAAGATTTTTCAAGATTTTCCCTATATAAGCCCATGTAAAACCAAAGGGCCCCCGTGCGGGGGGCATTTTTAGCTCCAGCACTATAATTTGAACAATCTTGGTAGGGGTCCACTAGATGAAGCTTCATACCAAATATCAAAGACCTGGGCCTTGCGGTTTCAGAGAAGAAGATTTTTCAAGATTTTCCCTCTATAAGCCCATGTAAAACCAAAGGGCCCCCGTGCGGGGGCACTTTGAGCTCCAGCACTATAATTTGAACAATCTTGGTAGGGGTCCACTAGATAAAGCTTCATACCAAATATCAAAGACCTGGGCCTTGCGGTTTCAGAGAAGAAGATTTTTAAAGATTTTCCCTATATAAGCCCATGTAAAACCAAAGGGCCCCCGTGCGGGGGCATTTTTGGCCCCAGCACTATAATTTGAACAATCTTGGTAGGGGTCCTCTAGATGAAGCTTCATACCACATATCAAAGACCTGGGCCTTGCAGTTTCAGAGAAGAAGATTTTTCAAGATTTTCCCTATATAAGCACATGTAAAACCAAAGGGCCCCCGTGCGGGGGCATTTTGAGCTCCAGCACTATAATTGAACAATCTTGGTAGGGGTTCACTAGATGAAGCTTCATACCAAATATCAAAGACCTGGGCCTTGCGGTTTCAGAGAAGAAGATTTTTCAAGATTTTCCCTATATAAGCCCATGTAAAACCAAAGGGCCCCCGTGCGGGGGGCATTTTTAGCTCCAGCACTATAATTTGAAAAATCTTGCTTGGGGTACACTAGATGAAGCTTCATACCAAATATCAAAGACCTGGGCTTTGCGGTTTCAGAGAAGAAGATTTTTCAAGATTTTCCCTATATAAGCCCATGTAAAACAAAAGGGCCCCCGTGCGGGGGGCATTTTTAGCTCCAGCACTATAATTTGAACAATCTTGGTAGGGGTCCACTAGATGAAGCTTCATACCAAATATCAAAGACCTGGGCCTTGCAGTTTCAGAGTAGAAGATTTTTAAAGATTTTCCCTATATAAGCCTATGTAAAACAAAAGGGCCCTGGTGCGGGGGCATTTTTGGCCCCAGCACTATAATTTGAACAATCTTGGTAGGGGTCCACTATATGAAGCTTCATACCAAATATCAAAGATCTGGGCCTTGCGGTTTCAGAGAAGATTTTTCAAGATTTTCCCTATATAAGCCCATGTAAAACCAAAGGGCCCCCGTGCGGGGGCATTTTGAGCTCCAGCACTATAATTTGAACAATCTTGGTAGGGGTCCACTAGATAAAGCTTCATACCAAATATCAAAGACCTGGGCCTTGCGGTTTCAGAGAAGAAGATTTTTAAAGATTTTCCCTATATAAGCCCATGTAAAACCAAAGGGCCCTCGTGCGGGGGCATTTTGAGCTCCAGCACTATAATTTGAACAATCTTGGTAGGGGTCCACTAGATGAAGCTTCATACCAAAAATCAAAGACCTGGGCCTTGCGGTTTCAGAGAAGAAGATTTTTCAAGATTTTCCCTATATAAGCCCATATAAAAACCAAAGGGCCCCCGTGCGGGGGGCATTTTTAGCTCCAGCACTTTAATTTGAAAAACCTTGCTTGGGGTACACTAGATGAAGCTTCATACCAAATATCAAAGACCTGGGCCTTGCGGTTTCAGAGAAGAAGATTTTTAAAGATTTTCCCTATATAAGCCCATGTAAAACAAAAGGGCCCTGGTGCGGGGGCATTTTTGGCCCAAGCACTATAATTTGAACAATCTTGGTAGGGGTCCACTAGATGAAGCTTCATACCAAATATCAAAGACCTGGGCCTTGCGGTTTCAGAGAAGAAGATTTTTAAAGATTTTCCCTATATAAGCCCATGTTAAACCAAAGGGCCCCCGTGCGGGGGCATTTTGAGCTCCAGCACTATAATTTGAACAATCTTGGTAGGGGTCCACTAGATAAAGCTTCATACCAAATATCAAAGACCTGGGCCTTGGGGTTTCAGAGACAAAGATTTTTAAAGATTTTCCCTATATAAGCCCATGTAAAACCAAAGGGCCCCCGTGCGGGGGGATTTGTGGCCCCAGCACTATAATTTGAACAATCTTGGTAGGGGTCCACTAGATGAAGCTTCATACCAAATATCAAAGACCAGGGCCTTGGGGTTTCAGAGAAGAAGATTTTTTAAGTTTTCGGTGAAAAAAATCTATTTTTGGCTACTGTGACCTATATGTGCAACCGACCGGAACCATTTGAACAACTTTGAAAAGGGACCACCTAAGGATCAATCCTGTGAAGTTTGGTCAAAATCCGTTCAGCGATTTAGGAGGAGATGTCGTTTGAAGAAAAAGTTTACGGACGCACTCACGCACGCACGCACGCACGCACGGACGCACGACGGACGACGGACAAAAAGTGATCCCAAAAGCTCACCTTGTCACTACGTGACAGGTGAGCTAATAAAAAGGTCCTAGTTGGCAAGTGCAGTCAGCAAAGACACAAATCAGCCTGCACATCAGTGGAGACTAATCAGCCATCATCTGCTTCTGACTCATTGACAATACTCCATTGAAACTGTACTATGGTGGACAGTTACCTTTTGATTTCCAATAATTTTCCATTGAAAGTGAGGTAGGATGTCCTGCTGAATAATGTCATAAACCTAATGTCATCATGCAATGTTGCTTTTCATTCGCCAGCACTGGATTGTACAAAGCCGTCGGTGATTGTCGTTTTGGTTAATAGAAATTACAGTTGTAAATTCCATTCTTTGGCTCTGTATGTGTCTTTCTGTCAAATTCTACAATTTTGGAAACAGTTAACCCCTAAGACTTTTATCTTTTAAAGATGCATGACACTAAAATTATTAGAGAAAGTGTCTTTTCTTGCATCAACTATACACTTGAACAGTGGAAATGTGATTTCATATCAATGCGGATGAATTTATACAGATTTTACAAAGGATGTCATTTTGACATAATTGTTCAAGGTCAAAGTACAAAGCCATGCAATTTTGCCTTTTTAAAGCTGGATTTCTGTCCATTTTATTCAGGAAAACTAAACTGCTCTAAATTGACTAGACTGCATGAAATTGTAGCATCGAGTCTGTGAACTTTCTTTTCTTTAGCATATTATTTGCAATAAGGATTACAGTCACTGTAACAACACAACAGAACTTACCTATTGTTGAGAGCAATTCTTCAACAGTTGGTGACTCCTGCATTCTGATAGGTGTACCTTGTGGTGGTGGAGATATGGTACCGGGGTCAATCTCAAGGTCACTATCAGAATCATTGACAGCGAAGTCATCTGACATCAACAAGTTGGGAACTGTATCTACAGAAACATAGCAATACAGTCAAACCTGTCATAGTGGTCAACTCTATTAAGCAAGCAACCTGTCTTAAGCAAGCAAACATTTAGTTCCCGAAAAAGCCAATGCATTAATTTTCATATGTATTAAGCAAGCACCTGTCTTAAGCAAACACATTTTGATCATCCCTGAGGTGCTTGCTGAACACAGGTTGGACTGTATTACTATTCAACAGACAAACATGCTTCACGTTATGATAACAAGTCTGTGTTATAAACATCACTTTGAATTATAGAGAAAAGTGAGAGTTTAAAAGGGTGTACATTTCTTGCTTTATTCTTGATCAAAAACAGATATTGTGGGTACATGTTAGAACTGCCTCAATGAGGCAGTTCTAACAAGTACCCACAATCTATGTTTGCAGCAGAAACAGGAACAAGAGGCCCATGGGCCACAATGCTCACCAGAGCTCAGGGGGCCACTGCCCACTGGCAGCAATGTATTTTAATTAACCATGGAAGCCCTGTGCCCTAGGATGCTACAGATAAAATTTGGACCCAATAAGCCTCGTGGCTTTAGATTCCATGTCGCTTGAATGTGTTGTTGAGGGACAACAGATGACAATTAACAATTTCCCATCTGTGGCAACAAATAGGCCAAAAAAGAACATTATTAAACAGGGCCTGACAAATCCAAAAATTTTCCACTTGCCCATCGGGCAAGTAAAATTCTTTTGCACTTGCCCAGCTCAAAATCCTACTTGCCCAGGATTTTGGAACTCAAAGTGGGGTTGGATGTGTGTGTGTGTGTGGGGGGGGGGGGGGGGGGGGTTGGGATAATGGTGACGATGATGATGACCAACATTTATAAATATAATCCACGGTTTCTGTCAAGTTTTAAGCACAACCACTTTCCATTAGGGTCTAGTTATTTCATGTTAGTGTTTATATCCCTTTGGTGTCTCTGATGGGAGCTCAGGGTTAATTGTATCGATTCCTTATCATATTGCATTCACTTCTATTTATTTCCCTCTGTGCGGTAATACGGTAGAAAATACTGTTGTTGTCACAGCCAATAACGGTACCTTTCAAGTTAATTGCTGACATAATACCTTAACCGATTAGCAATTTAAGATACAGTTATATAAACTCATTTAGCTTGACACGCATGATAAACACGAGCTGCAGCGGATATAGATCTACTCAAAAGGTCAGAAGTGTCAGGGCAGCGAGATAAAAGATTAAAAGAATGCAGTTTATTTAGCTTGGATTTATTGATCCAACCAGACGAGAACCCACTCTATCACAAACGAACCCAAACGTTCACACCCACCCTACAAGCAAGTTCAATGCGATCATTATTTCCGCCATCCAAATCGTCGTCCACAAACAACCACTCCCATTTTCCTGCACGCGATCGGTAAATGACGACATCCGACCCCAGCAAGACCGCACGTGTTTAACGTCATTGTTTTATTTAATGGGACCCATCTCTTTCATAAAAAAATATTTGGAACCGGTAATAAAATATTTTCTCGATAGCTAAACGGTGGTGGATAGAGGCGCGACTTATCCGCGGTTACCAACATTAAAACATTCTACTTTTTTCCGCCAGCGTCTGCTATTTGGCGCCAAAACATAACCATTCACGAGATAGTAGAATAGTCCGTTTTTTTTTTTTTTTTCTACCGGAAGATGTAGCAAATCGTCTTAGGAGCTATTAAATCATTTTTACATTGATTGTGGATTAAATTTTATGGCAGGGATAAACGCAAATTAGAGACAATCTTATTTTCACACCTTGTCAAGCTTATCGATAGCACTAGCGGTACACACTTCACCAGAAATTAAAGACACGCACCGCCGGGCAATCATGTTTAATTGGTAATTATATGACAGGGATTAATAATAGTGTCATAAATGAACCGATATAAAAACATGGATGTTTTCGTCTCTGAATTGCCGACAAAGCGGGAATTATTGTGATTTACTTACTGGTCTAGTTTTACTGTATTTAAGGACTCAAAAGACTGACTATTGTAGACGCTTTTTGCACTTGCCCGACCGGGCGTCGAAAGGTCAAAGTGCACCTGCCCGGCGCGATTTCGGACTTGTCCCGGGCGGCCGGGCAATGGATTTGTCAGCCCCTGATTAAAGGAACATTGCCATGAAAGTGTGACAAAATATCTTGAAAGGCATTAATGTCATTTTTCAATTTTCCCCATTATAAGACAATGGAAACTCATAGCTTGGCATAGCAAACAAACCAAAGAGCCAAAGTTCATAGACCAGTGCTCAGGTGGAAACTGAAACTGCCCAAAGGCAGCCATGTATTATAAGTGGAGCACTGTGGTGCAGTGGTAAAGTATCGGCCTCGGGATCGAGAGGTACCGGCTTCGAACCCCACGAGCGGCAAGTGTTGTTTCCTTGAGCAAGAGACTTTATCCACATTGCTTAGTACTGGTTCTACCCAGGAAAAGAGGGCCACATGGAAGATTAGTACTAGTTTACTAAATGTGTTACCCTCTATAAATAAGGTCGATTATTATTATTATTATTTTATTATTATTATTATTATAACATGATATGATTTTATTATAACAATTATAAAGTCTCCCAAACAAACCCCATACCCAAATGAGCACCCATGTGGACTGTATCTGAAATATTAGGTATTTTATAACGTAGAGAGATCAGGGCATGGACCCAATGGAGCCCTGGTTGGTGTCACTAAATGCGTCTTATAAAAATGAACAAAGACATATATGGTTTATCAGAAGGGAATATGTATGGTTCCTGAGATGTAAGGCCTTTTAAGCAATGGAGGGAATCGGGCATGGCAGATCCCAGAAAAGCCCAAAATTGTTGTCAATGAATAAGTCTTATCATAAGGACCAAGAGTATATAGAGTTAAACGGTGGGGATCTGAATGGTTTCTGAGATATGAGGCACTTTTATGAAGTGGCAGGGAGAGAAATGGCCCCTGTGATCCCCAAAGACTGAATGTGTCTAATAACAATGAGCAAGAATATATGTGATTATAGGATGGGGATTTGAATAGTTTCTGAGATATATGGCCTATTATGAAGTTGAGTCTTATCATAAGGAACAAGAGTGAGTGAGTGTTTCAGCTTTACGTCCCACCAACAGCTAAGGTCATACGGAGACGGGACCTCGGTTTAAAGACTCTTTTGAAAGTCTGGAGAAGCCGGGGATCGAACCTGCGACCCCTGGTTTACTAGGCGAGTAGCGTAACCACTCGACCACGGGGGCTTCTATATAAGGAACAAGAATAAATATGGTTATGGGGTGGGGATCTGAACGGTTTCTGAGATATATGGATTTTAATGAAGTAAAGGGGTGGGGCATGGCCTGTGGCACCCGGGGGGGACCTGCATGCTGGTGTCACTGATTGCGTCTTATCATAAGGAACAAGAATATATACGGTTTAGGGGTGGGGATCTGAACGGTTTCTGAGGTATATGGATTTTAATGAAGTAAAGGGGTGGGGCATGGCCTGTGGCACCCCCGGGGGGACCTGCATGCTGGTGTCATTGATTGGGTGTTATCATAAGGAACAAGAATATATACGGTTTAGGGGTGGGGCTCTGAACAGTGTCTCAGATATATGGTCTTTTGTGAAGTCAAGGGGTGGAGCATGGCCCGGGCGCACACTGGGTGACCCCTAAGTTGGTGCCACTGAATGTGCCTTATCATAAGAAACAAGAATGTATATGGTTTAGGGGTGGGTATCTGTAAGGTTTCTGGAATATTTGGCATTTTACGAAAAGGGGGTCCGGGCACATCCCAGGGGACCCCAAATTTGTTGTCACTGAATGCAACTTATCATAAGGAATGAGAGTATATATGGTTTAGGGGTGGGGATCTCAATGGTTTCTGAGATAAATGGCATTTTATAAAGTGGAAGGGGTGGGGCATGTGCCCGGCACATCCCAGGGGACCCACAGGTTGGTGTCACTTAATGTGTCTTATCATAAGGAACAAGAATATATATGGTTTAGGGGTGGGGATCTGAATGGTTTCTGAGATAAATGACCTTTTATGAAGTGCAGAGGTCAGGGCATATCCCCGGCATATCCCGGGGGACCCCCAGGTTGGTGTCACTTAATGCATCTTATCATAAGGAACAAGAATATATATTGTTTAGGGGTGGGGATCTGTATGGTTTCTGAGATATATGGATTTTAATGAAGTAAAGGGGTGGGGCATGGCCCATGGCACCCAGGGTGGACCTGCATGCTGGTGTCACTGATTGCGTCTTATAATAGGAACAAGAATATATATGGTTTAGGGGTGGGGCTCTGAACAGTTTCTCAGATATATGGTCTTTTGTGAAGTCAAGGGGTGAAGCATGGCCCAGGAACACCCTGGGTGACCCCTAGGTTGGTGTCACTGAATGTGTCTTATCATAAGGAACAAGAATATATACAGTTTAGGGCAGGGGATCTGTAAGGTTTCTGGAATATTTGGTCTTTTATGAAGTTGAGGCAGGGTGGGCATGGTCCCGGCACATCCCAAGGGACCCCCAGGTTGGTGTCTCTTAATGCATCTTAGCATAAGGAACAAGAATATATATTGTTTAGGGGTGGGGATCTGTATGGTTTCTGAGATATATGGCATTTTATGAAGTGGAGGGGGTGGGGCATGTCGCCGGCACATCCTGGGGGACCCCCAGGTTGGTGTCACTTAATGCATCTTAGCATAAGGAACAAGAATATATATAGTTTAGGGGTGGGGATCTGAATGGTTTCTAAGATACATGGCATTTTATGGAAAAGAGGGGGCAGGGCATGTCCCCGGCACATCCCGGGGGACCCCCAGGTTGGTGTCACTCAATGCATCTTATCATAAGGAACAAGAATATATATGGTTTAGGGGTTGGGATCTGTAAGGTTTCTGAGATATAAGGCATTTTATGAAGTGGAGGGGGTGGGGCATGGCCCCGGCACAACCTAGGGGACCCCCAGGTTGACATAAAAGCATATGGCTGAGAGAAGTTTACACAAGGAACATGTTTATGTAACTTTTGTCAAAATATCTGCAATGACTTGGCAGTAAATGCCATTTTTCAGTTTTCCCCATTATAAGTCAATCGAAACTCTAAGTTGCCATAGCAACAAAACTAAAAGGCCAAATTTCATAAAAAACACAAAACCTATAAAGGCAAATATGGTGAATATTTTCATAAAGTCTCAGCCTCCTAGAGCATATGGTTTCTGAGATGATTTTTTAAGTAATTTTTTGTCTATTTTTTGCATTTTGGTTTCCATGGTAACCAATAAAAATGAGCAGAAGGCCTAAAATCATACGGCAGATAGTAGATTACCTATGGAACATTTCTATGAAAGTTTTGTCAAAATATCTGCAGAGGCTTGGTAGTAAATGCCATTTTTCTATTTTCCCCATTATAAGTCTATGGAAACTCTAAGTTGCCATAGCAACCAAACTAATGAGCCAATTTTTATTAAAAACACAAACTTTCAATTCCCCTGCCCTAGGATGCTACAGATGAAATTTGGGCTGAATCGGCCCAGTGGCTTCAGAGGAGATGTCGTTTGAAAATGTTGACGAAGACGACGCAGACGCAGACACAGACGACGACGGACAACTGCCTATCCTATAAGCTCCCCCAGAGCCTTTGGCTCTGGTGAGCTAAAAATTTGGATTGGAAAATGCCAGTTTCAGAAATTTGAAAGAATACACTATTTCACATTATCCTAATGCCAACCCATATATGCCTATCATTCCATGAAACGGATGGAACATTGTCAAACAGTGCTGTCCAACATCAGCCACTGCAGAATGCAGCATTTGTTCTGGGTCTATACAGTTTGTTTTAAGAACAGGATTTTTTGTAAATCTTAAAAGAAACAAAATGCAAAAGCTGCTCACATTTTTTTAGCAAAAATATTGACATATTTGCCATAATAAATGATCAAAGTTTCAATGAAACATTAACTAATGATGACATTAGTTTTGAAAACTGGACCCAGGTGGGTATTTGCATTGGAAGATAATTGTAGTCAATTCTACATTCTATGTTGTGGGTACTCATTGCAAAATTGGAGTAAGGAAAATTATCCTCCAATTATCACCAAAAACCCACCTTATCTGTTGCTATGGTGAAAACTCTTGATGAACAGACTGATTGTTGTCTTTCTAGTCATATGTCTTGTTGTAGGTTTTGTCATGTTCAGGCTATAGCAGTGAGCCTTTAATGCATTAACTGAAAGTTTTAACAACTTCTTAAATAGCAGTGTGTTTTTCTGTTTATCGATCAACCCAAAAGTCTCAGTGCATGTCTGATCAGGGTCTACACTGTTTACTTAAAGAACAGGACTTGAAGGATTAAACATCTCCATTAACCCATTTTGTACCGGAAACCCCAAAATGGGTACCCTAGCAAACAGTGCAGACCCAGATCAGATGCTGCAGAATGCGACATCTGATCAGGACCAACACTGTTTGCAAAAAGTTCAGCTATCTTCCAAGTAAATTTTGCAGAAAACACAACCTGACACCCCTAAATTCTGAAAGGCACTCCTGCTATTAAAAAGGTGGAGGATTTCATTTGGTACAAAATGGGTTAAGGACCATTTTCCCTGCCTGCACTCAGAAACAATCAACCTACTAGTGCTGTCAGTGCTTTGATTCTGGAATGTGGATCCTTTCCACAATTTACTTTTAGTATCCAAACTACATGCAAAAGAAGGGCCCTTGCCAATTGGTGCTTGGAGAAATAGACTGGGCTGCATGGTGCTTCCACGCAGAGCTGAAACCGCCTGCACATGAGTACTGGTTAATCACTTAGATCAAAGCCTGAAAGGCAAAGCGGTGCAAGTAAGACCACCCATGCATATAAACCCTATTGGTTTCATTGGGCAGCAGGGTTTGAGATGTCATTTCATCTCAATGGCAGGTCTCACAAAATTGGAAGCAATGTCTCAAAAATGACCTAAATAGTGTTGATGGGGACATTAAACCTCAATTCAAACAAACAAACAAAAAACATGTAAAAAAAACAACAAATTTAATATTAATGTCCAAAGGTAGTCAAATATCAGTGTTCTTAAACATTCTTGTAAAATAATTCACTAATAGCAGAACTCTTTTTATGGAGTTAAGGACAGATATAAATCAACACCCTCTTTATATGGATACAACAGCAAAACTTTTTGTAATGACAATTTCAAATAAATATTGTGGATATTTGGTAGGATCCCCTTGCTGAGGCAATTCTAACGAATGTCTGCATTAATTTGTTTCTTGGAGTAATTAAGGCAAAAGGCCTTTTTTCACTTACTGTAATGCTACATTTTACCTGGGCTCTTAATTGCAACATTTTTTATAATGACCAACTGTTCAGGAACTAATACACTTTTCATAAAGAGGGGCCTCACTATTTCTAAAATTGATCAATTCAAGAAACTTTGCATTTGACTTGCTGCCTTCTGGGTTTTATGGTCTTCCAAGACAATTTCACATAATACATCAAAGCAATGATCCATCACAGCCAAGCAAAAACTGGAGTACCCAGAGAAAAAACAACTAATGTTCTATAACAGACTTTGGTTGTGACTGGCATATCAAGGGTTTAAAGTATTTTTGTCTCCTCTTGCCGACAGATCTGCTTTTACAGGAAAGAATTTGTTCCAGAGCCTGAGTCAGGTTTTTGTCTATGTTTCTGTCTATAGGGCATACATACCTGGCAGCTTAAGGTCTTTTTCTGTAAGATAGCTGCTCTGGGACACCTCACTACTCTCGTCACTGAAGTCCTGGACAGATCCAGACGGGGTAGGGTTGGCTGTACTACCTCCAATCAATTGTTCCGCTAACAAGGAAGCTAAGAATATATAGAAGGAAGAGTTTAAGAAGAACACCTACTTTTTCAAGACAGGCAACTCTGTTTTTGTTTCCCTCATAAAATGGGATGTACTCTTTGAAACATTTGTTTGTTTCTTTGGCGTTTAATGGCCCAGTCAACACTATTTTGGTCATATCAAGCCGATCAAATTATGTATAAGAATTTTTTTCTGATCCTCATACTACACCCAGTGGATTTGTTGACTAACTTATTTTAAGAAAAATTGAGTCTGACAGAGATTAATAGTTGGTAAACATGTTATTTTCAAGAAAGGAGACAGAAACTTCCAAATCACAATATTTTTAGCATATGATGTCATTTCATACTACAATATTCCAGTATATTCCTTTACTACATAAAAGGGATCAGCATTTCCTTAGTTTTCAGTTTCGGGTATTTTTAACCCTTGTCCTGCTAATCCCGGATATGCCTTATCTTTGAAACAATGTAGATCCAGATCAGATGGCTTCTGATGAAGCCATCTGATCAGGATCTACATTGTTTGCAATTCAGATTGTGAATTTGTTGCAATAATTTGCATCAAGCAATCTGATTGGTTGATAATCAGTAGTGGGTGTGGAATATATAAATATTCAGCAGGACAAGGGTTAAGAAATTTTCATTCTAAATTCAGTGTTGGATTACTTGTGGATTATTATTCAGTTAGGACTTAGTGGTATCAAACAAAATAATTTGAAGGATATTTAAAAACAGGGCTAAGTATGTGTTTCTTTCTTACTTCATTACAGTAACAACAATAAGTTAAAAAAGTTTGTAAACTAGAAATTGTGTTTGTGAAACACTATGCCCCCAACCATATGCTTGTCCCTAAATGGGACAGTAAACCGTACCTCGTGATCATTTGCATTAAAAATAAACCTGTCAAATATTAACAGATTTTAAACAAAAGTTATTCAGGTCATCTATGCCTTAGTAGCAAACAGACTGTCAAATATCATGAGCCTAGCTCAAGTGGTTATTTTGTTCACAAGGTTTCCCTATAGCCAAAATGTATGTCCAAAAAGGGGCATAACTCCATTAAATATTTTCAGAATTCCGTCAAAAGTTAATCAGGTCATCTACACAGTAGACTCAAACTGTATACCAAATATCATGAGCCTACCACAAGCGGTTCTCCAGATATTTTGTTCACAAGGTTTCCCTATAGCCAAAATGCATAAGTCCAAAAAGGGGCATAACTCCATTAGATATTTTTGGAATTTCGTCAAAAGTTAATCAGGTCATCTACACATTAGCTCAAGCTGTATGCCAAATATCATGAGCCTAGCTCAAGCAGTTCTCCAGATATTTTGTTCACAAGGTTTCACTATAGCCACAATGCAAAAGTCCAAAAGGGGGCATAACTCCATTAAATATTTTCAGAATTTGGTCAAAAGTTAATCAGGTCATCTACACATTAGACCCAACTTGTATGCCAAATATCATGAGCCTAGCTCGAGCGGTTTTCAAGATATTTTTTTCACAAGGTTTCCCCATAGCCACAATGCTTAAGTCGAAAAAGGCGCATAACTCCGTTAAAATTTTTCGGAATTTGGTAAAAAAATAATCAGGTCATCTACACAGTAGACCCAAACTCTATGCTAAATATCATGAGCCTAGCTCAAGACTTCTCCAGATATTTATTTTGTTCACAAGGTTTCCCTATAGCCACAATGCATAAGTCCAAAAAGGGGCATAACTCTGTTAAATATTTCCGGAATTTCGTCAAAAGTTAATCAGGTCATCTACACATTAGACCCAAACTGTATGCCAAATCTCATGAGCCTAGCTGTAGCGGTTCTCCAGATATTTTGTTCACAAGGTTTCCTTATAGCCACAATGCGAGAGTCAAAAAAGGGGCATAACCCTGCAAGGAAAGGTCCGACGGAAAAGAAACGAGATATCTATGTTATTTAATTAAAGGGGCAATAACTCAAAAAGGGGAGATAATTCAGGAAAGAAAAAAATATGGGTCAACTATTTTTTCATGAGAAATCCATACATGAAAATTCAAAACACTAGCATACATGGTTATAAAGTTATGTAATGCACTAGAAAGCAACACAAATAAATGGCCAGAAATTGAAAAGGGCCATAACTTTAACAAAATTTCATCAAATTGGTAGAAATTTAATCAGGTAATCTCCTCCTTAGTCCAAATCAGTACACCAAATATCAAGGCTCTAGCTAAAATACTTTCTGAGATATCTTGCTAACGAGATTTCTAAGTTATTTAATTAAAGGGGCAATAACTCAAAAAGGGGAGATAATACAGAGAAGAAAAAAATATGGGTCAACTATTTTTTCATGAGAAATCCATATATGAAATTTCAAAACACTAGCATACATGGTTATAAAGTTATGCTATGCACTGGAAAACAACACAATTAAATGCCCAGAAATTGCAAATGGCCATAACTGTAACAAAATTTCATTAAATTTGTTGAAAATTTAATCAGGTGATCTCCTTCTCAGTCCCAAGCAGTATACCAAATATCAGGGCTCTAGCTCAAATACGTTTTGAGATATCTTGCTAACGAGATTTTTTAATGTTATTTAATTAAAAGGGAAATAATGCAAAAAGGGGAGATAATTCGGAAAAGAAAAAAATACAGGTCAACTATTTTATCATGAGAAATCCAGACATGAAATTTCGAAACACTAGCATACATGGTTATAAAGTTATGCTATGCACTAGAAAGCAACAGAATTAAATGCCCAAAAATTGCAAAGGGCCATAACTCTAACAAAATTTCATTAAATTTGTTGAAATTTTAATCAGGTGATCTCCTCTTCAGTCCCAAGCAGTATACCAAATATCAGGGCTCTAGCTCAAATACTTTTTGAGATATCTTGCTAACAAGATTTCTATGTTATTTAATTAAAAGGGAAATAATGCAAAAAGGGGAGATAATTCGGAAAGGAAAAAAAATACGGGTCAACTATTTTTTCATGAGGAAACCATATATGAAATTTCAAAACACTAGCGTACATGGTTCTTAAGTTATGCTATGCAGAAGAAAGCGTGATGAATGTACGAACTAACGAACGAACGAACAAACAAACAAATGAACGAACGGACATGCCAGAAGCAATATGCCCCCCAACTTTTTCAAAGTTGGGGGCAGGGCCATAACTTTAACAAAATTTCATTAAATTGGTTGAAAATTTAATCAGGTAATCTCCTCCTTAGTCCAAATCAGTACACCAAATATCAAGGCTCTAGCTAAAAAACTTTCTGAGATATCTTGCTAACGAGATATCTATGTTATTTAATTAAAGGGGCAATAACTCAAAAAGGGGAGATAATTCAGAAAAGAAAAAAAATATGGGTCACTTATTTTTTCATGAGAAATCCATATATGAAATTTCAAAACACTAGCAAACATGGTTATAAAGTTATGTAATGCACTAGAAAGCAACACAAATGAATGGCCAGAAATTGAAAAGGGCCATAATTTTAACAAAATTTCATCAAATTGGTTTAAAATTTAATCAGGTAATCTCCTCCTTAGTCCAAATCAGTACACCAAATATCAAGGCTCTAGCTAAAATACTTTTGGAGATATCTTGCTAACGAGATTTCTATGTTATTTAATTAAAGGGGCAATAACTCAAAAAGGGGAGATAATTCGGAAAAGAAAAAAAATATGGGTCAACTATTTTTTCATGAGAAATCCATATATGAAATTTTAAAACACTAGCATACATGGTTATAAAGTTATGCTATGCACTAGAAAGCAACACAAATAAATGCCCAGAAATTGCAAAGCGCCATAACTCTAACAAAATTTCATTAAATTTGTTGAAAATTTAATCAGGTGATCTCCTTCTCAGTCCCAAGCAGTAAACCAAATATCAGGGCTCTAGCTCAAATACTTTTTGAGATATCTTGCTAACGAGATTTCTATGTTATTTAATCAAAAGGGAAATAATGCAAAAAGGGGAGATGGTTGCATGAAAATCTTTTGGGTTAAAAAGTTGCGGTTTTTTTTTCGGTTCAGTATAGTAGCTGGATTCAACTCATTTTGTGGTCCATTATAGGTTTAAACGTGGTCCTGCTAAATAATTAATTTTGCCACACCCATTTCTGACTATCAACCACTCAAAACACTTGATATAATGTATTCCTTCAAAGTTGCAAATCTGAATGACAAACAATGCAGATCCTGATCAGATACCAGTTTACAATTGGTCCCCCTCACCTGTTTTATCACAATTTTGTGCATACTAGACCCAATTCATCTAAACAATTACTGGAGATAAGCCTCGTTTGCCAGCCTCGTTAGCTCTGTCGGATGCGCGTCTGATTGGTGATCAGAAGGACGCGTGTAGATACCAGCGGGTAGGCAACATTCTTTTGTGGTGATTGATCATGGAATCTTTTGTATGGTCATTCTCCCCTTTCCGCTGCTTCAAGAAGGGCAGTTGTCAGTTTCTGGCAAAAGAATGTAAGCTGTACTGGTTAACCGCTTACGTATAACCCTGACCAGGGAAAGTGTGGATAGGTAAACTGATCGGCTAAAAAATGACCTAATTAGTGTTGACTGGGCCGTTAAACCCAGATACAAACAAAACAGGTCCCCGTCAGATCATGTGACCGCCATATTTGGAAGTCATGTGACCAAAAATACTTTCAGTAGAATGATGTCTTGCCTACAATATGTCAAAGTATGAGCAGAATTGGGTCAGGTTTAAGGAAATTATGAGTCCTCCCTCCAAAAAACTAGTATTGGTTTGTTTGTTTTTTGTTTGTATTGGAGTATAATGGCCCAGTCAACACTATTTAACCGGTTAACTAGTGCACTGCACATTCTTTCTCCAGAAACTGACAACAGCCCTTCTTCAATCAGCGGAAGGGAGAGAATGACCGTAGAAAAGATTGCATGATCAATCTCCACAAAAGAATGTTGCCAACCCAACAGGTATGGAACCCATGTCCTTCTGATCACCAGTCAGACACGCATCAGACTGAGCTAACAAGGCTGGTGAACGAGTATTGAATAATGCTCAGCGTGCTAAAGGTTAATTACACCAAGAAAAAAATGTGTTGTGGACATTTGTTAGAAATTCCCCACCAAGAAAGAAGTTTCTAACAACATTTGTTTCTTGCAATATTAACCCTTATCTTGCTGTTCACGACAACCCCTATCTTTGCAAACAGTGTAGATCCAGATCAGAGGGCTTCTGAAGAAGCACTCTGATCAGGATCTACACTGTTTGGCATTCAGTTTATGAATTTGTAGCAATAAATTATATCAAGTAATTTGATTGGTTGATAGACAGAAATGGGTGTGGCTTAAATGAATATTCAGCAAGATAAGGGTTAAATATAACGTTCTTGAATAGCTTAGGGATCCATTTATCTATCTTATCTTGTTCTACTGAAACTGTTGTTGTAGTGCATTTTGTTGTTTTATGTTTTATGTTGATATAAAGACGATTGACTGTATTTGTAAATATAAACTAGTAAGAAAAGGTCACTCAGGAAAGGCCACAATCAAAGAACGAAGCTATCTCAAGTCACCTATAGAAAGTGACATGGAGGCACGCACAAAAACAAACGAAACACGAACAAACGGCACAAAGCCAAATAACAGTAAAGACACTGCAAAAGAACGGCCGCCTTGGGACGGTCGGTAATAGAACTACTGGGGGGCTTCAAATCCAGAGTTTATTAAATTTTAACCCTGGCCCTCAGTTCCAGTACAGTATCAAACAAAATAACAATAACAAATTGATCTGCATGGAGGCTTTCTAGCTCAACAGTGAGTCATGATAAAATACACAGTAAAATGGTTATGTATAGATTAATAATATCATGAATCAGCGTTTCTGCTGTTCATAAACAAAAGTAAAGATATAATGCAGATCAATTTGACTAACAGGACCTTGGTTACCTGCTTGTTGCTGCTGCGACTGGTCTGACGATGATGATGATGAGGTTCTTCTCTTTGAATCAAACAGTCCAGTGAAAACTAGTGCTTTCTGGTTCCCGGCAGTGAGTGGTGTAGATTTGTAGGTGGGTGGGGTGATATTCTGTAGTGGGGAATTCATTGGCAGTTTACCCAAGGATGTCAGGTGAGCAGAAAGAAGGGATGGGGTTTGGGCTGTTTCCATGGCAACAACTGGGGATGGTGTTGCAGATGCAGAACTTTTCTCAGATTTTGACTTGCGCATATCTTTAGCTTCCTGTCAATCAAAAAAAATATTTGAGTTATGGTAGTCACAGATAAGATTGACATGGTGGGGTTATCATTTGCACCTGCCTTTGTAATATTCCATTAACAAAAAGGTAAGCCAAGCCCTCTGATTAACTGTAATGCAAACAAAGCTATGGTGTGTATGGCCATTTGTTACGCTTGCAAAAAGCATGCAAAAGGCACTCTACATAGACTTTACAGGGGCCAGTTGTTCAAAGCATCGTTAGCTTAATGAGCTCCTTATTTGGCATATTGTTAACTCTTCTAGCAAGTTTAATATATAAATTTTTGGTATTTTTGCTGAAAATGTGAGCAGCTTTTGCGTCAGCAAAAATTTCAGCATATTTGCCATATTTAATGATCAAAGTTTTAATGATACGTTAACTAACGACTTCATTAGTTTTGAACAACTGGCCCCAGGGCTATAAAAACAATTTTAAAACATCAAAGGCAGATAAATTAAGAACTGGAATGGCAGGAGTAGCTTGCCTTACCCACAACATGTAACCTTTTAGTTGGCCCCCACCCATCAGGGCTTGGAGAAATACACATTGGGGTGCTTGATGCTTTAGCTTACATGCAGAGCTGAAATGAGTACTGGTAAACCACTCAGAAGATCAGAGCCTGCCCAGGCAAAGTGGTGCGAGTTGGGACCATCCATGCATATAAACTCCACTGGTTTCATTGGGTGGCAGGGCTTGAGATGTCATTTCATCTCAATGTTGGGTAAAAGTCCCACAAAATTGGAAGCAACATCTCCAAAATGACCTAAGTAGTGTTGACAGGAACGTTCAACCTCAAATAAAATAAACTTTTAGTGTTCAATATACAGTCCAACCTGTATTAAGCAAGCACCTAAGGGGTAACCAAAATGTGCTTGCTTAAGACAGGTGCTTGCTTAATACAGCTGAAATTTAATGCATTTGCTTTTTTTGGGAACCAAATGCATGCTCGCTTAAGACAGGGTGCTTGCTTAATAGAAGTGGCCAATAAGACAGGTTTTACTTATATCATTCTGTGAACAGCCAACCAGGGGAGAGCAACAATTGGCCTAGCCTATGCTCTTTCATAATAATAATCATAATAGGACTGTTATATATGTTTGAATGTTGAAACAATTGATGTATATATGAATGATGATAAAAAATTCTGAATAAATAAATAAATCCATCCACTGACCAAAAGCTATTTTTTGTGCAACATCACGGGCAGGTTACTCTTGTAAAAGGAAAATGCAAAAAAAGGTATGCAGAATTAGCACAACGCATGGGGAAGCTGAGGACTGACTACTTCATTATATGCAAAACACGTTTTAAGGAAAATGTTCTCTTTTTCAAAGAAATGATACTCGTTTCTGATATAGCCTAAAATTATAAAAGGTCCAGTGCATAACAATAACACATCCGTGTAATAAAGTGCATTTTTCATACCTCAAAAAAGGTAATTTTATGATGAAAATTTGTGATATTTTTCTTATTTATACTCCAAACATAGGTTTTGGGTGCTCGTTAGAACCGCCTCAATGAGGTGGTTTTAATGTGTACCCACAACCTATGTCTTGGAGCAAAAATAAGGAAAATGATGTTTATCACCGTAAACCCCAGTTTTCTCTATATATAGTGGGGTTTAGGGGGGGGGGGGGGGGGGGGGGTCTTTATTTCATGGACTTGTTCATGTGATGGAGTTTATTTTATTTACCGGTATTACAATAACACATCCCTGTACTAAAACTGTCTCTTTCATTTCTCCAAAACCAGCCTTTTTCAGATTAAAGTTTTTGATATTTTCCTTCTTTCTCCATCAAACATAGATTGTGGATGCTCGTTAGAACCGCCTCATTGAGTGAGTGAGTGAGTTTTAGTTTTACGTCCCACCAACAGCTAAGGTCATACGGAGACGGGACCTCGGTTTAAAGACTCATCCGAAAGTCTGGAGAAGCCCGGGATCGATCCTGCGATCCCTGGTTTACAAGGCGAGTAGCGTAACCACTGCACCACGGAGGCTTCTACCGCCTCATTGAGGTGGTTCTAACAAATACCCACTATCTATATTTTAAGTCAAAATAAAAACTTATGCCATTGAAAACCCATTTCCTCTATATCAAGTGGAGTTTACAGAGGTGTTCATTACATTACATACAAACATGATGACAACTCAAATCCTTGGGTGGGCAGAATGTTGGGACACCACTGTACTTAAGAAACAAGAGGCTCAATGAGCCTAAACCGCTCACCTGAGGAACTTAAGTTTTAACAATTCACAGACTTGACTACTAAATCTGCTAATAGAATCCAGCCCATTGACCCTTACAGGATATAAGTCATGATTATTGCATTGCATTCCAAGTTTGAGACTTCTAGCTTCTATAGTTCCTGAGAAATCTTTGACGAAAATTTAACATTGGTCAAAATGGAGAGAAAGAAGAATGAAAGAACAGATGAACAAATAAGCTGAGAAAGCCCAATGTCTCTTACACAAAATAAGTCATGATTATTCTATTGAATACCAAATTTGATGCTTCTAGCTTTTATAGTTCCTGAGAAATCTTTGATTAAAAATTTAACATTGGTCTATTATCTCTATATGGAGAGAAAGAAGAATGAAGGAACAAATGAACCAGACTAGCTCCAAAACCTAATGCAGCCTTTCCCCTTGCCCAATGGTGCTACACATAAAATTTAAACAAGATTGGTCGACTGCCTTCTGAGATATGCTTCATTGAAAGTGTGGACGACGGATGGACGGACGACAGACGACGGACTCCGGAGCCTTGGTATACTATCGGCTCACTGGAGCCTTTGGCTCAGGTGAGCTAAAAATTCAAGTCGCTATTTCTGTCACAACATTTTCCCTAAGTTAAGTCTATGGGCAAATTTTTTTGTCTCTCAAGGTCACGTAACTCCGAGGTCAATACTCCGATTCGGCCCAAATCGAACTTAACCAAGATTTTATGCCTGTCCTCGTTACCTGCAAGTTTGAAGCTGATATGAATAAAAATAAAGTTGCTATTGTGGTCACAACGTATTTTTTTATGCTCAAGGGCAGGTAACTCCAAGGCAAATATTCCGATTCGGCCCAAAATCGAACTTAACCGAGATTTTATGTCTGTCCTCGTTACCTGCAAGTTTGAAGCTGATCTGAAAAAAATTCAAGTCACTATCGTAGTCGCAACATTTTCCCTAATTAAGTGTATGGGCAAATTTTTTGTCGCTTAAGGTCACGTAACCCCAAGGTCAATATTCCGATTCGGCCCAAAATTGAACTTAACCGAAATTTTATGCCTGTCCTCGTTACCTGCAAGTTTGAAGCTGATATGAATAAACATAGAGTTCCTATCGTGGTCACAACCTATTTTTTTATGCTCAAGGACAGGTAACTCCAAGGCAAATATTCCGATTCGGCCCAAAATCGAACTTAACCGAGATTTTATGTCTGTCCTCGTTACCTGCAAGTTTGAAGCTGATCTGAAAAAAATTCAAGTCACTATCGTAGTCGCAACATTTTCCCTAATTAAGTGTATGGGCAAATTTTTTGTCGCTTTAAGGTCACGTAACCCCAAGGTCAATATTCCGATTCGGCCCAAAATTGAACTTAACCGAAATTTTATGCCTGTCCTCGTTACCTGCAAGTTTGAAGCTAATATGAATAAACATAGAGTTCCTATCGTGGTCACAACCTATTTTTTTATGCTCAAGGACAGGTAACTCCAAGGCAAATAATCCGATTCGGCCCAAAATCGAACTTAACCGAGATTTTATGTCTGTCCTGGTTACCTGCAAGTTTGAATCTGATCTGAAAAAAATTCAAGTCGCTATCGTAGTCACAACATTTTCCCTATGTAAAGTCTATGGTCAAATTTTTTGTCGCTCAAGGTCATGTAACTCCGAGGTCAATATTCCGATTCGAACTTAACTTAGATTTTATGCCTGTCCATGTTACCTGCAAGTTTGAAGCTGATCTGAATAAAAATAAAGTTGCTATCGTGGTCACAACGTATTTTTTTATGCTCAAGGGCAGGTAACTCCAAGGCAAATAATCCGATTCGGCCCAAAATCTAACTTAACCGAGATTTTATGTCTGTCCTCGTTACCTGCAAGTTTGAAGCTGATCTGAAAGAAATTCAAGTCGCTATCGTAGTCACAACATTTTCCCTATGTTAAGTCTATGGGCAATTTTTTTGTCGCTCAAGGTCACGTCACTCCGAGGTCAATATTCCGATTCTGCCCAAAATCAAACTTAACCGAGACTTTATGCCTGTCCTCGTTACTAGCTACAGTGATGACAACATTTTCCCCATGTTAAGTCGATAGGCAATTTTTCGGGCGCTCAAGGGGACGTAACTCTTGAGTGAATTATCTGATTCGGCCCAAAATCGAACTTGACCAAGATTTTATGCCTGTACTGGTTATCTGCAAGAATGAAGTCGATCAGAAAAAAATTGACGGAGCTAGAGTGATGACAAGCTTTTTCCTATGTGAAGTCTATGGGAGCTAGATGTTGCCATGGCAACCAGAGTTCCACTCAGATCTGCCTGAAAACCTAATGAAGCCTTTCCACTTGCCCAATAATGCGACACATGAAATTTGATCAAAGTTGGCCAAGTAGTCTTTAAGATATACATTTTTGAAATTCCAATTAACGCTAATGCAAAAACACACAAGGGCAGGTAACTCATAAGTGAATGATCCGATTCTGCCAGTTATCGAACTTGATCGAGATTTCATGGCTGTGCTGGTTATCTGCAAGAATAAAGCCAATCTGAAAATAATTGAAGCAGCTACGGTGATGACAACATTCTCCCCATGTTAAGTCAATAGGCAATTTTTTCAACGCTCAAGGGCACGTAACTCCTGAGTGAATAATCCGATTCAGCCCAAAATCGAACTTGATCGAGATTTCATGCCTGTCCTCGTTATCTGCAAGAATGAAGTCGATCAGAAAAAAATTGACGGAGCTAGAGTGATGACAAGCTTTTTCCTAACGCTCAAGGGCACGTCACTCCTGAGTGAATATTCCGATTCAGCCCAAAATCGAACTTGATCGAGATTTCATGCCTGCCCTCGTTATCTGCAAGAATGAAGACGATCAGAAAAAAATTGACGGAGCTAGAGTGATGACAAACTTTTTCCTATGTTAAGTCTATGGGAGCTATTTGTTGCCATGGCAACCAGAGTTCCAATCCGATCTGCCCGAAAACAGTATGCAGCCTTTCCCCCTACCTGATAATGCTTCACATGAAATTTGATCAAGATTGGCCCACTGGTTCCGGAGATATACTTCTTAGAAAGTGTGGACGACGGACGACGACGGACGACGACGGACGACGGCTCGTGGTATACTAATACCTCACATGAGCCTTCGGCTCAGGTGAGCTAATGAAAATGTTACCGTTAATGTTGACCTCTTTGCCTTCAGTTCCATAGCTGCTTGTATTGATGTTTTACCCCTCCTACTCCTCAGCCCCTCCTTAGGAGGATCCGACTGTCCAATAGGGATCTCTTTCCTTTTCAAAACTGATCTTGTTGTTGGAGTCCCTAAAGTACAATGGAAGTGAATAAGTTCACCTGATCTTGGCACCAGGGTGATTTGTTGGCTCTCAGCCAAAGGCAGAATTCTTGTATCTTTTACAGGTTTTGTTTGTTCATTTATTTAGGAGCTTAACAGGCTAGTCAACACAATTTAAGTCACCTTGATCTGGTCAGTTTACGGTACCTAACCACACTTTTCCAGAACTGGATAAAACATAAGCAGTTTACCACAACAGTGCATACACCACAACCTTATTATAACACAGTTCATTATAACTCGGTTTTTGATATAACATGGTTTTAAGAGGGATCCTACACATTTTTGTTTGGATATAACACAGTTGTTTAACAAAGTTTCTGCTCTGGACCCCATTAATAGTGTTATAAAGAGGTTGTGGTCAAATTGATGACAGTTCTAGCAAGTACAATATCTAATACTCTGGTATCTTTGCTAAAAAAATGTGAGCAGATTTTGCATTTGCAAAAGCTGCTCATATTTTTTTTTCAAAAATATTAGTATATTTGCTGCTGTATTTAATGATTGAAGTTTTAACAATACATTAACATCATTGTTAGTTTTGAACAACTGGCCCCTAATTACCAAGGGATGGTGCAAATGAAAATGGCTGAACTTTTGTTTGATGTGTGATATCGAGTTTAATGGCCCTATCAACACTGTTGGACCATATTGGATGAGTCAGCTTACTTAACCAAACTTTCCTGGGCAGGCTAATATATAAGTGGTTAACCAGTACAGTGTACATTCTTTCGCTAGAAACTGACAACTCCTCTTCTTGAATCAGTGGAAGGGAGAGAATGACCGTAGAAAAGATTTCATGATCAATCTTCACAAAAGAATATTGCCAGCCCGGCAGGTATCGCAACCTCCTGATCACCAGTAAGATGCCCATCTGAATGAGCTACCAAAGCTGGCAATGATGGTTGAAAAATAGAACAGACAAATAAAAGCATCGCAAACACTGCATGATACCCCATAAGATGCAGATATTTCCAGAGCATGAGACAGCCAGAATCCTGAAGCCTTGATACAGTCTGTGACAACAGCCTTCTATGCTTCCTAGAATTCAAAATAGATTTATTCCAATTAGTACAGAAACTATGGGCCACAAAAAAAAACAACAACAAAAACTGTTTTACAGATACATGAAGAATAGATTACTCAAGAACTCAAATACCGTATTGTGCTTAAAGATTGGGACACCCAAAGTTTTGGGACATGGTTGAAAATCTTGAAAATAATTATTTTTGACAGTCCAAAGATTTGGGACATACTAAAAATCACAAGAAAATTATGTAATTTTTCTTTCCAAAGAATTGGGACAGGTTTATTTTCAGGAAAACGTAAGAAGAAAAATGCCGCACATGACGATTTTTATTTTTCAGCTTGTCCTTTGCTTTCCAAATCTTACCGTGATGAAATGAAGATATTCAGAGCCGATTTTATCCAGTAAAAGAATTATTCATCAATATACGCCGAATTGAAATTAAAGAATTACAAGCATTAGCATTTCTGATCACCTAATCAATTTATTTGTGTCTGAACATAAATCTGGCAACGATTTTACCGATCCGTGGCCGCCATTTTTTAAATCCATATCATGTGACCGCCACATGACCAGACATGTGGCAGTCACTTGCAAATTTGCATATTTTTATTATATTTTTAGCTCACCTGTCACGTAGTGACAAGGTGGGCTTTTGGGATCACTTTTTGTCCGTCGTGCGCCCGTGCGTGCGTCCGTAAACTTTTCTTCAAATGACATCTCCTCCTTAACCACTGATCGTATTTTGACCAAACTTCACAGGAATGATCCTTAGGTGGTCCCCTTTCAAAGTTGTTCAAATGGTTCCGGTCCGTTGCACATATAGGTCACAGTAGCCAAAAATAGATTTTTTTCACCGCAAACTTAAAAAATCTTTTTCTCTGAAACCGCAAGGCCCAGGTCTTTGATATTTGGTATGAAGCTTCATCTAGTGGACCCCTACCAAGATTGTTCAAATTATAGTGCTGGGGCCAAAAATGCCCCCGCACGGGGACCCTTTGGTTTTACATGGGCTTATATAGGGAAAATCTTTAAAAATCTTCTTCTCTGAAACCGCAAGGCCCAGGTCTTTGATATTTGGTATGAAGCTTCATCTAGTGGACCCCTACCAAGATTGTTCAAATTATAGTGCTGGAGCTAAAAATGCCATAAATGCCCCCGCACGGGGACCCTTTGGTTTTACATGGGCTTATATAGGGAAAATCTTTAAAAATCTTCTTCTCTGAATCCGCAAGGCCCAGGTCTTTGATATTTGGTATGAAGCTTCATCTAGTGGACCCCTACCAAGATTGTTCTAATTATAGTGCTGGGGCCAAAAATGCCCCCGCACGGGGACCCTTTGGTTTTACATGGGCTTATATAGGGAAAATCTTTAAAAATCTTCTTCTCTGAAACCGCAAGGCCCAGGTCTTTGATATTTGGTATGAAGCTTCATCTAGTGGACCCCTACCAAGATTGTTCAAATTATAGTGCTGGAGCTAAAAATGCCCCCGCACGGGGCCCTTTGGTTTTACATGGGCTTATATAGGGAAAATCTTGAAAAATCTTCTTCTCTGAAACCGTAAGGCCCAGGTCTTTGATATTTGGTCTGAAGCTTCATCTAGTGAACCTCTACCAAGATTGTTCAAATTATAGTGCTGGGGCCAAAAATGCCCCCGCACGGGGGCCCTTTGGTTTTACATGGGCTTATATAGGGAAAATCTTTAAAAATCTTCTTCTCTGAAACCGCAAGGCCCAGGTCTTTGATATTTGGTATGAAGCTTCATCTAGTGGACCCCTACCAAGATTGTTCAAATTATAGTGCTGGGGCCAAAAATGCCCCCGCACCGGGGCCCTTTGGTTTTACATGGGCTTATATAGGGAAAATCTTCTTCTCTGAAACCGCAAGGCCCAGGTCTTTGATATTTGGTATGAAGCTTCATCTAGTGGACCCGTACCAAGATTGTTCAAATTATAGTGCTGGAGCTTAAAATGCCCCCGCACGGGGGCCCTTTGGTTTTACATGGGCTTATATAGATAAAATCTTTAAAAATCTTCTTCTCTGAAACCGCAAGGCCCAGGTCTTTGATATTTGGTGTAAAGCTTCATCTAGTGGACCTCTACCAAGATTGTTCAAATTATAGTGCTGGGTCAAAAAATGCCCCCGCATGGGGGCCCTTTGGTTTTACATGGGCTTATATAGGGAAAATCTTTAAAAATCTTATTCTCTAAAACCGCAAGGACAAGGTCTTTGATATTTGGTATGAAGCTTTATCTAGTGGACCCCTACCAAGATTGTTCAAATTATAGTGCTGGATCTAAAAATGCCCCCGCATGTGGGCCCTTTGGTTTTACATGGGCTTATATAGGGAAAATCTTGAAAAATCTTCTTCTCTGAAACCACAAGGCCCAGGTCTATGATATTTGGTATGAAGCTTCATCTAGTGGACCCCTATCAAGATTGTTCAAATTATAGTGCTGGGGCCAAAAATGCCTCGGCACCAGGGCCCTTTTGTTTTACATAGGCTTATTTAGGGAAAATCTTTAAAAATCTTCTTCTCTGAAACCGCAAGGCCCAGGTCTTTGATATTTGGTATGAAGCTTCATCTAGTGGACCCCTACCAAGATTGTTCAAATTATAGTGCTGGAGCTAAAAATGCCCCCGAACGGGGGCCCTTTGGTTTTACATGGGCTTATATAGGGAAAATCTTGAAAAATATTCTTCTCTGAAACCGCAAGGCCCAGGTCTTTGATATTTGGTATGAAGCTTCATCTAGTGGACCCCTACCAAGATTGTTCAAATTATAGTGCTGGGGCCAAAAATGCCCCCACACCAGGCCCCTTTTGTTTTACATAGGCTTATTTAGGGAAAATCTTTAAAAATCTTCTTCTCTGAAACCGCAAGGCCCAGGTCTTTGATATTTGGTATGAAGCTTCATCTTGTGGACCTCTACCAAGATTGTTCAAATTATAGCCCTGGGGCCAAAAATGCCCCCGCTCCAGGGCCCTTTAGTTTTACATGGGCTTATATAGGGAAAATCTTGAAAAATCTTCTTCTTTGAAACCACAAGGCTTAGGTCTTCGATATTTGTTATGAAGCTTCAGCTAGTGGACCTCTATAAAGATTGTTCAAATTATAGCCCTGAGACCAAAAATGCCTCCGCCATGTGGCCCTTTGGTTTTACATAGACTTATATAGGGAAAATCTTTAAAAATCATCTTCTCTGAAACACAAGGCTTAGGTCTTTGAGATTTGTTATGAAGCTTCAGCTAGTGGACCTCTACCAAGATTGTTCAAATTATAGCCCTGGGGCCAAAAATGCCCCTGCTCCGGGGCCCTTTGGTTTAACATAGACTTATATAGGGAAATCCTTGTTTTACATAGACTTCTATATGCAGCGTAAACCTTTAAAATCTTCTTCTCTGAAACCAGAAAGCCCAGGTCTTTCATATTCGATATGAAGCTTCATCTTGTGGACCTCTACCAAGATTGTTCAAATTATAGCCCTGGGGCCAAAATTTACCCTGCCCGGGGCCCACTTGTTATACATTGGATCAGGTGAGCGAACCAGGGCCCTCTGGGCCCTCTTGTTTGTTCTGTGTGTCTTTTTTTCGCCATAAATAATATTTTTTAAAAGAAAAGAGGATAAAAATTAAAAAAAAACAAAAAAACGCTGAACAATTAATATATAAAATAACGTCCTCGGCCGATAACTTCAGGGCTAATGCAAGGTGCACTTCTCAATCCTATTTTCTTCTGACGAACCGGAAAAATCATGAAACTTTTAATCTTCATTTCAAAATTTTCCATTTTGCATGCTTGCTTATTTGTTTGTTTGATAGATTGTTTGTTTTTTTCTGCGAGGTCATGGACTGCAGGCTTTTTTCCGGCAATGTCCCGCGAAGACCATACATAAGGAAAAAGCCGATCGGTGATTTTTGAATTGATATAAATCGGTACCGGTAAAAAATCTTTTCTCGATAGCTAAACGGTTGTGAATAGAGGTGGATAGGAAACCAGTGCTTTGCACAGCCCCCCGAATTATCCCCAGAAGCTCAGTGACAATAACCAACAACAGCGTTCGACTTTTCCCGCCCAGCGTCTGCTATTTGGCGCCAAAACATAACCATTCATGAGATCGCAGAAAAGTCCGTTTTTATTATGAAAATATCTTCCGTTAGATGTAGCTAATTGTTTGAGGAGCAATTAAATCATTTTCATATTGATTGTGGATTAAATTTTATGGTTGGAGGATAAACGCCAATTAGAGACATAACTTGACCATATTTTCACACCTAATCGACATGCACCGCAGGGTGGCAATTATATGACGGATTAACAATAGTGTCATACTTTAACCATAATAAATACCCAGATGGTTTGTTTCTGAATTGACAGTGCAGTAATTAATGCGATTTACTTACTGGTCTAGTTTTACTCAAAAAGACTGACAGTTGTAGACGAATTTTTTTTTTGGGCGTCATAACTTGATAAGGTCCAAAGCTCAGATCAGTTAGATGTTTACTCTTGTCGATATGCGCCAATACTTTTTGGCTTTTGCGGCGCATTGTGACTACCCCTTCGACCCCAAACCAAAGTTTTGGGACACCTAAAAATATAATTATTTTTCATCGACCTAAATATTGGGACAGCTCAAAAAGTAATTATTTTTTTCTGTCCCAATTTTTAAGCACAATACGGTAGTCAGAGTAATGGTCTTTGGTCATTATTATGCATTTTTATTTTTTATTTTCCTAAATAACACTGTTGTTTAGCTCAGACTGAACTGACTCTTTGTTGGCTGTGTGGGTCATTATAACACATCCATGTGATGTAGCACATTCTTTCATATATCGAAAGGGTGATTTTTCTTATAAAAAATTGAGATATTTTTCTTATTTATACTCCATATGTAGGCTGTGGGTGCTCTTTAGAACCACCTCATTGAGGCGATTCTAACGTGTACCTACAACCTATATACTGAATCAAACATAAGGAAAACAGTGTCCACCCCAGTTTTTTTTTTTTTTTTATTTGAGGTTTAATGTCCCCGTCAACACTGTATAGGTCATTTTGGAGATGTTGCTTCCAGTTTTGTATGACTTTAACCCGACACTGAGATGAAATGACATCTCAAGCCCTGTCACCCAATGAAACCAATAGGGTTTATAAGCATGGAGGGTCCAACCCGCACCGCTTTACCTGGGCAGACTTAGATCCTCCAAGCGGTTTACCAGTACTATTATGCGGTCGGTTTCAGCTCTGCCTGGAAGTATCATGCAGCCCATCTATTTCTTCAAGCCCCGATAGGTGGGTGAACACCCCAGTAAACCCCAGTTTTCTTTAAAGTAAAGTGGGATGTACAGGGGTGTTTAACACACAGACTTGTTAACATTATTATGTCCTGCAATTTTTGTCCCTCGTCTCATTTTTCACTACTGTACCTTGTTTAGCTGTGGCTGGTGGTTTCATCTCTACCAACCTCCACCAGCCTGACTCCTTCAGTTCTTGAGATCCAGATGTAAAGATACTGGGACAACCTGAGGACAGTACTCCAGCTACAGTGCCATGCCATAATGATGTCTTCTTTCTGTAATTACACCACAATCTCTTTAGAACGCTATTGATAAGATCAAAAGCAGAGTTAGTTAAACAACCATGTAATAAAATAGCCCCCAACCAAAAGCCAATATGGCCTTCAGAAGATTGTTCACCAATAGAAAGTGCACAAGAATTAAACCAGCAATATATCACAAAAGTATTGCAGTTATGGCCATCACAAGATTATACTGTCAGGGGAGATAACTAAAAATCCAGGGCACTCAGAATTGTGGTTCTTGCGCATGACATGCCTGCTTAAGCTCATGTATTTCTGTACAAAGTTCCATCAATATGTCTCAAAGGGTTTTGGAGATATGGTGGTCACAAGCTGGTCATACTGTTATATTAGAAGGGTAAATAACTCAAATGCCACAGCACCAACAGTTGTGGTTCTTGCACATGACACCCCTTCTATACCTTGTAAACAATTGCACCAAGTTCCTTCAATATACATGTATCTCAAAGGGTGTTGGAGTTATGGCCATCACAAGGTTATATTGTCAGGGGAGATAACTCGAAAACCAGAGCACTCAGAGTTGTCATTCTTGAGCATGACACACCTGCTTAACCTCATGTACATCTGCATCACGTACCACCAATATTAGGGATGGGTATTGTCAGAATTTTCGTATCACGATATATCGCGATACGGTTACTACGTATCACGATACGTATCACGATATATTATGTAGCAATCTGAAACACACTGGTAATTGGAAAACCACAATATATATGGAAAAGAGAAGGGAGTTTTCATGGGTAAATATCATTTAACCTACTTACAAAACAAAGGTACTTAAAAGAATTGTCCCAATGTTATGAGGGGAAATAAAGATACTATCTGAAAGTGCTATTAAATGTTGTATTAGATTGATGGCCTCAGTCACTTTATTTGTGACTGTCATCTTTTGCAACCTGAATTGTTGCTAGATATCGGTAGTTGGCCATGGTAAAGTTTGTTTTGGTTTTCACTCTATTACACAATCTTGTAAATGCTGGGCAGCTTACACTAAAGTGACGTATACAACAACAACAGCCGCGTGATTCACCGAAATCCTAGCTCGGCCTACCATAAAAATTCGGCTATAAGATGAGGATTTTTCCCTCCAAAATGACCCCGTCTTATAGCCGAGGTCATGGACTGCAGGCTTTTTTCAGGCAATGTCCGGCGAAGACCAGACATACAGAAAAAGCCGATCAGTGATTTTTGAATTGATATAAATCGCCGCCCACAAACCACCGCTATCATTTTTCTGCATGCGATCGGTAAATTTCGTTATCCGACGCTAGCACCCCCATACGTGTTTATGGTCATTGTGTGTATCTCTTTCATAAAAAATGTTTGCAACAGGTAAAAAAACCTTTTCTCCATAGCTGAACGGTTGTGAATAGAGGTGGATAGAAAACCAGCGCTTTGCACAGCTCCCGAATTATCCCCAAAGGCTCCGTGTCCATAAACAACAGCGTTCGACTTTTCCCGTCCAGCGTCTGCTATTTGGCGCCAAAACATAACCATTCATGAGATCATAGAAAAGTCCGTTTTTATTATGCAAATATCTACCGTTAGATATAGCTAATTGTCTGAGGAGCGATTAAATCATTTTCACATTGCGTCCCCTGAGCGCAATACTATGGTAACTTCATAATGACAAACTTTACAGGAGAAGAAAAAAACTGTATCAATTTATTTTGACAAGGAAAACAATAAGATCAGTCATGTGGCTGGTAGCATTTGGGAATATAAAGACCATCAATGAAGTATTTGAAAACAGTTTATACTGACAGAAGAAATATTTGGGAACATGTGCACTTACAACAATATTGCGCTGAAACTACTGAGTGCAAAACTATGGTACCTTCACTTACCATAGTATTGCACTCACACATGTGACAGATAATATAAGAGCAACAGGAGTGCAATACTATGGTAGGTGCAGTTACCATAGTATTGCACTACAGAAACAGTGCTTTTATGGCTTTTTACTGAGTGCAATACTATGGTAACTTAATTAATTATACATATTTTACCATTATCATTTCATGTGGAATAATATATTTAGACAGTGGCTTTCCTTTATATGTTATTTTAATAATTTAGGCAAAATATACAGATGCTTTACACTTTTAAACCAGGTTAATCAGATCCCAAAACTCATATGGCACATACATGGCAGCTCCTTTATATTCCATGATGTGAAGGTCAAATTATTGATTCCACTAAATTCTGTGATTTTACCTTACTTGTAAGAAAGTACAGCAAGATTTTTTGTCCTTACCCCAGACATAGCAGATTAGAAAATATACTTGACTGGTCCCAAGTTTTGGAACTTCATGTACTTTCAACTCTGCTCATAACTTTCGGGTCAGCACATTGTTTTAATGTCAACCATCTCATTATAGAGCTCCTTCATGGAACAGTTTTGTTTTACCCACATGATCTACCCAAAGGTTTAAACTATCTATCATCAAATTCAAACAAAAAACATACATATTACAAGACAACCTAGCTCTTCTGCTTTGCCTATAACAGGGATACAACTAGAGAGAGAAGTGAGAGATTCTCAGCAATAAGAAGTCTCCTTTAATGATATGCTCAAACTTCTTCCAATTTTCAACTGAGGTAGACATCAAAACACAATGTCATAGATCAAAACACAATGTCATAGAACATTATAGGAAAACAAAGTCCAACCCATAACTATTCTTTAATAAATTTGAAATCATTTTCTCCCGAAATTACTGGGCTAATTTTATCCCTGCTATAATAAGTTTAAAGTCCGAGATCTCACTCCTTTTCATGCAACAGAAGGTCAGGTATGTTATCTACTGTTTTTGTTTCCCTCTGATTAAGACATGACTTTGTAAGTCTACTCAAATAATCATGAAAGGGTCATAAATAAAAAAAAATTCTTGAGCTCACCAATAAATTCTCCAGATATGACTTTTAAACATAATTCAGATTCAATGCATTGCTGTGACAGTTCTATGGCTTTGACCTTTAGCCATGAGCCTGATACATGAATTAAAGAGCAAAATATTCACACTTTTGATTTTAAGCTATCACAAGAAGGTCAGATGGGGGCTTCTGTGGACAAATAGCCTGTGGTGTTTATTGAAGTAGAGTCAATTGACTGGTATTCACTGAAGACAGCTAGTATGAAGACCAGTATTTAATAAATGAATTTAAAGTCAATACAGTTAACCCTCTCTATATCACAGACATTTGTTTTAACCACAAAACTCGATATAACAATATCAGTTGAATGCAATCGAAGCACAAAATTATCACCGGTTGCGATCGGCATTGGCCTACTTCGGGTTGGAAAAGCCCCCATCAGATCCATACACATTCAAAAGCTTGTAATCCAATACTCCAAGAAACAAATGTTATAGAGTTTGTTGCTTGGAGTAATGAAGGGGAAAGGCCAATTTGTTACCTATTATACTCCTTACTGGGATTCATTATTACAGCAAATTCTTTATAATGGCACAATATTAGATCGTCACAGAGAGGGTCCTCTGTATGATATTTCTTATTTTATAATCACAACTGCATGTATTGGGCTTTAAAAGCTTAGTGACCATTTACCTGTGATGTATGGACATGCATCAATAACTTCACACAAAAGATGTAGTTTCCTTATGAGTGTTATGAATTTTGGGGTTTAGCACATCTTCTCACACTGAAAATTTATAGCCTCTGATTATAAGAAGTCACAGGTTTGATCCCCACTGGGTGCGGTAACATTCATAGAGACTGATCATGTTTCTATCCCTTCTGTATATTCAAAAAGGGACATTGTTAGTTTTTTGAGGAAAGAATGTACATGTACTTGCTTACCACTTATGTATGTGGAAACCCAGGAAAAGTTTGGTTAGGTAAACTGAAAGGCTCAATCTGACATTTTGGGCTGGAGAAAAGGATTGGGCTACATGTTGCTTCCACATGGCTGAACCAACTGCACAATAGTACTTGTATAACGCTTATGGGATCCAGCCTGCCCAGGCAAAGTGGTTCAAGTTGGACGGTTCATGCATATAAATTCTATTGATTTTAATGTGTGGGAGGGCTTTAGATGCCATTTCAAAAGTCCTACAAAATTGGAAGCACTATCTCCAAAAATGACCTTTATGGTGTTGAGGGGGATGTTAAACCTCAATGTTAAACCTTAAACAAACAAATCAGCATGAAGTATATTTAAATAGTAGTGACTGGGTCGTTTACCTCCACATAAAAGCTACATGCCATATAATGTCCATTGATGTTCTGCATACCACTATCAGTAACTTTACAGTTTCTTCACATTAAGATTTTGTTATTGCCAACTTCTTTGTGGATAAATATGTACATTTATTGAAATTTGATTGTAACTATAATTATGTTTGATTTGTAAATATTAGCAAAAATTTCTAACAAATAAATGATGAACTTTTCATACTTATGTTTTAACAAAATGTTTTGATAATCATAATGAAGGTCTAAATTGTTCTAAAGTTGTTCATGATTCAATATGGGATTGCAAATGCTACTTATTATACCATGTGACATGCTGCCATTGTTGGTTTGATTAATTTTATCAATCAACCCAAAGTTACATAAACATGTGCAAGCATTTTTAAGTTAAATGACTGTAACTGACCCACCGTGCAATAATTGTTTCTACGATATTTAGGTTGTGCAATACTATTTATAGCCATGCTATTCTTGCTGTTGTGACATCAGAGGGCTTAGAATAATGTAAAAAGTTATCTGTAAAACATGGACTGGGATTATGTGCTGGAACAATAGAAAACATAATAGATCCAGATCAGATGCAGCAGAATGTGACATCTGATCAAGCCCTGCACTGTTTGCTTAAAGTACAATTTAAGAATTCAAGAGTTAAATGAATCAGTAAAAGTTCCTTTTATGGGAACACTCAGAGATATTCAGTGCCATGAGTGCTTTGATTTTTGAGATTTAGCATTGACTTGATAATGACTGTGCTGTTTCATAGCGTTAAAAACAAAACTTTGCACTTGTCAAAGGGCATGTTACCATAATAGTGGAGTTCACTTGTCCAAACAAAAATTTACCCAGAAAAAGAAAGTGATGACGTCTTCAAATTCTCACATTAACCCTTATCTTGCTGTTCACAACAACCCCTATGTTTGCAAACAGTGTAGATCCAGATCAGATGGCTTCTGGAGAAGTCATCTGATCAGGATCTACACTTTTTGGTATTCAGTTTATGAATTTGTGGCAATAAATTTCAATGGGTGTGGCTTTAATGAATATTCAGCAAGATAAGGGTTAAAACATGGCCTTTGGAATATTCAACTGATGAAAACCAAGTCTCCCAACTGTAACCCAAATAAAGCACATTTGGTACGCTTGCAAAAAGGCATGTCAAATCTGCTTGTGGACTCAGCGCATATAATATAACATTGTCAACACCTGAACTGTCCTGTTCTGCCAATTTTATCTGCAACGTCAGGCAACTTCAGTGTTGTCTTTTTTCAGTATATTTCAATAATGTCTTTTGTGAAGTGTGTTTGAGTTTTACATCTCACAACAGCTCAGGTCATACAGAGACTGGATGGTTTGATTTAAAGACTCATACTAAATTCTAGAGAAGCCTGGGATCAAACCCATGACTCCTGCATTAAGAGGTGAGTAGAATAGCCTCTATATTTGTGAAGAATTCTGAGTGCAATTTTCCAAGGTTCTGATAACTGGCCTGTTTATCCTGCTTTTCAAGGAAGGATGAACTTACAGGCTAAGACACACAATTCTATAGAATTTCTTGGTCTTTGATAACACTCTAGACATACGTAGGTCAGTACCAAAGTATTCACTGGCTAAGTTTGCATTTTAACTAGGCCTGCTAGCTGCTCCCAGACTTGACTATGTGATTCTAAATCATGTCATCTGACTTCCAGTTCAAAGTAAACTCACTTTATGAACACTAAAAGAACATGTGATATGGTGAATTTCAAAAGACAGTGTTTGACAATTATGATAGCACTTATTTTTCATGATAAGCTTTTTTACTAAGAAAGCCATGAAGCCATGTTAGGGGTATTTTGTCGTAAATGGGTTAAAAGAGAATATTTACAGCAGTTTGTCCCTGCTATTCATGCTTGGTTTAGTAGTGTTCCAGCCTAATAGGACTAGAAGCTCTGCTATGACTATAGCCTTAAAACTAATGAGGCAACTTAACTGCTGAGAAGGTCTAAGCCTGACCAGGCCAAGCAGTGCCAGTCTTGAATATTAAACCCTAGTAATTTCTCAGAGCCATTGGGCTTGAGATGTTATTTCATCTTGATGTAGGGTAAAAGTCCCTTAAAATCAAAAGCAATATCTTGAAATGACATAACAGCGTTATATATATGAAAACCAACACTGAGCAAGCGTCTTCCCTAACACTGCACTGAACTAAACATGGTATGTGTACCTCTGTAAAGACCAGTCTAATGTTCGATTAAAAGTTCTACAAGTCTACAAAGACCACATGTAGCCTAGAAAGAACTCCCTATTTCTTCAAACATACAAGAAGCACATGAAGCCCAGAAAGCACTTATACAAGATTCTTTTCTATTTCTACAAATCTACAAAGACCACATGTAGCCCAGAAATCTCTTAAACAAGAGTGTTCTCTGGACTTCATCAAAACACTGCACTGGACCCAACATGGCTACCTCTGTCAGGCTCTGTGCCACCCATGCAGGCACCCATTCTATAATACTTTTATACAAATCAAAGGATGGCGAAGATTTCTAAAATTTGTACCATAATGACCCCGAGTATTGGGACAGATAGGCCTAATGAGGCTAAGCAGACCGTGCAGACCCAGATCTGACAGTTCTTCATCAGGATCTACACTGTTTGCCATTCCGTCTGCAACTTTTGGACTCCTTGCTGGATCATTAAACATTTTTTTTTAACATTTAGGGAATTGCTGCAAGTCCTAAAGGTGTCCATTTTTTTTTACCATACTTCTTTTTTTTTTTTTTTTTTTTTGAGATGGAGCTTCAGAATAAACAGAGAACTTTCTGTAATGTTTTGGTACTGCACTTAGACAATATATGAATAATTTACCAGAACTTGGACATTGTGGTCCCAGACAGTCAGACTCTAACTTGTGAAAGTGGGGATTTACCTTTTCATAATGAAGGTTTACAGTAACACTTTAACTCCCTGAGTTTCTGAAATGATCTTTAGTTTTGATGTGCACTCTTGGTTGCAAACTGGAACATGTATTTAGCATGTCACCAAAACAGAATAGCAAACAGTATAGATCATGATGAGACATCTCATCTGGAGCTACACTGTTTGCCTAAGACATTAGTTTTTCATACTGAGTTTCATGGTGGAAACGGGTCAAGCTTAATTTGTGTGGGAGTGTGTTTGGAGTTTTATGTCCCACCAACAGCTTAAGTGATACGGGAGATGGGAACACATTTTAAAGAATCATCTGAAAGTTTGTGGAAGCCAGTTGTCAAATCCACAATCCCTGGTTTATGATGTTTATCCACAATCCCTGGTTTAAGCTTACTTTGTTGGCATTTAGTGTTTGGTGCACAGATTGCTGGGACAAAATCTTTGTGTGTGAATACATGTTTTTTTTTTATGAAAAATATAATTTGACCTTTAATACCAAAAAGCATTCCTTTTGTTTAAGTACTTGCATTAATGAAAACTCCCAAACTTGCTCTGGGGCTTCAAGGCACCAGATCCTCCATTACATTCATTTTAAAGCAGATGGAGAACATACTGTTAATTCTTTTTAATATCAACAAATTTGTTTCATAATCCAGGATTTAGGAGTCCAAAAGGTGCCAACAGAATGGCAAACAGTGTAGACCCTAATCTGACTGCTCCTTCAGTCTGATCTGGGTCCGTATTTTTTTGTTTTTTCTTAGGCCTATCTGTCCCAATATTAGGACAATTATGGTAACATAAAGATACTGATGGTAAAGAGAAATTTTAAGTACTTTTAGTTTTACTCAATTTTTTTTTTCATAATAACAGTGCAGATGTTATTTATACAAAAGTTCCATAATGGTCATTTGCTGACTGTCTAGCTTCGAACCCCAAGAGGCTGGGTTTTATACTTAAGATTTAAGGTTATGTTGGCTGACCATGCACCCAGTTGTGTAAATTTTAAAGTCATGATTCAACCAATTACATTTCTGATTACCTATACCTGACAGCTTTTGGATTTGTTTGTTTGATTTGAGGTTTAACGTCCCCGTCAACACCATAAGAGGCCATTTTGGGGACACTGCTTCCAATTTTGTGGGACTTTTACCTGACACTGAGGTGAAATGACATCTCAAGCCCTGCGGCGCAATGAAACTAATAGGGCTTATATGCATGGACACTTGCAGAACATTTCCTGGGCAGGCTTATACCTTCTAAGCAGTTTACCAGTACTCATGTGCAGGCGGTATCAACTCTGCCTGAAAGCACCATGGGGCCCAATCTATTTCTTCACGCCCTGATTGGTGGAGGCCTATAACTTTTGGATAAGGAAACATGTTAAGAGCTTGAGATAAACCGACTTCGAAAGACATTTAACAAATTTAATATAATAATTATAGTTCCAGCATAAAAATTGTTTGAATGCTGCATTTTAAAACTGAGAAATCATTACTGGAATTATACTTCTATCAGTGGAGCAATTCAGGTGTTTTCTCCAATTCTTCATGCTCATGTCAACAAGTCTTTGCAGAGGCATCTTGTAACTAATGCTTATGGGCTGGAAACAATATTTGTGCAACCTGAACACCATAAAAAGTACAATAATAACTTAATAAAACTGAGTTACCATAGTTTTGCGCTCAGTTAATTTACAATAAGCAATATGAACTTGTGAGCGCAATACTGTTTTAAGTGGAGTTACCATAGTCTTGCGCTCAGTTTCTTTACACTGCACAATGTAAGTAAAGTGAGCGCAATACTGTGGTAAGTACAGTTACCATAGTATTGCGCTCAGCCGAAAAAGTGTCAAAAAAGTTTAAATTCATTTATTTTCAGAAATATGCAGCCTTCTGCTCTGATATTTTGTGTGGACATGTATGAACGTTAGGCAAACACTTTGAGCCAAAAAAACATTTTTTGACAAAAATGAAGTTACCATAGTATTGCGCTCGGGTGACGATTGATTGTGGATTAAATTTTGTGATTGGAGGATAAACGCCAATTAGAATCATAACGACCATATTTTCACACCTTATCGACACGCACCGCAGGGTGGCAATTTTATGACAGGGATTAACAATAGTGTCATACTTGAACCGTAATAAATACACAGATGGTTTGTCTCTGAATTGACAGCTTACTGGTCTAGTTTTACCGTATTTAAGGACTCACAAAGACTGACAGACTGAGCTGTATTTACCGATCAGTTATGAAAGAAAATATGAAAAATGGATAAAAAAAAGAAAATATCGAAAATATCGGTATTGGCGGACCGTATTGTGATATGATTTTTTTTCTGAACTGTATCACGATATACCGATATACCGATAATATCGCACATCACTAACCAATATGTCTCAAAGGGTATTGGAGGTACGGTGAACACAAGGTGGTCATACTGTTATATTGGAAGGGGAGATAACTCAAATATCAAAGCACCCAGAGTTGTGGTTCTTAACCTTGTATACAATTGTGCCATGTACCATCAATATACCTCAAAGGGTATTAGAGTTATGGCCATCACAAGGTTATATTGTCAGGGGAGATAATTAAAAAACCAGGCACCCAGAGTTGTGGTTCTTACAAGTGACACACCTGCTTAACCTCATGTACAACTGTACCAAGTACCATCAATATATCTCAAAGAGTATTGGAGATGTGGCCATCACAAGGTAGTGATTCTATATTATTGGAAGGGGAGATAACTCAAAAACCATGGCACCCAGAGTTGTGGTTCTTGTGCATGACACACCGTCTCGGCCTTGTGAACAACTGTGCCAGGTACCATCAATATAACTCAAAGGGTATTGGAGTTATGGCCATCACAAAGTAGTCCTTTTATTGAAAGGGGAGATAACTAAAAAAGTATGGCATCCAGTGTTCTGGTTTTTGCGCCTGACACGCTGTCTCAGCCTTGTGAACAATAATTGTGCCAAGAACCATCAATGAATCTTAAAGGGTATTGGAGTTATGGCCATCAAAAGGTTGCTTCTCCGGACGTACGGATGGACGCCAGGCTAATCGCTATATCCCCCGAACCTATTCGGTTGGGGGATAAAAATGTATAGATTATACAGAAACAAGAGCCCCATGGACCACTATGCTCACCAGAGCTCAGGAGGGCATTGCCCACTGCCAGCCATGTATTTTAACACAATGATTTTAATCTAACAATTATCAAGTCTCCCAAATGAACCGCCATACCCAAATGAGCACTCATATGGGCTCTGTATCTGAAATAATAGGCCTTATATGAAGTGGAGGTGTGTGAAGTGGACCCAACGGAGCCCTGGTTGGTATCACTGAATGTGTCTCAATCATAAGGAACAAGAATATGTATGAATTAGGGGTGGGGATCTGTATGGTTCCTGAGATATAAGGCCTTTTAAGCAGTGTTGAGGTTGGGCCATGGCCTCAGCGGTCCCCAGTAAAGCCCAAGATTGTTGTCACTGGATGTGTCTTATCATAAGGGCCAAGAATATATATGGTTTTAGGGTGGGGAGCTGAACAGTTTCTGAGATATGAGGCCCTTTTATGAAGTGGAAAATCCACATGAGTTGTTCCTCTTGTTCCTATCTCTTATATCTTTTTGTTTTGGATAGCCAATTGGCCATTTTGTGGGAAAGTAACTGTCATTTTGGCTTTCCCCTAATGATGTTTACATCAGGTCTAGTTATTTCATGTTTGTGTTTCTTTCCCTTTGGTGTCTCTTAGGGTGGGTGTGGTCTAATTGTATCAATTCCTGATCATTGCCTTCACTTCTATTTTATACTCAAGGAACATTCTATAACATTTCTATCAAAACATCTGCAAAGGCTTGGCAGTAAATTCTATTTTTCTATTCTCCCCATCGTAAGTCTATGGAAACTTTAAGTTACCATAGCGACCAAACTAATGAGCCGATTTTCATAAAAATATAAATTTCCAATCCCCAAGCCCATGGTTGCTACAGTAACAGATGAAATTTTGACTGAATAGGCCCAGTGGCTTCAGAGGAGATGCAGTTTGAAAAAGTTGATGCCAGACGATGACGATGATGGACAATTGCCTATCTTATAAACGATGACTGACAATTGCCTAGCCTATAAGCTCCCCTGGAGCTTTGGCTCTGATAAGCTAAAAAATGAACATTTATGGTTATTTTAATACGATCTTTAAACTTTTTGATCCATATTCAAACCCTGTTACAATAGACAGTATAAAGAGGTTTATGTGTATCAAAAACAGTCCTAGATTCACTAGGTTAGCTCTTTGCTCTCTTAGGTTAAATGGTCACATCTTGCTGGTCAGTTTACCTAACTACATTTTTCCTTAGAAGGCTTAGACTTAAGTGATCAACCAGTACAGTGTTCATTCAATCAAGGGAGAGAATACCCACAGGAAATACTACATGATCAATGTTAGCAAAAGTAATGCTACCAGAACTGGCAGGGATTGAGCTTGTGGCCTCCTGATAAACAGCCATGAGGCCAGTACGAAGTTTACAAATTTAACAATCCCCCAGTTTTTATGTCCCTGCAAAACTTTTTTTGTGAAATTCTCTCAAGATTAATCAAATTTTGAGGTTGATTTTGTGTCCTTCTGACTTCAACCATTGAAAAATATGGAAGTTAGTGCAATAAATACATGTACCCTTGTATACTCCACTTTACATTGGGAAAAGTAGAAATTACAAGGTTGTATTTTTTTATTTCTGGTCCAAGAATAGAACAGAATAAAACTTATTTCCAATTATGGGCCAAATTATGGCCTGTATGAACATGTTATATGTTAAATATACATACATGTACTCACATTTTTTCAGCAAAAATATAAGTACAGTAGAACTTCGATGGCTCGAACACCGATGGCTCGTTTACTATGGCTGAGTCGAACCCGTTCTTGAGTCCCTAGGGAATTCCTCTTCATAATATATAGTGGGGGATAATTAAGAAGATTTTAGTCTTTTATCCTGCAAATGCATGCTGTGTGTACTCATTAGAATCGCCTCAGTGAGGCAATTCTAATGAGTACACACAACATACATTTTCATTATAGAACATCGAAAAGATGTTCCAAAGTATCTCATTATAACTCTTGGCAGTAACCCTCAGTGGCTCGAACTACCGCTGTGTCGAATAAATTTTCATGGTCCCAAAGGGGTTCGAGCCATCGAAGTTTGACTGTATACTTGCCATACTGTCTAATCAAACTTTCAACAATATGTTAACTAATGACACAACTGGAGAAACTGACTCACCTATGGGACCCAAAGAAAGTGTTCCAGTGTTTGTCAATAAAGGCACAGATATGTTCTTTCCATCTGAAGTAGCCACACATCCCAGTGCCACCCAAATGAAGATTGTATAATGTCAGCTGAACAACCTGCATCCTGCAAAGGAAAACATTTTAGTTTTCAGGGAAAGATTTTTTCTTCAAAATTTTAAAATGTATTTATCTCCCTAACCAATAGTGGTCAACTCTTAAACGAAAGGGTTTCCCGAGGAGCAAATTCTTCAGTTCTTTTAAGCCTTTCACTGTTTGGTTTCGGAAGTGTGTGCTTGTGTGTTTGAGTTTTGTTTGTTTGTTTGATTTGAGGTTTAATGTCCCCATCAACACTGTAAAGGTCATTTTGGAGACATTGCTTCCAATTTTGTGGGACTTTTACCCGACATTGAGATGAAATGACATATCAAGCCATGTCACCCAATGAAACCAATAGGGTTGATTAGCATGGACGATCCCCCTCGCACCCGGTTCCTGGACAGGCTTAGATCCTCTAAGCGGTTTATCAGTACTAGTGTGCGGGCCAGATTCAGCTCTGCGTGGAAGCATCATGCAGCCAATATATTTCTTCAAGCCCCTATGGGCGGGGGCAAGTGTGTTTGAGTTTTAAATCCCAGCAACAGCTAAGGTCATATGGAGCCACAACTCATTTGAAAGTCTGGAGAAGCCCAGGATCAAACCCACGACCCCTGGTTTATGAGGCCAGTAGCTTAACCACATCACAGAGGATTTTATTGGTTTCTGAAGTGGATTCTTCCATTTCTGAAGTTGGACGCATTCATTCTTGTAAAATGGGGGCCTAGTCATACTAATTAAGAGGAGGGCAAACAGTGTTGAGCCAGATGAGATGGCTCATCATGAGCTGTCTCACCTGGATCATTATTGTTTGCATACACGTAGTTATCAGTTTTCAGAGTTCCCACTCACGCAAAATCTTACGTGAATCACGCAAAGAAAATAAAAATCACGCACGATTTTTTTCCGGCGGGCAAAATTGCGCGCATACGGAATTGACTGGGGCGAATCAGCCAATTTTTTCCGTCGGACGAAGTCGGCGCATCCGAAATTGACTGGGACGAATCGGCCGACTCCCTGAAATAGATTTGGGAAAATCAACAGACTTGAATCCGACTTACGGCTTGACTAGCTAGTAGAGTATGATAACGCAATATGAAAATGTAAATACCGGTATTAAAAATGCATTCATCAAACAAGCCGCAAACATGGTGATAAAAAGTGAGAAATTCAATTATGTTTCAAATGAAAGGCAGAAAAGTGATGTTGGCATACATTTATTAATAAAATTATACTCTCCTGATCGCTGATTTGCTCAAGTTGACAACACTATTAAACCGTTAACACCCGAGGCGGGCTTTAGTGATAAGCCGGCAATTAACAATGTGACAAGGTGTGAAAACTAGTGTATCAAGGTATACCAGTTACATCTTTTTAATCCCTTTGTAATTGACACGTGTAGACTTTATATTATTCCCGCCAAAACAGAGCAAAGCAGACACTGTTTTTTTTTTCTACACGTCTGTAAACCATCATTCATTTACTAATCGTAGAATTGGGGTATTACAAAGTGACATTTTCTATTTAAACCCGTTTCCTGATTAGCCTGCGAGAAAAATATTTCGACGTTTTTATCGGATGAAAGAAATATGCCCCACGTGACATCAATGAAAATTTGTGCATGCTTTTTGGCCTCCGACAGCACAGTATCCAGGTGAACGCGCTAAATATGTTTCCCGTCAAAACACAGCAGAGCAGAGGCTGGTATTTTCTAAACATCTGTATGCAGTTTTTCATTTATTAATAAACATAGAACCGGAGTTTTGCAGGTTGACATTTTCTATACCAACCTGTTTCATGTTTAGCTTGTGAGAAAAAAATATTTTTGCCGTGTTTTTAATGAATCTTTTATGAAAGAAATTTGACCCAGTTGAAGTCAATAAAAATTCATGCATGCTTATTAGTTCCGACTAAGTTCTGTAGCCAGGGAAAAAGCATGGACGTTTAAAGATTTGGGCATTACAAAAACTTCCGTACTTCACGATCTTTAGCTTTGTTTACCGTCAAATTCCAAAGCATTATGCAGTATACAGGTTTTCTCACACATTTCGATTCATTGTAAAATTTCATACCCCCTAAATTTGATTCATACCCCCAGTTTTTGTACCCAGGGGGTAAGTTTACCCCCAAAAACAAACATAGGTGGGAACACTGGTTTTGTTTGCTTGTTTGTTTGTTAGTATTGGAGTTTAACTATGGAGTTCAACACTATTTAGGTCATTTTTGAGCCAGTCAGTTTACACATCCACACTTTTCCTGGGCAGGCTTATACGTAAGCAGTTAACCAGTACAGTGCACATTCTTTCGTGGGAAACCTTTAGAACCGCCTCAATGAGGTGTTTCTAATAAGCACCTATTACCTATGTTGGCAGTATAAAGAAGAAAAACAAATCACAGATTTTCATCAGAAAAGCTAAGACATTTGGAGATGTGAAAAAATGCACTATGTCACACGGGTGTGTTATTATAATGGATTTAACTCCATGGGAGGCTAATCCTAGAAAGGGGGTTCTAACAAGCAACCACAATCAATGTATTGAGGTAAATGTAAAATAATAAAATGGGCCCCGTCAAGCGATTTTGGTACTTATCGCCTATGCGAGCAGCGAAGGTTCAGACGAGCCTGCGCATCCGCGCAGTCTCGCCAGAACCTTCGCTGCTTGCTCATATAAGCAGTGACTCAAGAGGAACCTTCAGACAGAAAGCCATATCCCTGGCCCCTCTGAATGGCTGGGCATGCGCAGTTAAAATTTGTCATGACGGAATGCTCGAAGACACAAATTCGCTTGGCGGGGCTCAAATAATATCATTTTTTTTTTTTTCAGAAAGACATGAAAGAATATTCGAAGTCATATAGGTGTTTTATCTTACCCCATTTTGTACTGAATGGAACCTACTCGCTTATATGCAACAGGAGTCCATTTCGAAATTTAGAGATGTCAGGTTCAGTTATTTTAAGAACGGTTGAACTCGATTCAAACAGTGAGGGCCTTGATCAGATGCCACATTCTGCATCATCTGATCTGGGCCTGCACTGTTTGCATATGACTTGTTTTGGGGTTTTCCCTAAAAATGGGCCAATGTTGGCCTCACACATGCACTGAAAGCTTAAGATACATGTACATGCAAGACACATTTTTGCCGCATTCAAATATTTATTTTTCTAGTGTCAAAACTTAAGCAAATCTTCTATGAAAACATCAGAATCCAGTTGTTCAAAGCTATAACCCATTGTATACTAGTGGACTCTTCCACTAATATATTTGGACAAGTCTATTTGTCATATAAGGGTGTCAGGCCTATTTTTTTCATTTTTATTCCATTTTTAACAGAAAATCCCATATGCAAATAGTACAGGCCCTGGTGTGATCAGATGCCGTGTTCTGTGACGTCCGATCTGGGCCTGCTCTGTTTGCCAAGGTATCCCTTTAGGGGTTTCCATCCCTTTAGGGGTTTCCCGCATACAATGGGTAAATTGATTTCTGAGCTACATGTTACGCTATTTTAAGAAGTTTAAATATGGCAAAAAGACCTATTTTGCACCTGACCTTCCATTGCAGAACTTGGCACCACACACTTTTTTCACAAGGCTGACTGTCAATCACTAGGTGTCTTACCACTGTTGGTTTGAGCCATAGAAGACTCCAACTTTTTTATGATAAACACAGCTCTCAATACTGAGCACATTACACATGAATTGCAGGTAACTTAACATAATTTATGCCTTCATCACAGGGACCACTCTAAAAGCTTAAGGGGGCAAACTTTCCTGTTAGGGTGGTCTCAATTCTGCAAGCAATACTGTGTGGCATTTTTCTAGAATTTTATTTGGTAAGCATGTAATTTAGTTCCTCCTTGCTAAGCCATTGTGTTTATACACTAGGACAACTTTTGAGAGTTCATGCTTGCTTTCCATAACACAAAACTTATAGAAGCAAATTCTTTCCTCTATTAAAAATGGACCCCTTCCAATAAAGAAGACAAAAAAATATTTTTGAAAAAGTTGCCGCCCCTGAAGATGAACCTTTTCACCATGACATAATGTGAACAAGTCTATAAAATGAACACCCCCTAAACCCCACTTTATATAGAGAAAACTGGGGTTTACAGGTGGTATACATTTTTTTTCTTATTTCTGCTCAAAGATATAGGTTGTGGGTACTGGATAGAACCGTCTCAATGATGCGGTTCTAACGAGCACCTGCAACCTATGATTGCAGTATAAATAAGATATTTATCACAGATTTTCATCAGTAAAGTAGCCATTTTGAAGATGTGAAAAAAAATGCACTATGTCGCAAGGGTGTGTCATTGTTATGAAAACATTTTTGTTTCACTTACCACTGTAGTCTGATTCTCTCAAACTCTTCTTCCCCATTACCACACTTCTCACATTTGAAGTTGAACAGCAAATCACCTTTCAAAACTGATGGTGGGCCAGATTTCAAACATTCTGAAATACATGTACATGCATGGGCAAATGAATACTGGATGTGAAATTTTAATGTCTTTCTTTTCAACATAATCAATCTAATTCTAATGAACACTCCTGTAAACCCCACTTTATACAGTAGAACTTCGATGGCTCGAACATCGATGGCTCGTTTACCACGACTGAGTCGAACCCGTTCTTGAGCCCCTAGGGAATTCCTCTACATAGGCAATAATGCAGGATAATTAAGGAGATTTTCGACTTTTATCTTGTTAATGTATGCTGTGTGTACTAATTAGAATTGCCTCAATGAGGCGATTCTACGCCTCAATAAGGCGATTCTAATGAGTACACACAACATACATTTTATTAAAGAACATCGAAAAAATGCCCCAAAATTAACCACGTTATGCCTCCTGGTTGTAACCATCATTGGCTCGAACTACCCCTGTCTCGAACAGATTTTCATGGTCCCAAAGGTGTTCGAGCCTTTGAAGTTCGACTGTATGAAGAAAAGTGGAGTTTATAGGGGTATACATTACTTTTCTTATTTCTGCTCCTTGACATAGGCTGTGGGTACTACATGTAGTTAGAATCACCTCAATGTGTATAGTCTGAAATTAATAAAAGCACGCTAACACTGCATGATACCCCACCACTGCAAGATAATATGGTTATAGCCTTGCCCATAATAGTGGTACTTTTAAGTGTTATAGTTATCTGTAAAACTTCACTAAGGCATTCAATTTAGTACATACATGTACATACAACTACATACATGTATATCAAAAGGGCAGATAATACAATAACCAGAAAAGCAGAGTGACTGTCCTTGGCAATAATATGTGTCCTTTAGTGTTTTAAAATTTGAAGAAAATCCATGAAAAGATTCTTAAGTTATTGATCGCAAACTCCAAAAAAAAATTGTGAGAAATTAATCAAGTTATCGGTCGGAAATGGTGTGGATGGACGGACGAACGGACAGACACCGGAGGGTATATTATAATACCCCAGCACTATCGTGTGATGGGGTATAACAAAAAGAAGAAAAGAAAAAAAAGTCATTCCCGATATAAACATGTAGGCACAATTTGAAAAAAAAAATGTGAAAAATTAATCAAGTTATCGGTCGGAAATGGTGGGGATGGACGGATGGACAGACGGATGGACAGACGGACGGACGGACGGACAGACACCGGAGGGTATATTATAATATCCCAGCACTATCATGTAATGGGGTATAACATAAAGAAGAAAAGGAAAAAAAAAAAAAGGTAAAAAAAAGGAATGAAAAACAAAAAATGAGAAAAAAAAAAAACGAAAAAAAAAAAAAATTCATTGCAAAAAGAAAGAAAAGAAAAATAAACGGAAAAAAAAGAAAAGAAAAAACGAGAAAAAAAGGAAAAAAAAAAAAGAAAATTCCATTCCTCCACGGGGGTTTGAACTCACGCCCCTCAGATTAATAGCACAAATTAATCCAGTTATTGGTCGGAAATGGTGGGGACGGACGGACGGACAGACACAGGAGGGTATATTGTAATATCCCAGCACTATCGTGTGATGGGGTATAACAAAAAGAAGAAAAGGGTGAAAAAAAAAAGGGAAAATAAAGGAATGAAAAACCAAAAATGAGGAAAATTAAAAAAAATAAGAAAAAATAAATAAATTCATTGCCAAAATGAAAAAGAAAGAAAAAGAAAAAAGAACACACAAAAAAAAAAAAGAGAAAACGAAAAAAAAAAAAAATTTCCATTCTTCGACGAAGATTTGAACTCACGCCCCTCAGATTCATAGTCAACAATAGGATTTGTAGTCCAGCACTCTAACCACTACACTGGCAGTGATAATCGATATATTTCATAAATTAAAGGAATAAATGCGCAGAAACTATTTAATGGGAATTGTTAACGACCAATTTTTCGTTAAATGTTAACGCATTTTGTGTATTCACAACACAAAACCTGCTTATTATGGTCGTTTATACATCAGTGCAGTTTCATCCAAATATTCCATATAGTAAAGGAATAAGTCCCCAAAAACCATTTAATCGGAATTTTTAACGACCATAATTCCGTTAAATGTTAATGTATTTTGCCCATTTACAATCCCAAACCACTCATACCCAATGCCAATGTGTATACAAAATTTGAAGAAAATCCGTGAAAAAATATTCAAGTTATTGATCGGAAACGCCCCAAAACCCCTTATTTTGAACTAAAAAGGGCCATAACTCTGTCAAATGTTAACGGATTTTGCCCATTAACAATCCCATACCACTCATTCCCGATATATACATGTATGCAAAATTTGAAAAAAATTCGTTAAAAATTACTCAAGTTATCGATCGGAAATGGTGCGGACGGACGGACGGACATACGGACGGACGGACGGACACCGGAGGGTATAACATAATACCCCGCCACTATCGTGTGGTGGGGTATAAAAAAATAAATCAGAATAATACTGAAGGGCAAGGCTCATGAGTTAACTATATACAGTCGAACTTCAATGGCTCGAACACCTTTGGGACCTTGAAAATCTGTTCGAGACAGGGGTAGTTCAAGCCACTGAAGTTACTGTCAGGAGGCATAAAGAGATACTTTTAGACATCTTTCAGGTGTTCTATAATGAAACAGTATGCTGTGTGCACTCATTAGAATCGTCTCATCGAGGCAATTCTAATGAGTACACACAGCATACACTTGCAAGATAAAAGACTAAAATCTTCTTTTCTAATTATCCTCCACTATTTCTTATGTAGAGGATTTCGCTAGGGCTCAAGAATGGGTTCGACACATCCATGGTAAACGAGCCAACGGTGTTCGAGCCATCGAAGATCTACTGTACATGTACTTTATTACAATGTAAAACTTCAATGACTTGTACACCAATGGCTCATTTACCATGGCTAATTCTAACTCACTCTTATCCATCATCCTGCTGAACATGACAACTCCTATCTTTGCAAACAGTGTAGATCCTGATCAGATGGATTCTGAAGAAGCCACATGATTAGGATCTACCCCATCTGTCATGCAGTTTGTGGTTTCAACAAATGCATTATATCAAGTAATTTGATTGATGGATAGTTACAAAAGGGTGTGGCCAAATAATTTTCTTCAGCAGGATAAGAGTTAAGTCCCCATGAAATCTTCAGATAGCTCCATAAAACAAATATTCAGGGATATTTTAGGGAAATATTGCTTCTTTTTGTCGCGCCTGCTATTAGCTATAGGCGCCCGGTTTTCCGTCCGTTCGTACGTTTGTCCGTTCGTTCATCCATCCGTTTGTCACGGCGTCAACATTTGCGACCACCCTAGCGTTCACCCTAAGGTTCAAGTTTACCACAGGCGCGACATAGCCTTTGGCGGAATTCTTGTAAATTATCAAGAAAATAAGATGTTGCGTGATCTCAGTAGAAGCACCTCATAGATGCAATTCTACTGAAATATTCTGTGTACTAATTGTTTGCCTATTCCACCGCATAAGGTCACATTACGATAAAACATCCATGTCCTTAAGGGGAATGGGAACACCTTCAGGGGAGGCAACTCTCACAAATGTATTTTTGTCTCCCATGTCAATAGGGGGTCAACTCTTAAAGGAAAGAATTTGCTCCTGAGGAGCAAATTCTTTCCTTAAAGAGCAGACCCCTTTTTCCGTGGGACAGGGCTTTATCGAAAAGCGAACAGAAAGTTCCAAAAACTGTCTCCCTTTGAAAAATGGCGGAAAATTCTACCAGGTGTTCCCATTCCCCTTAAATATCATCTTTCATATCTCTAGAACTTGTATATTTCAGATGAAAATTTCAGATATATTTCTTACTTCTTGTCCAAACATAGATTGTGGTTGCTCCTTAGAACCAACTCATTGAAGCAGTTCCAATGACTACCCACAATCTATGTTTTGGAACAAAATAAGGAAATAATGTATACCCCTGTAATCCCTACTTTTCTCTATTTAAGATGTTCTTTACACAGACTTGACGACTCTGCCATCAGGGCTTGAAGAAATAGATGGGCTGCATGATGCCTCCACGCAGAGCTGAAACCGACCCGCACACGAGTATTGGTAAACCGCTTAGAGGATCTAAGCCTGCCAAGGCAAAGCGGTGCGAGTTGGCCCGTCCATGCTAATAAACCCTATTGGTTTCATTGGGCGGCAGGGCTTGAGATGTCATTTCATCTCAAGGCCAGATAAAAGTCCCACAAAATTGGACGCAACCTCTCCAAAATGACCTTTACAGTGTTGACGGGGGCGTTCAACCACAAATCAAACAAACAAAATACACAGACTTGTTAAAGTGGTGAGTCTAGGTTTCAAAGATACACATGTATGTGTGTTTCCAGAGCATTCTGAATTCACAGCAACAAGAAGGGACAAAAAAGGTCTTGGTTCCAGAGACCCTACTGACCCTACTTTTTTGGGGCCTACTAAAACTTTTTTTCAATAGATCTGAGAATTTTCCATCTATTTTGGGGGTATTTTTGAAAATTATACATGTATATTTTTTTCTTTATAAAAAGCACAAGTTAGAAAAAAAAAGAGTGCCTACATGTACTTACTGACCCTAAAATGTTTTTTTTTAACATTTCAATTGTTTGTTTGATTTGGGGTTTAATGTCCCTGTCAACACTGTAAAGGTCATTTTGGAGACGTTGCTCCCAATTTTGTTGGACTTTTACCCGACATTGAGATGAAATGACATCTCAAGCCCTGCTGCCCAATGAAACAAAAAGGGTTTATAAGCATGGACGGGCGGACTCGCACCACTTTTCCTGGGCAAGCTTAGATCCTCTAAAAGGTTTACCAGTACTTGTGTGCGGGTCGGTTTCAGCTCTGCGTGGAAGCATCATGCAGCCCATCCATTTCTTCAAGCTCCGATGGGCAGGGGCCGTTTAACATTTCAATAAATAAGACCCTTTTTCTTGCCTTAATAACCATTTTCTAGTTTTCCTACAAGCACTATTTCTGCGGTTTAACTTAAATGGTCTGTGACAGTCACAACAGCAATATACAGTGAAATTCCTGTATTAAGACCACCTTTAGGACAGTTCAAAAGTGGTCTGTAAGTCTTTAAGACCACTTTTGAACAGACCCAAAGGTGGTCTCTGACCAGAGCACACTGTATGCAGAAAATACAAAGAAAGAATAACTGCAACTTGCTAAATAAGCTTTCTAAAGCAGAATTAGACTTAATTTTAGGTGGTCTTAATAACGGAATTTTACTGTAACTTATTCATTAGTCACATTGGATCGACTGACAAACAATGGACCCCAAAATATTTGAAAATGTCAACTTCAAGCTTGATAGATGCTTAAAGGATTAAACTACAATTCATAATGAAAACACGCCTATTCAAATACACTATATACAGAAAATATTACCATCAAAAACAGAAAATTTTCAGATAAAATATTCTGATATTTTTCACATTCCTGCTCAAAACATAGATTTGGGTACTCGTCAAGATTCGTCTCAGTGAGGCACTTCTAATAATTATCTATGATCTATAATAAAAAAATTATGTACACCCCTGTAAACCCAAGTTTTACTACATAAAAATGGGGTTTACGGCAGTCAAAATTATACAGGCTTGTGTTCTTGATGTCAACAACAAACATCAGACAGAATTACATTCAGCAGTTACATTCTACATACCAGGGTGAAAGTTTCCTTTACATTTTTCACAAGAGAAGCAGTTGGTCAGGTCTACACTGCTACTTCCGCAGTAACAGCTCTCATCAGACATACTGTAAACTTGATATCACACTGCAGTTCATGTGCCTGTGAAGAAGATAAAATCAAGGATGACAACATTATGTAAGACTGACACGATTAATCAGATAATCGATCATTTAATCGATAAACTCCACAAAAATGATTATCATTACTGATTTGCTTGCAACCGATTATTTGATAAGTACAATTTGTTACCCAAAGTTGTGCCTAAAATAGCTGTATGAGTGGCAAACAGTGCGGACCCAGATGAGACGCTGCATTCTGCGGTGTCTCATCTGGGTCTACACTAATTGCTCATTTCCGTCTGTTCAAATACATATGGCAAAGTACAGCATATGGTAGGAGTCATGCTCAGACAGAAAGCCAGACAGGTAAAATTATGACCAAATCTTCAGTGATTATTAATTGATTATTAATCGCAATGACAGGAATGATAATCGATTATCTTTTCAGCTCCGATTAGCCAACCCTAAACCTATGTCACTGCAGTGATGTCTTAACCATTTGAAGGGTGGCCATTTTTAACCTTTTTAGAGCCAAATGGAATCTTCCTCCTCCTATATAGCAGGAGTCCATTTCAAAATTTAGGGGTGTCAGGTTGTGTTTTCATCAAAATTTATTTGGAAAATGACTGAACTTTTAGCAAACAGTTCAGGCTCTGTTGGGACGCCACGTTCTGCGGCGTCTCATCTGGGCCTGCACTGTTTGCCACGGTACCCGTCTAGGGGTTTCCAGTCTGAAATGGGTTAATCAACAAATACAATATTTTCCTAATTTTAAGTGTCTCAAGCATCAATATGATTTAAATTTTAGTTTAAACCATTGTATACTAGCGAACCCTTCCAATTGCTATATGCTGGACAAGTCCATTTGTCATATAAGGGGTGGCAGACCTATTTTTTCGTTTTTATTTTATTCTGTTCTATTTTTTATGGAAAATTCTGTTAGAAAATAGTGCAGGCCCTGAGCAGACCCCGTGTTTTGTGGCATCTGATCTGGGCCAGCACTCAGGGATACAGACTAAGCATTTTGCTTAAGGCACCCAGACTTACATAAAATCCAAATTTTAAATAAGATAATTGGCATTTTTATTCCAAAACTTAGGTGCCCAGGTAAAAATTTTGGTGCCTTGGGGGACTGAGCACTTGTTAGTCTGTATCCCTGGCACTGTTTGCCAAGATACGCCTTGAGGGGTTACCCGCGTGCAATGGGTTAAGAGGCGGCAGTTTTCACTAAAACAGGCTTTCTTCAATAAACCAGAATTTTTTAGGAGTCAGTGCTGTGATTTACGCGACTTTGATATGCATGCTTAATTAACTGACTATTATTGTTTATGCAAGACTAAAATAATTAAAGAAAAAAAACCTAGACGTGTCCAAAGTACACATATGCCTCCGCCATATATCTTTGTCGATATGGCTTGTACCCATCCTCTAGAATGGCCCGGGGATGTCCAAAGGGACCCGGAGCTGTCGACAGGGACCCAAGGTCTGTGTCAGTGAATGCATCTTATCATAAGGAGCAATAATATATATGGTTAAGTGATGGGGATATGAATTGTTTCTGAGATATAAGGCCTTTTATGAATTGAAGGGGGGCGGGGCATGGTCCGGGGTTGACCTGAGGGAGCCAAAGTCTGTGTCTTAGAATGTGTCATATCATAAGGAACAATAATATGTATGGTTTAGGTGTTCGAATCTGATTAAGTCTGTGTCAGTCAATGCATCTTATCATAAGGAACAATAATATATATGGTTTAGGGGTGGAGACATGGATAGTTTCTGAGATATAAAGCCTTTTATGAAACGAAGGGGGCGGTGCATGGCCCAGGGGTGACCGGAGAGACCCAAAGTCTGCGTCTTGGAATGTGTCATATCATAAGGATGATGATGATGATGATTTCGTGTTTAAAGACGCGTCAACCCTCTTTGTGGGTCATAAGCGTCAAGCGGTTAATAGTTAAACGGCATGAAGAATTCTGAGGATATTAAAAGTAAAAACGTAAGTATGATATTTATAAAAATCTGAAACAGTTAAATCTTATGAAAAAGTCCAATATCTTTTATGAATAAAATAATATTATCAACAGGTACATCTTGAAACAATTGTTGCAAATTGCCAATTTTGAAGTATAAGTCACGGGACTGTGAAAAGTCTACACATTCAATTAAGATATGTTTAACAGTGAATGGCCGATCACATCCTGCACAAGAAGGCTGATCATCACCATTCAAAATATAAGAATGAGTAACTCTAGTATGGCCGATGCGCAGTCGTGTTAATACTACATCCTCTTTCCTGGAAAACTGTGGAGGAGAGCATTTTGTTCCAACGACGGGTTTAATGGCATGGAGTTTGTTATTTATTGTACAGTCCCATTCGCCTTGCCATTCCGACAAGATGTATCTGTTGATAAATGTTTTAAAATTATTAAAAGGAATTTTAAAAACAGACGGATCAAGATTGAGCAATTCCTTTGCTTTCTTGTCAGCAAACTCATTGCCGACAATGCCAATATGGCTTGGAAGCCAACAAAACAAGATTTGGTGCGTTTTAGAAATTTCAAGACGTTTTTCGATCAGTTTTTGTATTTGAGGATTTTTAGATGATGAATGGTCTAAAGCCTTAAGCACAGAAAGTGAATCAGAAAATATAATTGCTTTTTGAAATGATGAAGAACCGATAAAATCTAAAGCTAGGTCAATTGCTTTGGCGTCAGCTGTAAAAATAGATGAACCATCTGGAAGGTGCAAGGTTTGGTGTGTATCTTGAGAAACATACGCACAACCCATATCATAAGGAACAATAAGGGATGGACCCAATGTCTGTATCAGTCAATGCATCTTATCATACGGAACAATAATATATATGGTTAAGGGTGGGGATATCATCAGACTGCTCAATATACCCCAACTACCTACAGGTAGCTATTTGAAAGCAAAATTATTTCAAGTTCATGCAGGGCTTGAATATTCCACTTATCTGCTTGCAATTACAGAAAAAAATTGAAGGACAAATAAAAGTTTGTCTAGTCCTTATGACATTTACCAAAGTTTGCATGCACTTAGTCATGTAGGACAAGTGAAATTTTGAAGAATTTCCAGCCCCCCCCCCTTTTTTTTTTACAGACTTTCGGATGAGTCTTTAAACCGAGGTCCTGTCTCCGTATGACCTTAGCTGTTGGTGGGACGTAAAACTCAAACACTCACTCCAGCCCTTTTTATACTGAATAACCTGAAAGAGCTACATGTATTATACAGCCCCTTGCCTTCATATAGAATGTATATAATTTCTTTTCAAATGTGATTCTTAAATATAAGTTTTTAACTTTCAGCTATTTCCCTTGACTTATGAATACATGTAATTTTAATAGCTAGGTGAGTTCTTAAAGAAACCTTTTATGCTTAAATAAACTGTGTTCTTTTAATACCTGTCTCAACAAACAATTAAATTATCGCACCTTTTACCATTAGGAGTATGATTACTTGACAAACTTGCAAACAAACCTTTTTCTAGTGTAAACATCCTTAAAATTCAAACATCCAGAGTTGTTGTAAATCTAAAAACAGAGCTACAGATAAGGCGCGTATCGGCGTAAATACGCATTAATTTTTATTAAAAACGCATTGAAAATTGATTTTTCGCGTACCGATACGCATTGGAAAAAACGGGTACGTCATGGTCCCGACGGGTGCAAAATAAAAGTTGGAGTAAACCGACTTCGTTTCGGTAAATCGAGCAACCCAACTTCATATCCGGTTCTACCAAAAGCCGCTGAATAATACGTTGTCTGATTGGTACTTTCATTTTCGTTAGGTCAATAACAGATCGGCAAGGGAAATTACTCTGTAGGTTTCCAATGCAAACAAATGGCGCAGAAATCGTCGAAGTCCGGACGTTTTAGACCGAAAATTCCAGCAAATGGGGGCAACATACTGAACTTCCTAACAAGGAAGGAAGTAACAGACCCTCAGTGAGGCACTTCTAATGAATACCAACAACATAGCCTGGAAACCCATAACTCCGTTCACCTAAGGTTGAGCAATCTTGCTTTCAATTTTTTGTTTCAAAAATAATTTTCTGCAGGTAGTTTTTAAACATTTGACTAAATGCCTATGAGAATCTCAAAATTTAAGAAAATAAACATCAATTCTGTTTATTCTAGAGCCGTCTAGAAATGCAGGGTGTTTTTGGGGCATGTTCTCATAACTCCGTTCACCCAAATTTATTTGATTATCATAAGTAATCAGATTCATTCTATGAATATTATATATGATGAGTATTTTATTTAGACTGTGCACTATTCTAATTTGTTGATACTTATCATTTTCAGACACATGCATGTCACTGGTTAGACTTATCATTTTCAGACACATGCATGACACTGGTTAGAGATTAGTTTTGGGGGACCCCTAAAATATTAGGCATTTTGTGGCAAATTTCGATTTCTGTGAATTAAATAGCCAGTCAAAACTGAATTTCTTCAAAACAGGTTTAAATGTTCGTTATTAACAACAAATTGTGATGTGTGATAACTGTAAAAATGATTCCTTTTCATATAAATCAAAGAAGAGGGTGAACGGAGTTATGAGACTGAACGGAGATATGAGAAAAGGGGATAATTATGTTTATGCTGAAATAAGAAAAATATATGTACTTTTCTGATGAAAAAAGCGCCTTTAATATCTGAAGCTATGATAATTATTTTATGATTATAAATATCATCAATATGTTCTAAAAACTGACACACTTGGGAATAAAAAGCATATTATGTGTCAAAATACTCTTTCCAAAAAATTGTGTAACATTTTACTCTTTCAGTAAATTTCTAGGACCTGAAATACCCTTTGAAAAGAAAATCAGGGAGTAAAATACTCTTTGGCCTAAAAATTATCTGTAGCTCTGTAAAAATAAATGAAACATGTGGTTTAGTGTAACACGGAAGCATACAAAACATATACATAGTTTGATCCAATGGCAAACTCTCTTAAAGAAGCTAAGTGATTCTGATCTGGGTCTGCTCTGTTTGCCCGGGCATGTCTGTCCAGAATATTGGGATCATTATGGTATTTTATCTTCTTAAGCATATGAGCGATTTTAAATAAGAACTCTGCACCCTACATAACAACAGATCACTTTATATTTATGCTTGTGTTTGGTTGAGTAAAAGCAGTTTTGATATACATGTATATGTATGGGGAGGCATATTCATTATTGCAAAATAGCTAACTGTTCATTATTTCAATTAAATTACATTAATATTAATAGTGTTTTACTATGAAATAACTAAACACAAATCATATTTCCCACTATTTCCCAGTATTTCCCACTTTTGCTGAAATTTGGAGTATTTCCCAGGACGGTAATTACCGGTAAATACCAGTGTGAATTCCCGCCACCAGTATTTACCGACCAACCTTGTGATCCTATCATCTGAGAAGGAGTTGCGGCCCTTTATTTTCTGAAAAACACGTTCTTAAAGCTTGTGACGCGAACTACTTCCACATTTCTTCGACAATTTTGTTAAATTTTTATGCCCCCATAGGAGGGCATATAGTTTTTGCACTGTCCGTTTGTTTGTGGGTTTGTCCGCACTGTTTTTTCCTCAAATTGGCTCCTACGGGGGCATTGCTAACTTATAGTGACAGCTCTTGTTGCTTATTCTTTAGACTCCTGTTCATGGATAAATAACAATAAATATTTTTAAAATCCTATCCTTAGGAAGATATGCCATCAAACTGACACCTAGCCACACCGGTCCCCAACCCCTCTCTCTAGGTGCATAATGCAACAGCACATCATTTATGCCCAGTGCAGTAAAGAAAGAAAGACAGCAAGATAGATATTGATAAGATAAGATAGATGCTGCTTTGGAAAATAATTTATGCTTCATGTATCTATGCATTTGCCTCTGTTTGGTAGAACTAGTGTTAAAACACTTCTACAACCAACATTGAACACTTTACTTAAATTCTTACGTTAAGAGAAGAAGGGACTGTTTTCATTGGTTAATTCCCATCTGCAGGTGTGCACAAAAATAATTGAACCGTTACACATGGATGGTAAAATATCTTTTAATCCCTAAATAATATGGGAGAGTGCATTAATTTTTATCTCTTTACCGTATTTACTCACGGATTAACTTGGATTTTTCCGCTGGATTGCATACCAAAATACAGCTTTTCAAAAGTTTGCCCCAAACCATTATTTTCATTTTTTCGGGGTGCTTTTCCTGAAATTCATGAGGCGTGAGAAAAGCTAGTTTTTCGGGAGTCTCCCGTGATTTCCAGGAAACTTAACATGTCTGCTATCATATCCTACTCAACTGATTTCGAAGATTTCCATTTTGATTCCCCTACCAAAAACCCAATCTGACCAAACCCAACAATTCCCAACCATGACCTATGCAACCATGCCTAACCCAACCCTATTCGATCATACAATGGTGATTTCTGTCATTCTCAGAGTAATTTCTGTGGTAATTTCATTGATTTTGATAGATTTCGGTGTTTTGGGTGACTGGGTGAAGAGGGTTGTTCTTACCCAGATTTTTTTTATTAACCTGATGCCAGAAAACAGATGATCCTTATTCCTTAGATAAAGAAGCTTTACTTAATGTAGCATATCCGAAACAAAACACATTCACCTTATTTGCATTATCTGCTGGTCCCTAGTCTGAAGGTTATCAGAGTTTGACAAACGGGTAACCAGACCCCCCTGACCTTCGATGACCAGACATTGCACACAAATTATTATTTTTTTTTGTTTTTTACATTTTTTTTTTCTTTTTTCAAATACGGGTTATAGACCAGAAAAAACCTAATCCTACCAGCCCCGATAGCAAAATGATAGAGCGTCCGCTTCGGGGACGGAAAAACAGGTAACCAGACTGGTTACCTGCTTTTCCAATATTGACAATGTGCAAGCTGGGAGGCAGCAAACAATCTGCTGGTTCCTAGTCTGAAGATTATCAGTGTTGGCAAACAGGTAACATGACCCTTGAAAGGTCAGGGGTGTCTAATTACCTGTTTTACCAATACCAATAAAGTGTAAGCTGGGAGCCAGCAAATAATGCAAAAATGGTGAATAAGCTCTGTAGAGCTTTTATTGCGACAAACAAATTATCCACCTTCACTTATCATCTTAGGACTACCCCTGATAATGTGAGCATCAGCCAAGGGAGAGCCTAGTACCATAATCCATGCCTTTGGTATGGTGCGGCCAGGGATCGAACTCCCAACCTCCCTTTCCCCAAGCGGACACTCTACTTTCTTTTCTTTCTTTCTTCCGGTTTCACCTTAACCCCAGGAGGGAACACAGACGGTGTATTACATCGTTCCAGTTTTGCAGGATGAAAGCCTACACAGTAATCATGTAATTACGGTAGGGTTCTTTAACCTGCACAGGGGATGGTTCTCCCTGCACAGGGGGCCTCCAGTTAACGTCCCGATCCGAAGGACGGTGCACTTTATGACATTCATCCCTGCAAATGATGCCAATGGAGCGTGTTCGGACACCGAAATTTTCACACTGCTGCCGGGGATCGAACCCGGGACCTCTAGCATCAGAGGCAAGTTCACTAACTACTGAGCTATCGGGGCAGGTAAGATTAGGTTCCTTCTGGTCTACCCAGATTTGAAAAAAAAAATAATTTGTGTGCAATTTCTGGTCTGCATAAAAAAATTATATCCGGATTCTGCTCTCATCAAAAGAAAAACGAAGGCATGAGAATGCTGAAAGGTACGAAAACACTGGGGGCGAATATTCCCGTCAAATTCATAATTAGTTTAGCAGCCTCGGGGTTTTTATAGATCTAAGACGAAAAGATGCGTTCGTGCCAATGCGTTAAGTATTTGAAGAATTTAATTCCTTTCCAAGTTTCATATTTATTTACCTAAATAAATGCCGTTTCGTCTTTGACGGTCTTTTCGCCCACCGAGAACATGCGAGATAACTGAAATCAAGGCAGCAGGCACAGACCGCATGCACTGATTGTCTGGTAATTATTGAAGATAAAAACCGGGATGTTTGATCGCATGCACTTATTGTTTGGTAATTGACTAAAATCCGGTATCATATTCCGGTATCTTATCACTTTTCCACCTACAACTGTCTACTACTGCTACTACTACTACGACTATCAATACTACTTATAATAAACGCAATGATAAAAAATAAAACGGTTCGTCAGTCAATCTAATACAAGTGTAAGTAAGCTACACCTGTTTTTTCTTATACAGCTACTGCTTATACTACTACTACTACTACTACTACTACTACTACTACTACTACCACTGATTTTAATAATGAAATAACAGCAGCTGCGGCAGTAGTAGTACTGTAGCGTTTACCGGGTCGTCCACGAAGTGAAGCAATGCTGACACCAATCCAGGTAGTACTGACCGCAATACCCGTTGCTTAACTTCGTGAATAAACTAGCCACTGCACAGGCTGTCTAAGTGGTACATATCAATAACTATTACAATCCCATCCCACCCCCTCGTGTGTGTGTGTGCGTGCGTGCGTGCGTGCTTGCGTGTGTGTGTGTGTGTGTGTGTGTGTGTGTGTGTCGCCACAGCAACAGCTTAGCTCATACGCAGACGGGAGCGAACCCACAACCCCTGGTTTATGAGGCAAGTAGCATAACCACTACGTCGCGGAGGATTATTTTGTAGTGGTAGTAGTAGTAGCGGTATCTTATTAGAGAAGGTTGGGGAATACTGTCCACGATGGGCCTTCAAGGTTGGCCGCTCTACTTCGTTTAACACGTCACCGACGCTACTTTTTTGGCCATTGTCGGCAGATCCAACCAGCAACCTTCTTCTGTCATAAAGGGGGTCATAGTTTGCTGGGGCCTCTGTGCGTGAAGACTCAGCCCATGTGTACTTTACAGATCCCTGCCTTAATTAGGCTTTATCATGATAGTGTATGTTTTTAGGACTGCCGCGCCTTTATATTGCGAGCGTCAGTATAGCCATTTGGCCGGATAGAAGTTATCCAGCTAGCAGGATGCTGTATCCGGAGGAGCCGTCTTCCCCGCTGACCGAGTCACACAACAGTGCTAGGACGGGCTGTCCCTCCAGTTTCCGCTGCTCGAACATCCATACCACTGCCTTATGGAATAGGCATCCCCGTCTGACCGCATAATGGCAGTTATCACGACCTCCCATCCTTCGGAGGATAAAGTGATCAAAGAGACTCGCAATTCATACTGGGTCACACCCAAGTGCTAGGCTTCTGGGCTCAGCCCAGATGGGAAAAAGGGGCAGACTTCACTTCTCACATAGGTTCATCTCATGGTCTTGTATCCCCATCTTGCAGGGTTCACTAGCAGGATCCGGTACCCAGAGGACCCCTCTACCACACAGACATACCATTGCCTTATGCGGCCCCCGCCCATAGGGGCTTGAAGAAATATATGGGCTGCATGATGCTTCCACGCAGAGCTGAATCCGGCCCGCACACTAGTACTGGTAAATCGCTTAGAGGATCTAAGCCTGTCCAGGAACCGCGGTGCGAGGCGGACCGTCCATGCTAATAAACCATATTGGTTTCATTGGGCGACAGGGCTTGAGATGTCATTGCATCTCAATGTCAGGTAAAAGTCCAACAAAATTGGAAGCAACGTCTCCAAAATGACCTTTACAGTGTTGACGGGGACGTTAAACCTCAAATCAAACAAACAAACATCATTGCCTTATGGTAAGTTATCATCATTGGGCAAAATAAAGGTTACTAGTATCCCGGGATACTCATCCTGTGGAGGATAAAGGGGTCAGAGGGACTGGCGACGAACACTGGGAAACAACCAAGCGCTTTACTTCCGGGCTGGGCCACAGGGGGTTCGGACTTCACTTCTCACATTGGTTAACCGCATGGTCTTCGCAATCTAGCCGGATAACAGAGGTTATCCCGCGATACCAACTAGCAGGACCCGTACCAAGAGGGCCCCCAGGATCCGGTACCCAGAGGGTCCGTCTACCACAAAGACCGGGTCACACTTCAGTGCTAGGTATGGCTCTATCTGAAGTTTACGCTGCTCGAACACGCCTACCTCCCGCTTACAGAATCGTTATCCCCGTGTGGCCACATAATGGAGGTTATCCCAGGATGTTCAGTCCGCGGAAGATAAAGGTATCAAAGGGAATTACAACTCTCACTAGGTCACATCCCAGCGCTAGGCTTCTGGACTCGGCCACCTTCGGGCCAGACTTCACTTCTCATATATGTTCACCCCATGTTCTAGTATCCCTATCTAGCTGGATAACAGAGGTTATCCACACAGATCCAATCACACACCAGTACTAGGCCTTGCAAACCCTCTAGGTACCGAAGCTCGAACACGCATTCCATTTCGATATGAACAAATTATCACCACCTGGCCGTATAACGGAGATTATAAAGGGAACGAAGGAACTAACAACTAACACTGGTTCAAACCAAATCGCTAGGCTTCTGGGCTCGACAGCTGGGGGTCGGACTGCTGCTGCCTTGAATGAATTCGGTAATCGATGGTGTAAGCAAAAGTATGTTGAGCATAAAGCCCTTAAGGACTGGAAACTTAGCATTTTAAAACTAGTGGATAAACGCATTTCTTGCTATTCTCAAAAATATTAACTTATTACCTCCTAAGCCTAAGACGTCTTTACGTCATCTTAAACTAGGTATTCAAGAATTTCATAAGAAGTTTGTTTTGGGCTCTGCAGACAAGGCCGCTAACAACGTCGTCGTCGTGTAACGGCTCCAATATGTTAACACGCTTAAGCAGGAGCTTGGTGGTACTAAGGTCTATGAACTTCAGCCTTTAGCTGAAGAGAGAGCTATAGAGCTGAAGAGAGAGCTATAGTAGATGAACATATTTGTCATTCAGCCACCAAGTTTGCCGTGTGTGTTACAGAAGGCAAAGACAAGCTTTCTACGCTATACTGGTTACCGAAACTTCATTAAAGACCTTACAAAGCACGGTTTATTGCAAATTCTAGCTTTTGCACTACCACTGAACTTTCTAAATTACTAACTTCCTGTCTTACTGCTATTAAAACGCATGTGATTAAATATTGTGATAAAGTCTTTGAAAGATCAGGGAGAAATCTGCTTTGGTCTATAAAAAATTCGAATGAGGTTTTATCGGTACCATAAACTACGCAAAGCCTTTTCAAAATTTTATAGACGCCATTCTGATTTAATTTCAAAATTCAATATTGGACTTAAATCTCTTCTGCAACAAGGTCTATCGGAACCCGAATTTTATGGTGACTTAGTATATAAATTCAGAAAAATATATAACCGCAATGACTTCAGCACCCAATTTCGTAAAATCATTCTTCGATATAAAAAGGTTGGGTACAACATTGATATTATACGACAGACTGCATGCATGGTAGTTAACCCAATCACGGTTGGCAACTTTGCTTCCCTCTTTAATTGCACGCCGGTGGGTCAGGCCTCAGATTCTATGACGGCTCCAACGTAAAGGCTTATTGAAAATTAAAGAGATAATGTTGGTTGGTGCCTGATGCTCTGTCTCTGGTCGGGCTCATCGGAGTCTAACTGTTGGTTTTCTTTTGCTCCAGCATTTCAGTGGTTTCTTGCTGTCGAGTCCTCACCGTTGTCTCACCTCTGTGGTTCTTTGATTTCTGTGTTCACGGAGATGTTGCACTGATGAGTTAGGAGGCCTTCATGCGGACTGAACAAATTATTTGTCTAAATCGCGACGGAAGTAAGGGCGAGGATTGTGGCCACGTAAAATCGATTTAAGCCCCCCAGTGGAAATCTTCCACTGACCGTTCCAAGGCGGCTCTTCTGTGGCGATTTATTTATGTTGTTGTTTGTTACTTACTGTGTGTATCACTTGTGTCTTTTTATTTTTGGATGGCCATATGGCCATTTTGTGGGAAAGTAACTGTCCATATGGCCTTCCTTTGTTTGGGTTTCCATTATGGTCTGTTCGCTTAATGGTTGTATTTCTTTCCCTTTGGTGTCTTTTATGGATGGAGTAAGTTAATTGTATCAATTCCTGATCTTTGTGTTACTTCTATTTTAAATAAATTTAAATCCACACGTTTTCGTGCTTCAAGTCTATCTACTTACGATTTTTCCACTCTTTACACTACACTTCCTCATTATCTCATAAAAGAAAAGCTTAATGATTTATTTGAATGATTTTTTTCACAGAGAGATTCTCTCTATCTTGCATGTAATGTCAAAAATGCATTTTATGCCCCCGCCATTCGAAGAATGGTGGAAAGGGCATAATAATAATTTAGAAAGTTCAGTGGTAGTGCAAGAGCTGAAATTTGCAATAAACCGTGCTTTGTAAGGTCTTTTATGAAGTTTTGGTAACCAGTATAACGTAGGAAGCTTGTCTTGGCCTTCTGTAACACACACAGCAAACTTGGTGGCTGAATGACAAATATGTTCATCTACTATAGCTCTCTTTTCATCTAAATAAAAATAAAAAATGAGTTCCTTTAAGAGCAATGAAAACATTCATAAGAAAGAAGATGGGTCATACTACGTAGTTTCGGCTAATAAAGCCTCATCAGTGACCCTGTAATGATTTGGCAAAGAAGGCCAGAGGAAACATACTGCAATTTTCCGAATTTCGAATAGGCAGTCGATACAAAGACTGATATAGATAAAGGCTGAAGTTCATAGGCCTTAGTACCACCAAGCCCCTGCTTAAGCGTGTTAACATAGTGGAGCCGACTTGCATTCATAACGATTTTCAGCACTTACCCTGAATTTCCCCTCTTTAGGCCCCATACTAGGGAATGTGACACCAAATTACCCAAAGAACGATCTTGCTCTGACATCAGTCTTTATGGTAAACATAATAAATGAAAGATATAAAGAGGCTGCGGTTCAGAAATATCTTCAAATTTGAACGGTATGTGAAATTTGTTATTATTTTTTAGTCACTGGCATAATTGTCCCCCCCCCCCCCACACCCTATTAGGTCCCATATCAGGGAATGTGACGCGAATCATACCTCTAAGGATTATGTCCAAGCAACTAGGAACATGTTTAACATAATACAATATAGATATTTAGAGGCTTTGATGTGTGAATTTTAATGAAAATGTAGAGGCTGTATTAATTACTTCGATCATTTACACATCCTATATTGATTTCCCCGTCGTTGGTCTCCTTTACAGGGAATGTGATGTCACTTGATCCCTATGAGTAGTATGCCCAATCATTTAGATTTCTCACTGACAGAACGAATTACATATATTTAGAGGCTGAGAGGCTGAAATTCGAACCCAAGTGTTAAACTTGCATTTATAACGATTTTCAACACTTACACTGAATTTCCCCTCTTTGGACCCCATACTAGGGAATGTGACGCCAATTCACCCAAAGTACGATCTTGCTCTGACATCAGTCTATCTGGTAAACATAATAAATGAAAGATATTAAGAGGCTGCGGTTCCCAAATATCTTCAAATTTGAGCGGTATGTGAAATTTGTTATCAGTTTTGAGTCAATTGCATATTTGTCCCCCTATTGGGCCCCATATCAGGGAATGTGACGCGAATCATACCCTCTAAGGAATATGTCCAGGCAACTAGGAACATGTGTAACATAATACAATATAGATATTTAGAGGCTTTGATGTGAATTTTAATGTAAATGTAGAGGCTGTATTAATTACTTCGACGATTTACACCACGTATATTGAATTTCCCGTCGTTGGTCCCCTTTACAGGGAATGTGAATACACTAGATCCCTGTGAGTAGTATGCCGAGTTATTTAGTTTTATCGATTGCAGAACGAATTACTGCTATTTAGAAAAAGTAGAAGTAAAACAAAGATCAGGAATCGATACAATTAACTTATTCCACCCATCAAAGACACAAAGGGAAAGAAACACAAACATTAAGCGACCAGACCATAATGGAAACCTAAACAAAGGAAGGCCATAAGGACAGTAACTTTCCCACAAAATGGCCATATGACCATCCAAAATAAAAATACACAAATGCTACACACAGTAAGTAACAAACAACAACATAAATAAATCGCCACAGAAGAACCGCCTTGGAACGGTCAGTGGAAATATTTCCACTGGGGGGCTTAAATCGATTTTACGTGGCCACATTCCTCGCCCTTACTTCCGTCGCAATTTAGACAAATAATTAGAGACTAAGAGGCTGAAATTCGAACCCAAGTGTTAAACTTGCATTTATAACGATTTTCAGCACGTACACTGAATTTCCCCTCTTTGGGCCCCATACTTGGGAATGTGACGCTACTTCACCCAGTGTACGATTTTGCTCTGACATCGGTCTATATGGTAAAAATAATAAATGAAAGATATTAAGAGGCTGCGGTTTCGAAATATTTTCAAACTTGAACGGTATGTGAAATTTGTTATCATTTTTGAGTCAATTGCATAATTGTCCCCCTATTGGGCCCCATATAAGGGAATGTGACGCAAAATATACCCTCTTAGGATTAGATGCATGTCTAGTAGCAAGTTTACTGTGATATTTAGAGGCTTTGATGTGTGAATTTTAATGTAAATGTAGAGGCTGTATTAATTACTTCGACTATTTACACCACCTATATTGAATTTCCCCTCGTTGGTCCCCTTAACAGGGAATGTGACGCCATTTGATTCCTATGAGTAGTATGCCGAATCAATTAGCTTTATCGCTGATAGAACGAATTGCAAATATTTAAAGGCCGGGATGCTGAAATTGGAACCCAATTGTTGAACCTGCATTTATAACGATTTTCAGCACTTACATTGAATTTCCCCGCTTTGGGCCCCATACTAAGGAAAGTGACGCAAATTCACCCAAAGTACGATCTTGCTCTGACATCAGTCTATATGGTCAGCATAATAAATGAAAGATATTAAGAGGCTGCGGTTCCGAAATATCTTCAAATTTGAACGGTATGTGAAATTTGTTATAATTTTTGAGTCACTAGCATAATTGTTCCCCTATGGGGCCCCATAAAAGGGAATGTGACGCAAAATATACCCTCTAATGATTATATGCAGTTAACTAGCAACAAGTTTACTATAATACAATATAGATATTTAGAGGCTTTGATGTGTGAATTTTAATGTAAATGTAGAGGCTGTATCAATTACTTCGACTATTTACACCACCTATATTGAATTTCCCCTCGTTGTTCCCCTTAACAGGGAATGTGACGCCACTTGGTCCTTATGAGTAGTATGTCGAGTCATTTAGCTTTATCGCTGACAGAACAAATTGCAGATATTTAGAGGCTGAGAGGCTGAAATTCGAACCCAAGTGTTAAACTTGCATTTATAACGATTTTCAGCACTTACACTGAATTTTGCCTCTTTCGGCCCCATACTAGGGAATGTGACGCCAATTCACCCATAGTACGATCTTGCTCTGACATCAGTCTATATGGTAAACATAATAAATGAAAGATATTAAGAGGCTGCGGTTCCGAAATATCTTCAAATTTGAACGGTATGTGAAATTTGTTTTCATTTTTGAGTCACGTGCACAATTGTCCCCCCTATTGGGCCCCATATCAGGAAATGTGACGCAAACCATACCCTCTAAGGATTGTGTCCAGGCAACTAGGAACATGTTTAATATAATACAATATAGATATTTTGAGGCATTGGTGTGTGAATATTAATGTAAATGTAGAGGCTGTGTAAATTACTTCGACGATTTACACCACGTATATTGAATTTCCCCTCGTTGATCCCCTTCACAGGGAATGTGACGCCACTTGATCCCTATGAGTAGTATGCCGAGTTATTTAGCTTTAACGCTGGCAGAACGAGTTACAGATATTTAGAGGCTGAGAGGCTGAAATTCGAACCCAAGTGTTAAACTTGCATTTATAACGATTTTCAGCACTAACACTGAATTTCCCCTCATTGGGCCCCGTACAAGGGAATGTGACGCCAATTCACCCAAAGTACAATCTTGATCTGACATCGGTCTATATGGTAAACATAATAAATGAAAGATATTAAGAGGCTAAGGTTCCGAAATATCTTCAAATTTGAACGGTATGTGAAATGTGTAATCATTTTTGAGTCAATTGCATAATTGCCCCCCCCCCCCCTTCCCCTATAGGACCCCATATCAGGGAATGTGACGCGAATCATACCCTCTAAGGATTATGTCCAGGCAACTAGGAACATGTTTCACATAATACAATATAGATATTTAGAGGCTTTGATGTGTGAATTTTAATGTAAATGTAGACGCTGTATTAATTACTTCGACCATTTACACCACCTATATTGAATTTCCCTTCGATGGGCCCCATAACATGGAATGTGACGACACTTGATCCCTATGACTAGTATGTCGAGTCATTAGCTTTATCGCTGACAGAACATATTGCAGATATTTAGATAATGTCCCCTCTTTGGGCCCCATATCAGGGAATGTGACGCCAATTCATCCAAACTACGATCTTGCTCTGACATCAGTCAATATGATAAACATAATAAATGAAAGATATTAAGAGGCTAAGTTTCCGAAATATCTTCAAATTTGAACGGTATGCGAAATTTGTTATCATTTTTGAGTCATTGCATAATTGTCCCCCTATTTGGCCCCATATCAGGGAATGTGACGCAAATCATACCCTCTAAGGATTATGCCGAGGCAACTAGAAACATGTGTAATATAAAACAATATAGATATTTAGGGGCTTTGATGAGTTAATTTTAATGTAAATGTAGAGGCTGTTTTAATTACTTCGACGATTTACACCACATATATTGAATTTCCCCTCGTTGGTCCCCTTTACAGGGAATGTGACGCCACTTGATCCCTATGAGTAGTATGTCGAGTCATTTAGCTTTATCGCTGACAGAACGAATTGCAGATATTTAGAGGCTGAGAGGCTGAAATTCGAACCGAAGTGTTAAACTTGCATTCATAACGATTTTCAGCACTTACACTGAATTTCCTCTCTTTCAGCCCCATGCTAGGGAATGTGACGCATATTCGCCCAAAGTACGATCTTGCTCTGTAATCATTCTATATGGTAAACATAACAAATGAAAGATATTAAGAGGCTACGGTTCCGAAATATCTTCCAATTTGAACGGTATGTGATTTGTGTTATCATTTTTTGAGTCAATTGCATAATTGTCCCCCTTTTGGGCCCCATATCAGGGAATGTGACGCGAATCATACCCTTTTAGGATTGTGTCCAGGCAATTAGGAACATGTTTCACATGTGAATTTTAATGTAAACGTACAGGCTGTATTAATTACTTCGACGATTTACACCACCCATATTGAATTTACCCTCGTTGGTCCCCTTAACAGGGAATGTGACGCCACTTGATCCCTATGAGTAGTATGTCGATGTTTTTACCTTTATAGCTGACAGAACGTATTGCAGATATTTAGAGGCTGATGGGCTGAAATTCGAATCCAAGTGTTGAACTTGCATTTATAACGATTTTCAGCACTTACACTGAATTTCCCCTCTTTGGGCCCCATACTAGCGAATGTGACGCCAATTCACCCAAAGTACGATCTTGCTCTGACATCAGTCTAAATGAAAGATATTAAGGGGCTGCGGTTCCGAAATATCTTCAAATTTAAATGGTATGTAAAATTTGTTATCATTTTTGAGTCAATTGCATAATTGTCCCCCTATTGGGCCCCATAAAAGGGAATGTGACGCAAAATATACCCTCTAAGGATAATATGCAGGTAACTAGCAACAAGTTTATTATAAAACAATATAGATATTTAGAGGCTTTGCCGTGTGAATTTCAATGTAAATGTAGAGGCTGTATTAATTACTTCGACCATTTACACCACCTATATTGAATTTCCCCTCGTTGGTCCCAATAACAGGGAATGTGACGCCACTTGATAACTATGAGTATTATGTCAAGTCATTTAGCTTTATCGTTGACAGAACGAATTGCAGATATTTAGAGGCTGAGAGGCTGAAATTCGAACCCAAGTGTAAAACTTGCATTATAACGATTTTCAGCACTTACACTAAATTTTCCCTATTTCGGCCCCATATTAGGGAATGTGACGCCAATTCACCCAAAGTACGATCTTGCTCTGACATCAGTCTATATGGTAAACATAATAAATGAAAGATATTAAGAGGCTGCGGTTCCGAAATATCTTCAAATTTGAACGGTATGTGAAATGTGTTATCATTTTTGAGTCACTAGCATGATTGTCCCCCTATAGAAAATAGAAGTCAATCAAAGTCAGGAATCGATACAATTAACTTACTCCACCCATCAAAGACACCAAAGGGAAAGAAACACAAGTATTAAGCGACCAGACCATAATGGAAACCTAAACAAAGGAAGGTCATAAGGACAGTTACTTTCCCACAAAATGGCCATATGGCCATCCAAAATATAAAGACACAAGTGATACAAACAGTAAGTAACAAACAACACCATAAATAAACCGACACAGAAGAACCACCTTGGAACGGTCAGTGGAATGATTTCCACTGGGGGGCTTAAATCGATTTTACGTGGCCACAATCCTCGCCCTTACTTCCGTCGCGATTTAGACAAATAATTTGTTCAGTCCGCATGAAGGTCTCCTAAATCATCAGTGCAACATCTCCGTGAACACAAAAATCAAAGAACCACAGAGGTGAGACAACGCCATATCAGGGAATTTGACGCGAATCATACCCTCTAAGGATTATGTCCAGGCAACTAGGAACATGTTTAACATAATACAATATAGATATTTTGAGGCTTTGATGTGTGAATATTAATGTAGATGTAGAGGCTGTATTAATTACTTCGACGATTTACACCACGTATATTGAATTCCCCCTCGTTGGTCCCCTTAACAGGGAATGTGACGCCACTTGATCCCTATGACTAGTATGCCGAGTCGAAAATTTAACCGAAAACCTTAACCTTGACCATATTTCCAAAAGTATTTGGCCTACCTTCATGAAACTTCATACAAAAAATACTCACCATCACAAGTGCTACATTCCCTACAAGTTTTATAACTCCATCTTGCAATTTGATTGCTCTTGTTTGACTTAGAACTTTGGTTTTCTAAAAGAAACTGCAGACGCGCGTTGGCACCCGCATGCGGTGCTCTTGTTCAGTCACTAGCATAATTGTCCCCCTATAGGGCCCCATATCAGGGAGTGTGACGCGAATCATACCCTCTAAGGATTATGTCCAGGCAACTAGAAACATGTTTAACACATAGACATATAGGTATTTAGAGGCTTTGATGTGTGAATTTTAATGAAAATGTAGAGGCTGTATTAATTACTTCGACCATTTACACAGCTTATATTGAATTTCCCCCCAATGGGCCCCTTAACAGGTAATGTGACGCTACATGATCCCTTTGACTAGTATGTCGAGTCATTAAGCTTTATCGCTGACAGAACATATTGCAGATATTTAGAGGCTGAGAGGCTGAAATTCGAACCCAAGTGTTGAACGTGCATTTATAACGATTTTCAACACTTCCAATGAATTTCTCTCTTTGCGCCCCATACTAGGGAATGTGACGCCAATTCACCCAAAGTACGATCTTGCTCTGACATCAGTCTATATGGTAAACATAATAAATGAAAGATATTAAGAGGCTGCGGTTCCGAAATATCTTTAAATTTGAACGGTATGTGAAATTTGTTATCATTTTTTAATCACTTGCATAATTGTCCCCCTCCCCCCCCCCCCGCACTATTGGGCCCCATATCAGGGAATGTGACGCGAATCATACCCTCTAAGGATTATGTCCAGCCAACTAGGAACATGTTTAACATAATACAATATAGATATTTAGAGGCTTTGATGTATGAATTTTAATGTAAATGTAGAGGCTGTATTAATTACTTCGACGATTTACACAACGTACATTGAATTTCCCCTCGTTGGTCCCCTTAACAGGGAATGTGACGCCACTTGATCCCTATGAGTAGTATGTCGAGTCATTTTACTTTATCGCTGACAGAACGAATTACAGATATTAAGAGGCTGAAAGGCTGAAATTCGAACCCAAGTGTTAAACTTGCATTTATAAAGATTTTCACCACTAACTCTGAATTTCCCCTTTTTGGGCCCCATACTAGGGAATGTGACGCCAATTCACCCAAAGTACGATCTTGCTCTGACATCGGTCTATATGGTGAACATAATAAATGAAAGATATTAAGAGGCTACGGTTCCGAAATATCTTCAAATTTAACGGTATGTGAAGTTTGTTATCATTTTTGAGTCACTAGCATAATTGTCCCCCTATTGGGCCCCATACCAGGGAATGTGACGCGAATCATACCCTCTGAGGATTATGTCCAGGCAACTAGGAACATGTCTAATATAATGCAATATAGATATTTAGAGGCTTTGATGTGTGAATTTTAATGTAAATGTAGAGGCTGTATTAATTACTTCAACCATTTACACCACCTATATTGATTTTTTCGTCGTTGGTCCCCTTTACAGGGAATGTGACGCCGTTTGATTCCTATGAGAAGTATACCGAGTCATTTAGCTTTCTCGCTGACCGAACGAATTACAGATATTCAGAGGCTGAGAGGCTGAAGTTCGAACCAAAGTGTTAAACTTGCATTTATAAAGATTTTCAGCACTTACACTGAATATCCACTCTTTGGTCCCCATATAAGGGAATGTGACGCAAATTCACCCAAAGTACGATCTTCCTCTGACATCAGTCTATATGGTAAGCATAATAAATGAAAGATATTAAGAGGCTGCGGTTCCGCAATATCTTCAAATTTGAACGGTATGTGAAATTTGTTATCATTTTTGAGTCACTAGCATAATTGTCCCCCTATTGGGCCCCATATCAGGGAATGTGACGCAAATCATACCCTCTAAGGATTATGTCCAGCCAACTAGGAACATGTTTAACATAATACAATATAGATATTAAGAGGCTTTGATGTGTGAATAATAATGTAGATGTAGAGGTTGTATTAATTACTTCGACGATTTACACCACGTATATTGAATTTCCCCTCGTTGGTCCCCTTAACAGGGAATGTGACGCCACTTGATCCCTATGAGTAGTATGCCGAGTCATTTACCTTTATCGCTGACTGAACGAATTGCAGATATTTAGAGGCTGAGAGGCTGAAATTCGAACCCAAGTGATAAACTTGCATTTATAACGATTTTCAGCACTAACAATGAATTTTCCCTCTTTCGGCCTCATACTAGGGAATGTGACGCCAATTCACCCAAAGTACGATCTTGCTCTGACATCAGTCTATATGGAAAACATAATAAATGAAAGATATTAAGAGGCTGCGGTTGCGAAATATCTTCAAATTTGAACGGTATGTGAAATTTGTTTTCATTTTTGAGTCACGTTCACAATTGTCCCCCTATTGGGCCCCATATCAGGGAATGTGACGCAAATCAATCTCTCTAAGGATTATGTCCAGGCAACTAGGAACATGTTTAACATTATACAATATAGATATTTTGTGGCTTTGGTGTGGGAATATTAATGTAGATGTAGAGGCTGTATTAATTACTTCGACGATTTACACCACGTATATTGAATTTCCCCACGTTGGTCCCCTTAAGAGGGAATGTGACGCCACTTGATCCCTATGACTAGTATGCCGAGTCATTAAGCTTTATCGCTGACAGAACGAATTATAGATATTTAGAGGCTGAGAGGCTGAAATTCGAACTCAAGTGTTAAACTTGCATTTATATCGATTTTCAGCACTAACACTGAATTTTCCCTCTTTGGGCCCCATACTAGGGAATGTGACGCCAATTCACCCAAAGTACGATCTTGCTCTGACATCGGTCTATATGGTAAATATAATAAAGGAAAGATATTAAGAGGCTACAGTTCCGAAATATCTTCAAATTTGAACGGTATGTGAAATGTGTTATCATTTTTGAGTCACTAGCATGATTGTCCCCCTATAGAGCCCCATATCAGGGAATGTGACGCGATTCATACCCTCTAAGGATTATGTCCAGGCAACTAGGAACATGTTTAACATAATACAATATAGATATTTAGAGGCTTTGATGTGTGAATTTTAATGTAAATGTAGCGGCTGTATTAATTACTTCGACCATTTACACCGCCTATATTGAATTTCCCTTCGATGGGCCCCATAACATGGAATGTGACGACACTTGATCCCTATGACTAGTATGTCGAGTCATTAGCTTTATCGCTGACAGAACATATTGCAGATATTTAGAGGCTGAGAGGCTGAAATTCGAACCCAAGTGTTGGACGTGCATTTATAACGATTTTCAGCACTTACAATGAATTTCTCTCTTTGGGCCCCATACTAGGGAATGTGACGCCAATTCACCCAAAGTACGACCTTCTCTGACATCAGTCTATCTGGTAAGCATAATAAATAAAAGACATTAAGAGGCCTCAGTTTCGAAATATCTTCAAATTTGAACGGTATGTGAAATTTGTTATCATTTTTGAGTCACTAGCATAATTGTCCCCTATAGGGCCCCATATCAGGGAATGTGACGCGAATCATACCCTCTAAGGATTATTCCAGGCAACTAGAAACATGTTTAACATATATAAAATAGGTATTTAGAGACTTTGATGTGTAAATTTTTAATGTAAATGTAGAGGCTGTATTAATTACTTCGACCATTTACACAGCCTATATTGAATTTCCCCTCGATGGGCCCCTTAACAGGGAATGTGACGCCACTTGATCCCTTTGACTAGTATGTCGAGTCATTAAGCTTTATCGCTGACAGAACATATTGCAGATATTAGAGGCTGAGAGGCTGAAATTCGAACCCAAGTGTTGAACATGCATTTATAACGATTTTCAGCACTTACAATGAATTTCTCTCTTTGCACCCCATACTAGGGAATGTGACGCCAATTGACCCAAAGTACGATTTTGCTCTGACATCAGTCTATATGGTTAACATAATAAATGAAAGATATTAAGAGGCTGCGGTTCCGAAATATCTTCAAATTTGAACGGTATGTGAAATTTGTTATCATTATTTAATCACTTGCATAATTGCCCCCCCCCCCCCACACACACACACTCTATTGGGCCCCATATCAGGGAATGTGACGCGAATCATACCCTCTAAGGATTATGTCCAGCCAACTAGGAACATGTTTAACATAATACAATATAGATATTTAGAGGTTTTGATGTGTGAATATTAATGTAAATGTAGAGGCTGTATTAATTACTTCGACCATTTACACCACGTATATTGAATTTCCCCTCGTTGGTCCCCTTAACAGGGAATGTGACGCCACTTGATCCCTATGAGTAGTATGTCGAGTCATTTAGCTTTATCGCTGACAGAACGAATTACAGATATTAAGAGGCTGAAAGGCTGAAATTCGAACCCAAGTGTTAAACTTGCATTTATAACGATTTTCAGCACTAACACTGAATTTCCCCTTTTTGGGCCCCATACTAGGGAATGTGACGCCAATTCACCCAAAGTACGATCTTGCTCTGACATCGGTCTATATGGTTAACATAAGAAATGAAAGATATTAAGAGGCTACGGTTCCGAAATATCTTCAAATTTAACGGTATGTGAAGTTTGTTATCATTTTTGAGTCACTAGCATAATTGTCCCCCTATCGGGCCCCATACCAGGGAATGTGACGCGAATCATACCCTCTGAGTATTATGTCCAGGCAACTAGGAACATGTCTAATATAATACAATATAGATATTTAGAGGCTTTGATGTGTGAATTTTAATGTAAATGTAGAGGCTGTATTAATTACTTCAACTATTTGCTCCACCTATATTGATTTTTTCGTCGTTGGTCGGAATGTGACGCCACTGGATTCCTATGAGAAGTATACCGAGTCATTTAGCTTTCTCGCTGACAGAACGAATTACAGATATTTAGAGGCTGAGAGGCTGCAATTCGAACCCAAGTGTTAAACTTGCATTTATAACGATTTTCAGCACTAACACTGCATTTCCACTCTTTTGGCCCCATGTAAGGGAATGTGACGCCAATTCACCCAAAGTACGATCTTGCTCTGACATCAGTCTATATGGTAAGCATAATAAATGAAATATATTAAGAGGCTGCGGTTCCGAAATATCTTCAAATTTGAACGGTATGTGAAATTTGTTATCATTTTTGAGTCACTAGCATAATTGTCCCCCTATTGGGCCCCATATCAGGGAATGTGACGCGAATCATACCCTCTAAGGATTATGTCCAGGCAACTAGGAACATGTTTAACACAATACAATATTGATATTTAGAGGCTTTGATGTGTGAATTTTAATGTAAATGTAGAGGTTGTATTAATTACTTCGACCATTTACACCACTTATATTGAATTTCCCCTCGTTGGTCACCTAAACAGGGAATGTGACGCCACTTGATCCCTATGAGTAGTATGTCGAGTCATTTAGCTTTATCGCTGACAGAACGAATTGCAGATATTTAGAGGCTGAGAGGCTGAAATTCGAACCCAAGTTTTAAACTTGCATTTATACAGATTTTCAGCACTTACACTGAATTTCCCCTCTACGGGCCCCATATAAAGGAATGTGACGCCAATTCACACAAAGTACGATCTTGCTCTGACATCAGTCTATATGGTAAACATAATAAATGAAAGATATTAAGAGGCTGCGGTTCCGAAATATCTTCAAATTTGAACGGTATGCGAAATTTGTAATCATTTTTTAGTCTTTGCATAATTGTCCCCCTATTGGGCCCGTTATCAGGGAATGTGACGCAAATCATACCCTCTAAGGATTATGTCCAGGCAACTAGGAACATGTTTACTAGAATACAATATAGATATTTAGAGGCTTTGATGTGTGAATTTTAATGTAAATGTAGAGGCTGTATTAATTACTTCGACCATTTACACCGCCTATATTGAATTCCCCCTCGTTGGTCCCCTTAACAGGGAATGTGACGACACTTGATCCCTATCAGTAGTATGTCGAGTCATTTAGCTTTCTCGCTGACAGAACGAATTACAGATATTTAGAGGCTGAGAGGCTGCAATTCGAACCCAAGTGTTAAACTTGCATTTATAACGATTTTCAGCACTAACACTGCATTTCCACTCTTTTGACCCCATGTAAGGGAATGTGACGCCAATTCACCCAAAGTACGATCTTGCTCTGACATCAGTCTATATGGTAAGCATAATAAATGAAATATATTAAGAGGCTGCGGTTCCGAAATATCTTCAAATTTGAACGGTATGTGAAATTTGTTATCATTTTTGAGTCACTAGCATAATTGTCCCCCTATTGGGCCCCATATCAGGGAATGTGACGCGAATCATACCCTCTAAGGATTATGTCCAGGCAACTAGGAACATGTTTAACATAATACAATATTGATATTTAGAGGCTTTGATGTGTGAATTTTAATGTAAATGTAGAGGTTGTATTAATTACTTCGACCATTTACACCACGTATATTGAATTTCCCCTCGTTGGTCACCTAAACAGGGAATGTGACGCCACTTGATCCCTATGAGTAGTATGTCGAGTCATTTAGCTTTATCGCTGACAGAACGAATTGCAGATATTTAGAGGCTGAGAGGCTGAAATTCGAACCCAAGTGTTAAACTTGCATTTATACAGATTTTCAGCACTTACACTGAATTTCCCCTCTACGGGCCCCATATAAAGGAATGTGACGCCAATTCACACAAAGTACGATCTTGCTCTGACATCAGTCTATATGGTAAACATAATAAATGAAAGATATTAAGAGGCTGCGGTTCCGAAATATCTTCAAATTTGAACGGTATGCGAAATTTGTAATCATTTTTTAGTCTTTGCATAATTGTCCCCCTATTGGGCCCGTTATCAGGGAATGTGACGCAAATCATACCCTCTAAGGATTATGTCCAGGCAACTAGGAACATGTTTACTAGAATACAATATAGATATTTAGAGGCTTTGATGTGTGAATTTTAATGTAAATGTAGAGGCTGTATTAATTACTTCGACCATTTACACCGCCTATATTGAATTCCCCCTCGTTGGTCCCCTTAACAGGGAATGTGACGACACTTGATCCCTATCAGTAGTATGTCGAGTCATTTAGCTTTATCGTTGACAGAACGAATTGCAGATATTTAGAGGCTGAGAGGCTGAAATTCGAACCCAAGTGTTAAACTTGCATTTATAAAGATTTTCAGCACTTACACTGAATTTCCCTTTTTGGGTCCCATACTAGGAAATGTGACGCCAATTCATCCAAAATACGAACTTGCTCTGACATCAATCTATATGATAAACATAATAAATGAAAGATATTAAGAGGCTGCGGTTCCGAAATATCTTCAAATTTAACGGTATGTGAAGTTTGTTATCATTTTTGAGTCACTAGCATAATTGTCTCCCTATTGGGCCCCATACCAGGGAATGTGATGCGAATAATACCCTCTGAGGATTATGTCCAGGCAACTAGGAACATGTTTAATATAATACAATATAGACATTTAGAGGCTTTGATGTGTGAATTTTAATGTAAATGTAGAGGGATGTATTAATTACTTCAACCATTTACACCACCTATAATGATTTTTTCGTCGTTGGTCCCCTTTACAGGGAATGTGACGCCACTTGATTCCTATGAGAAGTATACCGAGTCATTTAGCTTTCTCGCTGACAGAACGAATTACAGATATTTAGAGGCTGAGAGGCTGAAATTCAAACCCAAGTGTTAAACTTGCATTTATAAAGATTTTCAGCACATACACTGAATTTCCCCTCTTTGGGCCCCATATAAGGGAATGTGACGCCAATTCACCCAAAGTACGATCTTCCTCTGACATCATTCTATATGGTAAGCATACTAAATGAAAGATATTAAGAGGCTGCGGTTCCGAAATATCTTCAAATTTGAACGGTATGTGAAATTTGTTATCATTTTTGAGTCACTAGCATAATTGTCCCCCTATTGGGCCCCATATCAGGGAATGTGACGCGAATCATACCCTCTAAGGATTATGTCCGGCAACTAGGAACATGTTTAACATAATACAATATAGATATTCAGAGGCTTTGATGTGTGAATTTTAATGTAAATGTAGAGGCTGTTTTTATTACTTCGACAATTTACACCACGTATATTGAATTTCCCCTCGTTGGTCACCTTAACAGGGAATGTGACGCCACTTGATCCCTATGAGTAGTATGTCGAGTCATTAAGCTTTATCGCTGACAGAACGAATTGCAGATATTTAGAGGCTGAGAGGCTGAAATTCGAACCCAAGTGTTAAACTTGCATTTATAACGATTTTCAGCACTAACACTGAATTTTCCCTCTTTGGGCCCCATACTAGGGAATGTGACGCCAATTCACCCAAAGTACGATCTTGCTCTTACATCGGTCTATATGGTAAACATAATAAATGAAAGATATTAAGAGGCTACGGTTCCGAAATATCTTCAAATTTGAACGGTATGTGAAATGTGTTATCATTTTTGAGTCACTAGCATGATTGTCCCCCTATAGGTCCCCATATCAGGGAATGTGACGCGAATCATACCCTCTAAGGATTATGTCCAGGCAACTAGGAACATGTTTAACATAATACAATATAGATAGTTAGAGGCTTTGATGTGTGAATATTAATGTAAATGTAGAGGCTGTATTAATTACTTCGACGATTTACACCGAGTATATTGAATTTCCCCTCGTTGGTCCCCTTAACAGGGAATGTGACGCCACTTGATCCCTATGAGTAGTATGCCGAGTCATTTAGCTTTATCGCTGACAGAACGAATTACAGATATTTAGAGGCTGAGAGGCTGAAATTCGAACCCAAGTGTTAAACTTGCATTTATAACGATTTTCAGCACTAACACTGAATTTTCCCTCTTTGGGCCCCATACTAGGGAATGTGACGCCAATTCACCCAAAGTACGATCTTGCTCTGACATCGGTTTATATGGTAAACATAATAAATGAAAGATATTAAGAGGCTACGGTTCCCAAATATCTTCAAATTTGAACGGTATGTGAAATGTGTTATCATTTTTGAGTCACTAGCATGATTGTCCCCCAATAGGTCCCCATATCAGGGAATGTGACGCGAATCATACCCTCTAAGGATTATGTCCAGGCAACTAGGATCATGTTTAACATAATACAATATAGATATTTAGAGGCTTTGATGTGTGAATATAAATGTTAATGTAGAGGCTGTCTTAATTACTTCGACGATTTACAACACGTATATTGAATTTCCTCTCGTTGGTCCCCTTAACAGGGAATGTGACGCCACTTGACCCCTATGAGTAGTATGTCGAGTCATTTAGCTTTATCGCTGACAGAACGAATTACAGATATTAAGAGGCTGAAAGGCTGAAATTCGAACCCAAGTGTTAAACTTGCATTTTTAAAGATATTCAGCACTAACACTGGATTTCCACTTTTTGGGCCCCATACTAGGGAATGTGACGCCAATTCACCCAAAGTACGATCTTGCTCTGACATCGGTCTATATGGTTAACATAATAAATGAAAGATATTAAGAGGCTACGGTTCCGAAATATCTTCAAATTTAACGGTATGTGAAGTTTGTTATCATTTTTGAGTCACTAGCATAATTGCCCCCCTATTGGGCCCCATACCAGCGAATGTGACGCGAATCATACCCTCTGAGGATTATGTCCAGGCAAATAGGAACATGTCTAATATAACACAATATAGATATTTAGAGGCTTTGATGTGTGAATTTTAATGTAAATGTAGAGGCTGTATTAATTACTTCAACCATTTACACCACCTATATTGATTTTTTCGTCGTTGGTCCCCTTTACAGGGAATGTGACGCCACTTGATTCCCATGAGAAGTATACCGAGTCATTAAGCTTTCTCGATGACAGAACGAATCACAGATATTTAGAGGCTGAGAGGCTGAAATTCGAACCCAAGTGTTAAACTTGCATTTATAAAGATTTTCAGCACTTACACTGAATTTCCCCTCTTTGGGCCACATATAAGGGAATGTGACGCCAATTCACCCAAAGTACGATCTTGCTCTGACATCAGTCTATATGGTAAACATAATAAATGAAATATATTAAGAGGCTGCGGTTCCGAAATATCTTCAAATTTGAACGGTTTGTGAAATTTGTTATCATTTTTGAGTCACTAGCATAATTGTCCCCCTATTGGGCCCTATATCAGGGAATGTGACGCGAATAATACCCTCTAAGGATTATGTCCAGGCAACTAGGAACATGTTTAACATAATACACTATAGATATTTAGAGGCTTTGATGTGTGAATTTTAATGTAAATGTAGAGGCTGTATTAATTACTTCGACCAATTACACCACGTATATTGAATTTCCCCTCGTTGGTCCCCTTAACAGGGAATGTGACGCCACTTGATACCTATGAGTAGTATGTCGAATCATTTAGCTTTATCGCTGACAGAACGAATTGCAGATATTTAGAGGCTGAGAGGCTGAAATTCGAACCCAAGTGTTAAACTTGCATTCCCTGATACGGGGCCCAAAAGGGGGGCAATTATGCAAGTGACTCAAAAATGATAACAAATTTCACATACCGTTCTTCAAGTTTGAAAATATTTCAAAACCGCAGCCTCTTAATATCTTTCATTTACAATGTTTACCATAAAGACTGATGTCAGAGCCAAATCGTACATTGGGTTAAGTAGCGTCACATTCCCTAGTATGGGGCCCAAAGAGAGAAAATTCATTGTGAGTGCTGAAAATCGTTATAAATGCCCTACAATATAGTGTAGATTATATTTTCTTGTCCTTTGGGATCATTGGTTCCTACATCATAGTGTAGATTATATTTTCTTGTCCTTTGGGATCATTGTTTCCATTGTGGAATTTCGAAAATATCTGATGGTCACTGATGAGGCCTAATTGGCTGAAACTAGCTAGTCTGGCTCAGAAAACATATACACTCCATATTTTTCAGTTCTGTTGTGTATTCCTTGCTTCCAAAGGATAACCCTTTTTATAGAACATATTTAACTTCACTACAGCTGGTGTGTGGGAATGTGTGGCGGCGGTAAAACGTGTCCCTACCCTACATCATAGTGTAGATTATATTTTCTTGTCCTTTGGGATCCTTGTTTCCATTATGGAATGTCGAAAATATCTGAGGGTCACTGATGAGGCCTAATTGGCCGAAACTAGCTAGTCTGGCCCAGAAAACATGTACACTCGATATTTTTCAGTTCTGTGGTGTATTCCTTGCTTCCAAAGGATAACCCTTTTATAGAACATATTTAACTTCACTACAGCTGGTGTGTGGGAGTGTGTGGCGGCGGTAAACCGTCTCCCTGCCCTACATGATAGTGTAGATTATATTTTCTTGTCCTTTGGAATCATTGTTTCCATTGTGGAATTTCGAAAATATCTGAGGGTCATTGATGAGGCCAAATTGGCCGAAACTAGCTAGTCTGGCCCAGAAAACATGTACACTCGATATTTTTCAGTTCTGTGGAGTATTCCTTGCTTCCAAAGGATAACCCTTTTATAGAACATATTTAACACTTGGTTTCGAATTTCAGCCCCTCAGCCCTTAAATATCTGTAATTCGTTCTGTCAGCGATAAACCTAAATGACTCGGCATACTACTTCTAGGGATTAAGTGACGTCACATTCCCTGTTAAGAGGAACAACGAGGGAAAATTCAATATAGGTGGTGTAAATGGTCGAAGTAATCAATACATCTTCTACATTTCCATCAAAATTCACACATCGAAGTAGAAGTAAAACAAAGATCAGGAATTGATACAATTAACTTACTCCATCCATAAAAGACACCAAACGGAAAGAAATACAAACATTAAGCGACCAGACCATAATGGAAACCTAAACAAAGGAAGGCCGTATGGACAGTTACTTTCCCACAAAATGGCCATATGGCCATCCAAAATTAAAAGACACAAGTGATACACACAGTAAGTAACAAACAACAACATAAATAAATCGCCACAGAAGAGCCGCCTTGGAACGGTCAGTGGAAGATTTCCACTGGGGGGCTTAAATCGATTTTACGTGGCCACAATCCTCGCCCTTACTTCCGTCGCGATTTAGACAAGTAATTTGTTCAGTCCGCATGAAGGCCTCCTAACTCATCAGTGCAACATCTCCGTGAACACATAAATCAAAGAACCACAGAGGTGAGACAACGGTGAGGACTCGACAGCAAGAAACCACTGAAATGCTGGAGCAAAAGAAAACCAACAGTTAGACTCCGATGAGCCCGACCAGAAACAGAGCATCAGGCACCAACCAACATTATCTCTCTAATTTTCAATAAGCCTTTACGTTGGAGCCGTCATAGAATCTGAGGCCTGACCCACCGGCGTGCAATTAAAGAGGGAAGCAAAGTTGCCAACCGTGATTGGGTTAACTACCATGCATGCAGTCTGTCGTATAATATCCATGTTGTACCCAATCTTTTTATATCGAAGAATGATTTTACGAAATTGGGTGCTGAAGTCATTGCGGTTATATATTTTTCTGAATTTATATACTAAGTCACCATAAAATTCGGGTTCCGATAGACCTTGTTGCAGAAGAGATTTAAGTCCAATATTGAATTTTGAAATTATATCAGAATGGCGTCTATAAAATTTTGAAAAGGCTTTGCGTAGTTTATGGTACCGATAACCCTGATTAAGGAGTTTAGCCGTTAATAATTTATTACGAGTGTTGAAGTCAGTTACATGACTACACACTCTAGCAAATCGAATTAATTGCGAAATATAAACGCCATAGGATGGCGCACGAGGAACATCACCATCCAAAAAAGGAAAATTTACAATCTCAAAATCAAAGTCATCGCGTTTATCATAAATTTTGCACGAAACAAATCCATCTACAATAGATAGATGTAAATCCAAAAACGGGGCCTCGGTATCAGAAGAATTTGCTTTATTTAACTGAAGTTCTAGGGGGTAAATCTGACTGATCAAACCATCAAAATAGGTATTATCAATATTTAATAAATCATCTAAATATCTAGAAGTAGAGCTAAAAGCTTCAATAATTTCAGATTGGTTATCAATGGAAAGCGACAAAATGAAGTCTCTTTCATAACAATACAAGAACAGATCAGCCACAAGAGGTGCGCAATTAGTACCCATCGGAATACCCACAATGTGTCTAAATAACTTAGTACCGAATCTAATATAAATATTGTCAAGTAGAAAGGTGAGGGCATCACACACTTTCTGACATGACCAAAGTGTATAATTCTTATGCTCTTTAGAAGTGAAAAATGCATTTCTGACATTACATGCAAGATAGAGAGAATCTTCTCTGTGAAAAGCCCATTCAATTAAATCATTAAGCTTTTCTTTTATAAGATTATGAGGAAGTGTAGTATAAAGAGTGGAAAAATCGTAGGTAGACAGACTAGAAGCACGAAACTGTCTAGATTTCAATTTATTTAAAACCTCATTAGAATTTTTTATAGACCAAAACAGATTTCTTCCTGATCTTTCAAAGACTTTATCACAATATTTAATTACATGCGTTTTAATAGCAGTAAGACAGGAAGTTAATAATTTAGAAAGTTCAGTGGTAGTGCAAGAACTAGAATTTGCAATAAACCGTGCTTTGTAAGGTTTTTTATGAAGTCCAATTTCAGCACCCCAAAGCCTCTAAATATCTATTTTGTATTATGTTAAACGTGTTGCATGTTGCCTGGGCATAATCTTTAAAGGGTATGATTCGCGTCACATTCCCTAATATGGGGCCAAATAGGGGGGCAAATATGCAAGTGCCTAAAACTGATAACATATTTCACTCACCGTTCAAGTTTGAAACTATTTCGGATTCGCGGCATCTTAATATCTTTCATTTATTATGTTTAACATATAGACTGATGTCAGGGCACACTCGTTCATTGGGTGAAGTAGCGTCACATTCCATAGCAATGGGCCCAAGAGGGGAAATTCAAAAAATGTACTTAACATACTACTCATATGGGTCGTGTGGCGTCACATTCCCTAACATGGGGCCAAATAGGGGTGGGGGGGGGGGGGGGGGGGTAATTATGCAAGTGGTTAAGAAATGAAAACATATTTCACATACCGTTTAAAATATTTCGGAACCGCGGCCTCTTAATAACATTCATTTATTATATTTAACATATAGACTGATGACAGGGGACAATCGTACATTGGGTGAAGTAGCGTCACATTCCCTAGTGTGGGGCCTTAAGAGGGGAAATTCAAAAGAAATACTGAAAATCGTTAAAATGCAAGTTTAACAAGTGGGTTTGAATTTCAGCACCCCAACCTCTAAATACCCGTTAGCCATTATGTTAACATGTTGCCTGATGCCTCTGCACACTTTTCATACGGGTCCATTTGCGTCACATTCCCTTACATAGGGGCCCTACAGTGGGGAAAGCCATGTGGGGGTGTAAATGGCCAACAAATTTGCAAAGTCTTGCATGTTTTGTTACATTTTAGCCTCTCAGCCTCTAAATATTTGTAATTCGTTCTCTTAGCGATAAAGCTATATGCCTCAACATACTACCCATATGGGTCGCGAGGCGTCGCATTCCCTAATATGGGGCCAAATAGGTGGGGGTTGGGGCATTTATGCAAGTGACTCAAGAGAGTAACATACAAGCGTATTTCACATAGCGTTCAAGTTTGAAAATAGTTCGGAACCGCAGTCTCTTAATAGCTTTCATTTATTATTTCTAACGTATAGACTGATATATAGACTAAGGACACAATCGTACATTGGTTGAAGTAGCGTCACATTCCCTAGTATGGGGCCCAAAGAGGGGCGATTCAATGTAAGTTCTGAAAATCGTTGACTAATGCCAGTTTAACAAGTGGGTTTGAATTTCAGCACCACAGCCTCTAAATACCCGTCATCCATTATGTTTATTTCAGCACCACAGCCTCTAAATACCCGTCATCCATTATGTTTAACATGTTGCCTGATGCCTTGGCACACTTTTCATACGGGTCCATTTGCGTCACATTCCCTTACATAGGGGCCCTACAGTGGGGAAAGCCATGTAAGGGGTGTAAATGGCCAATAAATTATTGCATCTTTTGTTGAATTTTAGCCTCTCAGCCTCTCAATAGCTGTAATTCGTTCTCTTAGCGATAAAGCTAGATGCCTAAACATACTACTCATATGGGTCAAGTGGCGTCACATTCCCTAATATGGGGCCAAATAGGGGGAGAATTATGCAAGTGACTCAAAAATGATAACGTATTTCACATACCGTTCAAGTTCGAAACAATTTCGGAATCGCGGCCCATTAATATCTTTCATTTATTATGTTTAACATATAGACTGATGTCAGGGCCCAATCGTACATTGGGTGAAGTAGCGTCACAATCCCTAGTATGGGGCCCAAAGAGGGGAAATTCAATGTAAGTACCAAAAATCGTTAAAAATGCAAGTTTACAAGTGGGTTTGAATTTCAGCATCTCAGCCTCTAAATACACGTCATCCATTATGTTTAACATGTTGCCTGGTGCCTCTGCACACTTTTCATACGGGTACATTTGCGTAGGGGCCTGACAGTGGGGAAAGCCATCATAGAGGTGTAAATGGCCAATTAATTCGCAAAGGCTTGCATGTTCTGTTGCATTTTAGCATCTCAGCCTCTAAATATCTGTAATTCGTTCTCTTAGAGATAAAGCTAGATGCCTCAACATACTACTCATATGGGTCAAGTGGCGTCACATTCCTTAATATGCCAAATTGTGAGACAATTTTGCAAGTGACTCAAAAATGATAACATATTTCACATACTGTTCAAGTTTGAAACTATTTCGGAACCGCGGACTCTTAATATCTTTCATATATTATGTTAAACACACAGACTGTTGTCAGGGACCAATCGTACATTGGGTGAAGTAGCGTCACATTTCCCTAGTATGGGGCCCAAAGAGGGGAAATTCATTGTACGTGCTGAAAAACGTTTAACACTTGGGTTCGAATTTCAGCCTCTTAACCTCTAAATATCTGTAATTCGTTCTGTCAGCGAGAAAGCTAAATGACTCTACATACTACTCATAGGGATCAAGTGGCGTCACATTCCCTCTTAATGGGCCCATCGAGGGGAAGTTCAATATAGGTGGTGTAAATGGTCGAAGTAATTAATACAGCCTCTACGTTTACATTAAAATTCACACATCAAAGCCTCTTAATATCTATATTGTATTATGTTAAACATATTCCTAGTTGCCTGGACATAATCATTAGAGGGTACGTTTCGCGTCATCTTCCCTTATATGGGGCCGAATAGGGGGACAATTATGCTAGTGACTCGAAAATGATAACACCTTTCACATACCGTTCTAGTTTGAAGATATTTCGGAACCGCAGCCTCTTAATATCTTTCATTAATTATGTTAACCATATAGACTGATGTCAGAGCAAAATCAAACATTGGGTGAAGTAGCGTCACATTCCCTAGTATTTGGCCCAAAGAGGGGACATTCAGTGTACGTGCTGAAAATCGTTATAAATGCAAGTTTAACACGTGGGTTCGAATTTCAGCCTCTCAGCCTCTAATTATCTGTAATTCGTTCTGTCAGCGATAAACCTGAATGAAAGGGCATACTGCTCATAGGGATCAAGTGGCGTCACATTCCCTGTAAAGGGGACCAACGAGCGGAAATTCAATATAGGTGGTGTAAATGGTCGCAGTAATTAAAACATCCTCTATATTTACATTAAAATTTGCACATCAAAGCCTCTAAATATCTATATTGAATTATATTAAACATGTTCCTAGTTGCCTGGACATAATCCTTAAAGGGTATGATTCGCGTCACATTCCCTGGAATTGGGCCCATTAGGGGACAGTTATGCAATTGACTTAAAAATGATAACAAATTTCAAATACCGTTCAAATTTGAAGATATTTCGGAAACGCAGCCTCTTAATAACTTTCATTTGTTATGTTTACCATATAGACTGATGTCAGAGCAAGATCGCATTTTGGGTGAATTGGCGTCACATTCCCTAATAGGGGCCCAAAGAGGGAAAATTCAGTGTAAGTGCTGAAAATCGTTATAAATGCAAGTTTAACATTTGGGTTCGAATTTCAGCCTCTCAGCCTCTAAATATCTGCAATTCGTTATGTCAGCGATAAAGCTAAATGACTCGGCATACTACTCATAGGGATCAAGTGGCGTCACATTCCCTGTAAAGGGGAACAACGAGGGGAAATTCAATATAGGTGGTGTAAATGTTCGGAGTAAATAATACAGCCTCTACATTTACATTAAAATTCACACATCAAAGCCTCTAAATATCTATATTGTATTATGTTAAACATGTTCCTAGTTGCCTAGACAAAATCCTTAGAGGGTATGATTTGCGTTACATTCCCTGATACGGGGCCCAATAGGGGGACAATTATGCAAGTGACTCCAAAATGATAACCCATTTCACATATTGTTCAATTTTGAAACTATTTCGGAACCGCAGCCTCTTAATATCTTTCATTTATAATGTTTACCATCAAGACTGATGTCAGGGTAAAATCGTACATTGGGTGAAGTAGCGTCACATTCCCTAGCATGGGGGCCCAAAGAGGGGAAACTCAGTGTAGGTGCTGAAAATCGTTATAAATGCAAGTTTAACACGTTAGTTCGATTTTCAGCCTCTCAGCCTCTAAATATCTGTATTTCGTTCTGTTAGCAATAAAGGTAAATGACTCGGTATACTACTCATAGGGATCAAGTGGCGTCACATTCCCTGTTAAGGGGACCAACGAGGGGAAAATCAATATAGGTGGTGTAAATGTTCGGAGTAAATAATACAGCCTCTACATTTACATTAAAATTCACACATCAAAGCCTCTAAATATCTATATTGTATTATGTTAAACATGTTCATAGTTGCCTAGACAAAATCCTTGGAGGGTATGATTTGCGTCACATTCCCTGATATGGGGCCCAATAGGGGGACAATTATGCGAGTGACTCCAAAATGATAACCTATTTCACATATCGTTCAATTTTGAAAACAATTTCGGAACCGCAGCCTCTTAATATCTTTCATTTATTATGTTTACCATATAGACTAATGTCAGAGTAAAATCGTACATTGGGTGAAGTAGCGTCACATTCCCTAGTATGGGGCCCAAAGAGGGGAAATTCAGTGTAGGTGCTGAAAATCGTTATAAATGCAAGTTTAACACGTGGGTTCGATTTTCAGCCTCTCAACCTCTTAATATCTGCATTTCGTTCTGTCAGCGATAAAGCTAAATGACTCGGCATACTACTCATAGGGATCAAGTGGCGTCACATTCCCTGTTAAGGGGACCAACGAGGGGAAAATCAACATAAGTGGCGTAAATGTTCGGAGTAAATAATACAGCCTCTACAGTTACATTAAAATTCACACATCAAAGCCTCTAAATATCTATATTGTATTATGTTAAACATGTTCCTAGTTGCCTAGACAAAATCCTTAGAGGGTATGATTTGCGTCACATTCCCTGATATGGGGCCCAATAGGGGGACAATTATGCAAGTGACTCCAAAATGATAACCCATTTCACATATCGTTCAATTTTGAAACTATTTCGGAACCGCAGCCTCTTAATATCTTTCATTTATCATGTTTACCATATAGACTGATGTCAGAACAAAATCGTACATTGGGTGAAGTAGCGTCACATTCCCTAGTATGGGGCCCAAAGAGGGGAAATTCAGTGTAAGTGCTGAAAATCGTTATAAACGCAAGTTTAACACGTGGGTTCGATTTTTAGCCTCTCAGCCTCTAAATATCTGCATTTCGTTCTGTCAGCGATAAAGCTAAATGAATAAGCATACTATTCATAGGGATCAAGTTGCGTCACATTCCCTGTTAAGGGTACCAACGAGGGGAAAATCAATATAGGTGATGTAAATGTTCGGAGTAAATAATAAAGCCTCTACATTTACATTAAAATTCACACATCGAAGCCTCTAAATATCTATGTTGTATTATGTTAAACATGTTTCTAGTTGCCTAGACAAAATCCTTAGACGGTATGATTTGCGTCACATTCCCTGATATGGGGCCCAATAGGGGGACAATTATGCAAGTGACTCCAAAATGATAACCAATTTCAGATATCCTTCAATTTTGAAACTATTTCGGAACCGCAGCCTCTTAATATCTTCCATTTATTATGTTTACCATATAGACAGATGTCAGGGCAAAATCGTACATTGGGTGAAGTAGCGTCACATTCCCTAGTATGGGGCCCAAAGAGGGGAAATTCAGTGTAAGTGCTGAAAATCGTTATAAACGCAAGTTTAACACGTGGGTTCGATTTTTAGCCTCTCAGCCTCTAAATATCTGCATTTCGTTCTGTCAGCGATAAAGCTAAATGAATCAGCATACTATTCATAGGGATCAAGTTGCGTCACATTCCCTGTTAAGGGTACCAACGAGGGGAAAATCAATATAGGTGGTGTAAATGTTCGGAGTAAATAATAAAGCCTCTACATTTACATTAAAATTCACACATCAAAGCCTCTAAAAATCTATATTGTATTATGTTAAACATGTTCCTAGTTGCCTAGACAAAATCCTTAGAGGGTATGATTTGCGTCACATTCCCTGATATGGGGCCCAATAGGGGGACAATTATGCAAGTGACTCCAAAATGATAACCAATTTCAGATATCCTTCAATTTTGAAACTATTTCGGAACCGCACCCTCTTAATATCTTTCATTTATTATGTTTACCATATAGACAGATGTCAGGGCAAAATCGTACATTGGGTGAAGTAGCGTCACATTCCCTAGTATGGGGCCCAAAGAGGGGAAATTCAGTGTAAGTGCTGAAAATCGTTATAAATGCAAGTTTAACACGTGGGATCGATTTTCAGCCTCTCAGCCTCTAAATATCTGTATTTCGTTCTGTCAGCGATAAAGCTAAATGACTCGGCATACTACTCATAGGGATCAAGTGGCGTCACATTCCCTTTTAAGGGGACCAACAGGGAAATTCAGTACAGGTGGTGTAAATGTTCGAAGTAATTAATACAACCTCTACATTTACATTAAAATTCACACATCAAAGCCTCTAAATACCTATATTGTATTATGTTAAACATGTTCCTAGTTGCCTGGACAAAATCCTTAGAGGGTATGATTTGCGTCACATTCCCTGATATGGGGCCCAATAGGGGGACAATTATGCAAGTGACTCCAAAATGATAACCAATTTCAGATATCCTTCAATTTTGAAACTATTTCGGAACCGCACCCTCTTAATATCTTTCATTTATTATGTTTACCATATAGACAGATGTCAGGGCAAAATCGAACATTGCGTGAAGTAGCGTCACATTCCCTAGTATGGGGCCCAAAGAGGGGAAATTCAGTGTAAGTGCTGAAAATCGTTATAAATGCAAGTTTAACACGTGGGATCGATTTTCAGCCTCTCAGCCTCTAAATATCTGTATTTCGTTCTGTCAGCGATAAAGCTAAATGACTCGGCATACTACTCATAGGGATCAAGTGGCGTCACATTCCCTTTTAAGGGGACCAACAGGGAAATTCAGTACAGGTGGTGTAAATGTTCGAAGTAATTAATACAGCTTCTACATTTACATTAAAATTCACACATCAAAGCCTCTAAATACCTATATTGTATTATGTTAAACATGTTCCTAGTTGCCTGGACAAAATCCTTAGAGGGTATGATTTGCGTCACATTCCCTGATATGGGGCCCAATAGGGGGACAATTATGCAAGTGATTCCAAAATGATAACCCATTTCACATATCAGCTGAAAATCGTTATAAATGTAAGTTTAACACGTGGGTTCGATTTTCAGCCTCTCAGCCTCTAAATATCTGCATTTCGTTCTTTCAGCGATAAAGCTAAATGACTCGGCATACTACTCATAGGTCTCAAGTGACGTCACATTCCCTGTTAAGGGGACCAACGAGGGGAAAATCAATATAGGTGGTGTAAATGTTCGGAGTAAATAATACAGCCTCTACATTTACATTAAAATTCACACATCAAAGCCTCTTAATATCTATATTGCATTATGTTAAACATGTTCCTAGTTACCTGGACATTATCCTTAGAGGGTATAATTCGCGTCACATTCCCTGATATGGGGCCCAATAGGGGGACAATTATGAAAGTGGCTCAAAAATGATAACAAATTTCAGCTACAGTTCAAGTTGGAAACTATTTCGGAACCGCAGCCTCTTGATATCTTTCATTTATTATGTTTTCCATATAGACTGATGTCAGAGTAAAATCGTTCATTGGGTGAAGTAGCGTCACATTCCCTAGTATGGGGCCCAAAGAGGGGAAATTCAGTGTAGGTGCTGAAAATCGTTATAAATGCAAGTTTAACACGTGGGTTCGATTTTCAGCCTCTCAACCTCTTAATATCTGCATTTCGTTCTGTCAGCGATAAAGCTAAATGACTCGGCATACTACTCATAGGGATCAAGTGGCGTCACATTCCCTGTTAAGGGGACCAACGAGGGGAAAATCAACATAAGTGGCGTAAATGTTCGGAGTAAATAATACAGCCTCTACAGTTACATTAAAATTCACACATCAAAGCCTCTAAATATCTATATTGTATTATGTTAAACATGTTCCTAGTTGCCTGGACAAAATCCTTAGAGGGTATGATTTGCGTCACATTCCCTGATATGGGGCCCAATAGGGGGACAATTATGCAAGTGACTCCAAAATGATAACCCATTTCACATATCGTTCAATTTTGAAACTATTTCGGAACCGCAGCCTCTTAATATCTTTCATTTATCATGTTTACCATATAGACTAATGTCAGAACAAAATCGTACATTGGGTGAAGTAGCGTCACATTCCCTAGTATGGGGCCCAAAGAGGGGAAATTCAGTGTAAGTGCTGAAAATCGTTATAAACGCAAGTTTAACACGTGGGTTCGATTTTTAGCCTCTCAGCCTCTAAATATCTGCATTTCGTTCTGTCAGCGATAAAGCTAAATGAATCAGCATACTATTCATAGGGATCAAGTTGCGTCACATTCCCTGTTAAGGGTACCAACGAGGGGAAAATCAATATAGGTGGTGTAGATGTTCGGAGTAAATAATAAAGCCTCTACATTTACATTAAAATTCACACATCAAAGCCTCTAAATATCTATATTGTATTATGTTAAACATGTTCCTGGTTACCTAGACAAAATACTTAGAGTGTATGATTTGCGTCACATTCCCTGATATGGGGCCCAATAAATGACTCGGCATACTACTCATAGGGATCAAGTGGCGTCACATTCCCTTTTAAGGGGACCAACAGGGGAAAATCAATATAGGTGGTGTAAATGTTCGAAGTAATTAATACAGCTTCTACATTTACATTAAAATTCACACAGCCTCTTAATATCTTTCATTTATTATATTTACCATATAGACTGATGTCAGAGCAAGATCGTACTTTGGGTGAAATGGCGTCACATTCCCTAGTATGGGGCCCAAAGAGGGGAAATTCAGTGTAAGTGCTGAAACTCGTTATAAATGCAAGTTTAACACTTGGGTTCGAATTTCAGCCTCTCAGCCTCTAAATATCTATATTGTATTACGTTACACATGTTCAAAGTCGCCTGGACATAATCCTTAGAGGATATGATTCGCGTCACATTCCCTGATATGGGGTCGAATAGGGGGGGGGGGACAATTATGCAATTGACTAAAACATGATAACAAATTTCGCATACCGTTCAAATTTGAAGATATTTCGGAACCGCAGCCTCTTAATACCATTCATTTATTATGTTTATCATATAGACAGATGTCAGAGCAAGATCGTACTTTGGGTGAATTGGCGTCACATTCCCTAGTATGGGGCCCAAAGAGGGGAAATTCAATGTAAGTGCTGAAAATCATGATAAATGCAAGTTTAACACTTGGGTTCGTATTTCAGCCTCTCAACCTCTAAAAATCTGTAATTCGTTCTGTCAGCGAGAAAGCTAAATGACTCGATACTACCCATAGGGATCAAGTGGCGTCACATTCCCTGTTAAGGGGACCAACGAGGGAAATTCAATACAGGTGGTGTAAATGGTGGAAGTAATTAACACAGCCTCTACATTTACATTAAAATTCACACATCAAAGCCTCCAAATATCTATATTGTATTATGTAAAACATGTTGCTAGTTGCTTGGACATAATCCTTAGAGGGTATGATTCGCGTCACATTCCCTGATATGGGGCCCAACAGGAGGGACAATTATGCAAGTGACTCAAAACTGAAAACAAATTTCATATACCGTTCAAATTTGAAGATATTTCGGAACCGCAGCCTATTAATATCTTTCATTTATTATGATAACCATATGGACTGATGTCAGAGCAGGATCGTACTTTGGGTGAAATGGCGTCACATGACCTAGTATGGGGCCCAAAGAGGGGAAATTCAGTGTAAGTGCTGAAACTCGGTAAAAATGCAAGTTTAACCCTTGGGTTCGAATTTCAGCCTCTCAGCCTCTTAATATCTGCAATTCGTTCTGTCAGCGATAAAGTTAAATGACTCGGCATACTACTCATAGGGATCAAGTGGCGTCACATTCCCTGTTAAGGGGACCAACGAGGGGAAATTCAATACAGGTGGTGTAAATTGTCGTAGCAATTGATACATCCTCTATATTTACATTTAAATTCACACATCAAAGCCTCTAAATATCTATATTGTATTACATTACACATGTTCAAAGTCGCCTGGACATTATCCTTAGATTCGCGTCACATTCCCTGATATGGGGCCAAATAGGGGGGACAATTATACAATTGACTAAAAAATGATAACAAATTTCGCATGCCGTTAAAATATGAAGATATTTCGGAACCGCAGCCTCTTAATACCATTCATTTATTATGTTTACTATATCGACTGATGCCAGAGCAAGATCGTACTTTGGGTGAATTGGCGTCACATTCCCTAGTATGGAGCCTATAGATGGGAAATTCAGTGTAAGTGCTGAAAATCGTTACAATTGCAAGTTCAACACTTGGGTTCGAATTTCAGCCTCTCAGCCTCTAAATATTTGCAATTCGTTCTGTCAGCAATAAAGCTAAATGACTCGGCATACTACTCATAGGGATCAAGTGGCGTCACATTCCCTGTTAAGGGGACCAACGAGGGGAAATTCAATATAGGTGGTGTAAATAGTCGAAGTAATTAATACAGCCTCTACATTCACATTAAAATTCACATGTCAAAGCCTCTAAATATCTATATTCTATTACAGCAAACTTGTTGCTAGTTGCCTGCATCTAATTCTTAGAGGGTATGTTTCGCGTCACATTTCCTAATATGGGGCCAAATAGGGCCAACAATTATGGAAGTGACTCAAAAATGATAACATATTTTACATACCTTTCAAGTTTGAAAATATTTCGGAACCGCGGCCTCTTAATATCTTTCATTTATAATGTTTAACATATAATCTGATGTCAGGGCACAATCTCACATTGTGGGAAGTAACGTCACATTCCCTAGTATGGGGCCCAAAAAGGGGAAATTCAATGTAAGTTCTGAAAATCGTTATGAATGCAAGTTTAACAAGTGGGTTTAAATTTCAGCACCCCAGCCTCTAAATACCCGTAATCCATAATGTTTAACATGTTGCCTGATGCCTCTGCACACTTTTCATACGGGTCAATTTGCGTCACATTCACTTACATAGGGGCCCTACAGTGGGGGAAAGCCATGTTTGGGTGTAAATGGCCAATAAATTCGAAAAGTATTGCATGTTTTGTTACATTTTAGACTCTCAGCCTCTAAATATCTGAAAATCGTTGTCTTAGCGATAAAGCTATATGCCTCAACATACTACTCATATTGGTCAAGTGGCGTCACATTCCCTAATATGGGACCCATTAGGGGGACAATAATGCAAGTGGCTCAAAAATGATAACATATTTCACATACCGTTCAAGTTTGAAAATATTTTTGAAACGCTGCCTCCTAATATATTTCATTTATTATGTTTTACATATAGACTGATGTCAGGGCACAATCGTACATTGGGTGAAGTAGCGTCACAATCCCCAGCATGGGGCCGAAAGAGGGGAAATTCAATCTAAGTACTGAAAATCATTATGATGCAAGTTTAACAAGTGGGTTTGAATGTTAGCTACCCGGCTTCTAAATACCCATCATCCATCATATTTAACATGTTGCCTGATGCCTCTGCACACTTTTCAAACAGGGCAATTTGGGTCACATTCCAATACAAAGGGGCCCTTTAGTGGGGAAAGACATGTTAGGGGTGTAAATGGTCAATAAATTCGCAAAATCTTGCATGTTTTGTTGAATTTAGACTCTCAGCCTCTAAATATCTGTAAATCGTTCTCTCAGCGATAAAGTTAGATGCCTTAACATACTGCTCATATGGGTCGTGAGGCGTCATATTCCTTAATATGAGCCCAAATAGGGGGGGGGGGGGGGCAATTATGCAAGTGACCCAAAAATGATAACATATTTCACATACCGTTCAAGTTTGAAACTACAGTAGAACTTCAATGGCTCGAACACCTTTGGGACCACAAAAATCTGTTCGAGACAGGGGTAGTTCGAGCCACTGAGGGTTACTGTCAGGAGGCATAATGTGATACTTTTACACATCTTTTTTGGTGTTCTATAATGAAACTGTATGTTGTGTGTACTCATTAGAATCGCCTCATCGAGGCGATTCTAATGAGTATTCACAGCATACATTTGCGAGATAAAAGACTAAAATATCCTTAATTATCCCCCAATATTTCTTATTTAGAGGATTTCGCTAGGGGCTCAAGAATGGGTTCGACTCAACCATGGTAAACGAACCATCGGTGTTCGAGCCATCGAAGTTCTACTGTATTACAGAACCGCGGCCTCTTAATATCTTTCATATATTATGCTAAACATATAGACTGATGTCAGGACACAATCGTCAATTGGGTGAAGTAGTGTCACATGCCCTAGTATGGGGCCCAAAGAGGGGATATTCAAAGTAAGTACTGAAAATCGTTAAAAATGCAAGTTTAACAAGTGGGTTTGAATTCCAGCACTCCAGCCTCTAAATACCCGTCATCCATTATATTTAACATATTGTCTGATGCCTCTGCACACTTTTCATACAGATCCATTTGCGTCACATTCCCTTACATAGGGGTCCTGTAGTGGGGAAAGCCATGTTAGGGGTGAAAATAGCAAAAGCATTCGCAAAGTCTTTCATGTTTTGTTACATTTTAGCCTCTCAACCTCTAAATATCTGTAATTCGTTCTCTTAGCGATAAAGCTAGATGCCTCAACATACTACACACATGGGTCAAGTGGCGTCACATTCCCTAATATGGGGCCAAATAGGGGGGACAATTATGCAAGTGACTCAAAAATGATAACACATTTCACATACCGTTCAAGTTTGAAAATATTTCGGAACAGCGGCCTCTTAATATCTTTCATTTATTATGTTTAACATATACACTGATGTCAGGGCACAATCGTACATTGGGTGAAGTAGCGTCACATTCCCGAGTATCGGGCCCAAAGAGGGGAAATTCAATGTACAATCTGAAAATCGTTATAAAATGCAAGTTTAACAAGTGGGATTGAATTTCAGCACCCCAGCCTCTAAATACCAGCCATCTATTATGTTTAAAAAGTTGCCTGATGCCCCTGCACACTTTTCATACAGGTCCATTTGCGTCACATTCCCTTACATAGGGGCCCTGCAGTGGGGAAAGCTATGTTAGGGGTGTAAATGGCCAATAAATTCGCAAAGTCTTGCATGTTTTGTTACATTTTCGTCTCTCAGCCTCTAAATATCTGTAATTCGTTCTCTTAGCGATAAAGCTAAATGCCTCAGCATACTACTCATAGGGCTCAAATTGCGTCACATTCCCTGTTAAGGGGCCCAACGAGGTGAAATTCATTATAAGTGGTGCAAATGGTCGAAGTAATCAATACAGTTCAACAATTACATTAAAATTCACACACCAAAAACCTCCAAATATCTATATTATATAAAGTTAAACATGCAGCTGATGGGATAAGCATATTCTTCAGAGGGTATGATTTGCGTCACATTCCCCATATATGGGGCCAAGTAGGGGACAATTATACAAGTGACACAAAGATGATAACAAATATCACATACCGTTCAAGATTGATTATATTTCGGAACCCCGACCTGTTAATATCTTTCATATAATATGTTTATCATTTAGAATGATGTCAGTGCATAATCATACAATAGGTCAAGAAGCGTCACATTCTTTTGTATGGGGCCGAAAGAAGGGAAATTCTATTTAACTAATTAAAATCGTTCAAAATGCACGTTTAACATGTATGTGTGAATTTCGGCACCCAAGCCTCTAAATACCTGTCATCCATTATGTTCAACATGTTGCCTGATGCCTATGCACACTCTTAAAATGGGTACGATTGCGTCACATTCCCTTACACGAGGCCCTACAGTGGGGGGAAAGTCATATAAGGGATGTAAATGGCCAATAAATTCGCAAAGTCTTGAACGTTGTGTTAAATTTCATCATCTCATCCTCTGAATATTTGAAATTCGTTCTCTATGCGATAAAGCTAGATGCCTCGGCATACTTCTCACGTGGCTCATGTGGCGTCACATTCACTGTCAATGGGACCAACGAGGGGAAATTCATTATAGGTGATATAAATGGTCGAAGGCATTAATACAGCTTTAAATTTACATTTAAATTCACACACCAAATATGTTCTAGAAATGTGTTATCCTTTGGGACAAGGAATACACCACAGAACTAAAAAATATGAAGTGTACATGTTTTCTGGGCCAGACTAGCTAGTTTCGGCCAATTAGGCCTCATCTGTGACCCTCAAATATTTTGAAGATTCCACATTGGAATCAATGATGCCTAAGGACAATATAAACTACACTATAATGTAGGGCAGGGAGACTTTTTACGGCCGCCACACATTCCCAGACACCAGCTGTAGTGTCGTTAAATAGTGCTATAAATGGGTTATGAAGCCTCTAAATATCTGTATTGTATATAGGTCATTTTGGAGGCATTGCTTCCAATTTTGTAGGACTTTTACCCGACATCGAGATGAAATGACATCTCAAGTCCTGTCGCCCAATAAAACCAATAGGGTTTGTAAGCATGGACGGGCCGATTCGCACCACTTTGCCTGGGCAGCCTAAGGTCCTCTAAGAGGTTTACCAGTACTCGTGTGCGGTCGGTTTCAGCTCTGGGTGGAAGCATCATGCAGCCCATCTATTTATTCAAGCCCCGATGGGCGGGGGCCGCGTGTAATTACAGTAGGGATCTTTAACCTGCACAGGGGATGGTTCTCTCGGGGGGGGGGGGGGGGGGGGGGCTCCATTTAACGTCCCAATCCAAAGGACTTTGCACTTGTGGCATTCATCCCTACAAATGATGCCAATGGACCTTGTTCGGACACCGCAAGTTTATTACCGCTGCCGAAAATCGAACCGATGGCCTCTAGCAAGTACACGTACCACTGAGCTACCACAATCCACAGCGGTTGTGGTCCATGAAACAGAGACGTACGTATGCGGGCAAAAAATTAATACTGGTGATACATCAAAAGACAGTGATTCGTCACTTGTATATATGGCATTCAAATGAAAGGCTGATGGCGCGTAAACAAATAATAGAAGAAAAAATATGGTCTGTGGTATTTGTTACGTCTCCCTCACGCCTAATTAGGTCATTTTGGTGACGCTGCTTCCAATTTTTATAAACTTTTACCGGATATTGAGATGAAATGGCATCTCAAATCCTGCCGCCCAATGAAATCAATACGCTTTATATGAATGAACGGTCCAATTAGCACCACTCTTTCTCAGCAGGCTTAGAAAATATTTGAGGGTCACTGATGAGGCCTATTTGGCCGAAATAATATATCTAGTCTGGCCCAGAAAACATGCACGCCCAGTCCCTGCTTATTTATAGAATGTATTAGATCTAGACCTTCTAAGCGGTTCACAAGTACTCGTGTGCGGTGGGTTACAGCACTACGTGGAAGCACCATGCAGACCAATTTTTTTCTCCAGGCACCGAAATGGGCTGCATGATGCTTCCACGCAGAGCTGAATCCGGCCGCACACGAGTACTGGTAAACCGCTTAGAGGATCTAAGCCTGCACAAGCAAAGCGGTGCGAGTTGGATCGTCCATGCTTATAAAGTTGAAGTAAAACAAAGATCAGGAATTGATACAATTAACTTACTCCACCCATAAAAGACACCAAAGGGAAAGAAATACAAACATTAAGCGACCAGACCATAATGGAAACCTAAACAAAGGAAGGCCATAAGGACAGTTACTTTCCCACAAAATGGCCATATGGCCATCCAAAATTAAAAGACACAAGTGATACACACAGTAAGTAACAAACAACAACATAAATAAATCGCCACAGAAGAGCCGCCTTGGAACGGTCAGTGGAAGATTTCCACTGGGGGGCTTAAATCGATTTTACGTGGCCACAATCCTCGCCCTTACTTCCGTCGCGATTTAGACAAATAATTTGTTCAGTCTGCATGAAGCCCTCCTAACTCATCAGTGCAACATCTCCGTGAACACAAAAATCAAAGAACCACAGAGGTGAGACAACTCGACAGCAAGAAACCACTGAAATGCTGGAGCAAAAGAAAACCAACAGTTAGACCCCGATGAGCCCGACCAGAGACAGAGCATCAGGCACCAACCTACATTATCTCTCTAATTTTCAATAAGCCTTTACGTTGGAGCCGTCATAGAATCTGAGGCCTGACCCACCCTATTGGTTTTATTGGGCTACAAGGCTTGAGATGTCATTTCATCTCATCGTCGGGTAAAAGTCCCACAAAACTGGAAGCAACGTCTCCAAAATGGCCTATAAAGTGCTGACGGGGACGTTAAAAATCAAATGAAACAAACAAATAAAAGATGGGCGGGGTCTGGCTATTTTACTTTCTGTTCCGTGATTTAGCACCGCACCTTGCATTATTTAACGTCGGTCCGTGCATAGATCTCACTCATACTCACGAAGACAAGTGCACAATTATTTTGTTGTTTATACAAAAGATTTTACATCTAAACACAAATGAAAGAGGAAAAAGTATCAATAAATGCTCGAAATACAGTCCTTTATTGTAATAACTATAGTCAAAATACGGGTAATTTATAATTCAAGGGAAGTAATTAAAGATTACATGTTTATTGTATGTGGTACCGGGTTTTAGTTAATTTGTCCGGTCTGTGCATGCGGTCTGTGCCTGCTGTCTTGATTTTAGCTGGGAGATAACCTTCACTATGTTGGGTAAAAGCCATGCCCCTTTTCTTTTCTTCGTCTTCAGAATCAGAATTGTTACTGGTGACACGTCAAATGACATTCATACACCAGGAACTGTGATCTGGGAAGTTAGTCCATAGCTCTAACCAAAGAGGAAGACTTAGTTACACAGTCACCAGCGGTGAGTCGAAAAACCCAAATCTACCCAAATCCACTGTATTTACCCAAATCCACCCAAATCCACCTGATAATTACCCATATCCACCTATAGCTGGCGCATTTAAAGTCATATAAGTTGTTTTTAATGTTTATATGATGGAATATATCACTTAGGACAAATAAATAATCAAATTTATTACCTTGTAACAATTTAACACGCACTATATAGAGAAACGCGTGTAGTGTGACGAAACATCTTTCAGTTGGTTGCCTAGGGTTACCACTGTAATAGTTATACTTCACACACGTCTATTATAAATAATGTTAGATAACTGTAAACCTCAAAAATATTTATTTATTTATTTATTAAGAAAGGAAGAAAGGAAAGGAAAATAAATAGACAAGTGAATGTTTGACGGTTGAGTGAAAAAAACAACAACAAAAAAAAAAACATGCGGAATATACCGCAGAATATACGACCTTATTAAACACAACTTTTTATAAAGTAAGGCTTTGGTTTACAGGGGAACATATTATTTTTATTAGTTCTGCTAAAACAACACAACTTTTTATAAAGCAAGTTCTTGGTTAACAGGGGAACATATTATTTTATTAGTTCTGCTAAAGAAAAAAAACATATATCGTAGCCATAGACTGTGGGTATTCTTTGGACCCACACCCCACCGATGAGTCGGAGAACAGCCATTCATTACCGGCCCCGATAGCTCAGTTGGTAGAGTGTCCGCTCCTTGGAACGGGAGGTCATTGGTTCGATCCTGGGCCGCGACATACCAATGTCGTTAAGAATGGCACTAGCTGCTCCTGGCTTGGCACTCAGATTTACGGGGTAGAGCTAGGACTGGTCGACCCAGTGGCAGGATAATGTGACTGGGTGTGGTATCATGTAATGTGTCTAGGACATGATACTTCAGTTAGGCAGCATAATAAAAGTGAGCATTGAGCTCCCTGTCGCAACCAGACACCGTCGTGATATGACTGAAAAATTGTTAAGCCTGAATTCACACACACACACACACACACACACACACACACACACACACACACACACACACACACACACACACACACACACACACACACATTCATTCATTCATTCATTTACTCACGTGAACAAGTCTGTAAAATGAACATTCCATAAACCCCACTTCATATAGAGAAGGGGGATACATAAATAGAGGATATTTACTTTTTTGTTTTGTTTTGTTTGTTTGTTTGATTTGAGGTTTAACATCCCCGTCAACACTGTAAAGGTCATTGTTGAGACGTTGCTTCCAATTCTGTGGGACTTTTACCCGACATTGAGATGAAATGACATCTCAAGCCCTGTCGTCTAATGAAACCAATAGGGTTTATAAGCATAGACGGACCAACTCACACCGCTTTGCCTGGGTAGGCTTAGATCCTCTAAGCGGTTAACCAGTACTCGTGTGCGGGTCGGATTCAGCTCTGCGTGGAAGCATCATGCAGCCGTTATATTTCTTTAAGCCCCGATGGGCGGGGGCCGTCTACTTTTTTTTTAGATAAATACCAAAAATGAGTGGTGATAAACTGCTACTTTTTTTTTAGATAAATACCAAAAATGAATACTGATAAACCGCTTAGAAGGGCTAAAGCGGCCCAGGCAAAGTGGTGCGAGTCGGACCGTCCATGCATATAAACCCTATGGCTTTCATTGGGTGCAAGGGCTTGAGTTGTCATTTAATCCCAATGTCGGGTAAATGTCCAACAAAACTGGAAGCAACGTCTCCAAAATGGAATTAACAGTGTTAAAGGGGACATTAAACCTCGAATCAAACAAACAAACCCATACAACAATGTACCGATCGTTTATTTTGACATACCGGTGATTGATATTGGGATGTACTTTTCCAGTGGGCATACAGCGTCGGAAAAACATTACCAACGCCATGACATTGAATTGAAGACTGTTCATCAATGGTCGACTGGGCTTTAATAAAAACATTGAAGAAAAATTGGTTCCTCTCCAGTATGGGTAATTTCGACCATAATGTAAAAGACTGTGAAACTTATCGCCCCTACCCAAAAGGGCTTCCCAAGATTAGGAAACGGTACACGCCTCATTTCAGTCTTTAGCAGGGTGGTGAAACAAGTCTTTGAGGACTGTTCTAACACGCGCCTACAACCCGTAATGCTAGCATAAATGTGTGACATATTGCACAATTTCCTAAAATTAACTATACATACTGTGTTTTCGTAAAGAGACCTGCGCTTAGCGAATGCTCTATTCAAGCTGCATGTCTGCGCAGTCTGGTCATGGCCGTCACTATTCACTTATGGAAAATGACTGAACGCTTTTGCAAACCACATTTGAAAACTTAGATTCTGAGTCAGTGAATGCGCCATCACTTGGCACAGATTTTAATTGATTTTAAAAACATATATAAACACACACACACACACACACACACACACACACACACATACACACACACACACACACACACACATGGCGTCCAACATGGTGTCAGAAAGTACAAATATTAAGTAAAAATTGTAATATCTTTATATATTTTGCTTTCAACATAGATTGTGGGTGCTCGTTAGAATCGCCTCGATGAGGCGGACCGCCTCGATGAGGCGGTTCTAACGAATACTCACAAGCTATATTGTGGGTACTCGTTAGAACCGCCTCGATGAGGCGAGGCGGTTCTAACGAATACTCACAAGCTATATTTCGAACAGAAATGATAAAAATATCCAGATTTTTCATCTTAAAATATTCGTTTTATCGGCGGTAAAGTTTATAATATACTTTCGTAATGATGCCTATGCTCGGGTTATATGAAATGCTGCTGCTGCTGCTGAGTGGGTGAGGGACATCTCAGACGCTATCAAAAATTATTAATACAATATTATAGATTGAGAGGGACGGGTAATTCACATTCACTTAAACTGCTAGTCTATTGGCCCCTGCAGTGCCAGGGGGGCGTGACTTGACACATTTGCTTTGGGTATGAAGCGTTCTGATTGGCGAGGAATTTTGTTCGAATAAACACAGCGCTTGACAACTGGGCGTGACTTAAAGCTCTCTAAAGGTTTTTGTCTGAATAAACAGGCTTTTTATAAAAAAAAGATAATATAGAAAGACGGACATTATTCATTTATATTTTAAACATGCGTCTTTATAAATAAATAAACAGACAAACAAACAAAAAAAAAACATACAAACAAACATACAAACAACAAACAAACAAATAAATAAATAAATAAAACGATAGTAATGAATTCCAATACTACTTCTACTACTACTACTACTACTACTACTAATAATAATAATAATAATAATAATAATAATATTTATTATATATTTTTTCTTGACTAAAGACGTATCTTAGTTTTATGCCCTCATGCATTTATATTTCAGCATTCTTTACTTCTATTGAATAGCCTGCGGCCCCAATAGCTCAGTAGTCGGATGCGCGTCTGATTCGTGATCAGGAGGACGCGGGTTCGATACCTGCCGGGTTCTGCAACATTCTTTCGTGGAGATTGATCATGAAATCTTTTCTACGGTAATTCTCTCCCTTCCGCTGATTCAAGAAGGGCAGCCGCAGTTTCTGGCGAGATGTGCACTGTACTGGTTAACCGCTTACGTATATAAGTCTGCGCAGGAAAAGTGTGAATAGGTAAACTGGCCGGCTTAAAAATACAAACAAACAATTTTCTTTTGAATAAGAATCAAACTGTAAACGAGGGCGTTACAACCTTGATGCAAGGAAGCCGGTAACTGCATCTTTCTTTCTTTTGTATAACGGGCTCAAAACATAGATTTAGGATGTGGGCACTCGTTAGGACCGTCTTGAATAGGCGGTTCTAACGTGTACATCTGTTTTGAGCAGAAGTTATAAAGAAATAATGTTTATCCCCACAAACCGTGTTGGGGGTAAAAAATTTCAGACTCGTGCTTGCAAAATTTGTTCGTTCCTTTGTTGAATAATCTTTTCTTTCTTTCATTCTTTCTATCATTTTTTCTTTCTATTCAAACACCATATATTTGTTTATTTACTAATTTTGGCATTCGTTAGTTCTTATTTTATTTTCTTTCAATATAAGAAAACTTTTGTTGACTTGGATGGAAAACCAAAATGCACAGAAGCGAGTAAATAATTTTTTTTCATCCTTTATATTCTTCCTGTCTTTCTCTCGTATAACGGCTAAAACGTAGATTGTGGCTACTCATTAGAACCGACTCGACGAGGCAGTTCTTTAGTGTATCACAATCAATGTTTTTGATCAGAACTAAAAAAAATTCTTTCCTGTGAACCCCAATTTTACTTTATCATAGTTCATAGTGGGTCTCTAGCGGCAAAATTACATAGCCATGTTTCCGTGATGCGTTCGATCATCATATTTCTTTCTTTCTTTCTTTCTTCCATTATACAATATTGTTGACGAGGATACGGAAATTAAAAGAATGAGGCAGGTTTACTTTCTTTCTTTCTTTCTTTCGTATTTGCTTGGTTATAATCTAAAATAAAGAAATAATTAGACAGGTAATGGTGATCTCTGTGCGTGCAATGATCATAGGACAGCCTTAGGCAATCTGTGTATTCTGACTTGAAGATGTTTTGTCGCACTACACCTGCATAGCAGGTACACCTGCATAGCAGGTGCGTATCTTAAAAAAAAGATAACACGGATAAATGACATTTTATTAATTTAATCGTCAATAGAATATCAAATTTAAGAAATGTTTTAGACCTGTTTAATTACACATTGAGTCCAAACCCTTTCCATATCAGCAACAGAAAATTGATTCATATTCATGAGCGAGGTGAGGTCTGTGCGGTAAATAGGTATTGTGTAATTATCATCCACCCAAATATCAAAGTTAATAAATTATTTATTAATAGATTATTTATTTGTCCTAAGTGATACAAACATTAAAAACAACTTAAATGACTTTAAATAGGCCTGCTATAGGTGGATATGGGTAATTTTCAGGTGGATTTGGGTAAATACAGTGGATTTGGGTAAATACAGTGGATTTGGGTAGATTTGGGTTTTTCGACTCACCCGTCACCAGCACCTTCAGCTGTCGAAATAATCGAATCGGGAAGGGCATTCCAATCTCTAATGGTTCGGGGGGAGAATGATTCTTTATAAATGTTCGTTCTTGCAGTAAGGGTCAGAAACGTCAATGAATGGTGACTTCAACAGTGCCTAGCTGGGGGACAAGGTCATCTGTTGGAATGCTGGCAGCACCCTTTAGACCTTTGAATAAAAGGTTGAGCCTACTGTCTTTCCTCCTTTTCTTGAGTAAATTTCCAAGTATTCCAGTCATGCTCCCAGTTTCAAAGCAGTAATTGCCTGTTACAAATCAAGCAGCTCTATTCTGAACTTTTTCAATTTCTTCGTTAAGGACCACTCCACTGGGGTCCCAGATACAGCTACCATATTCCAAGATTGTACGAACAAGACCTTGATATACTGCCTCTTTTACATCCGGTGGGCACTGATGAAGATTTCGCCTCAGGATGCATGCTCGTTCTGTTGCTCGTTCTGTTGCGAAAGTTGATATGCTTCTCTGTGTTAGATGTAGTTATAGATTTTGTTAAAATTTGCCATTTATGTGCTATAACGAGTTAGTGTAATGATCTTAATCAAATGTACATTTAGTTTTAAACATATTATAATATTTGCTTATGGTTTCGTTACAAACATTTAATCGTATTTGTAAACTTTTACATGAATCTAGGATCTTTCTATTTATAAATTATTTTATGCAGACTTAGATCTATAAATCACCTATATTTTTTACCGGATATACATATATTTGTTTTTATATTCATTTAATGTATTCATTTATCTGTTTATTTATCTATTTATTAAATATTTTCTTAATAGTACTTTTCGCCTTGCTGATTTCCAGCGAGTGTGGACTGCCAGTACAGCTGGAGGATCAGCATGGTGTATTTGGGCCAAAATAAGGACTTAATCTATTTCTGTCTTATATATGTTTACTGTACATGTACATGCATATATTTTATGTTTTAATGTGTCTGTGTTTTTGTCTATGTCTTTGTGATATGTGGAAATCTGTTGTGTAATATTTGTAAGTCGGTAAATAGCTATTCATAGCTAATGTTATATTGTTTTACTGTCCGACTTAAAATAAAAAAATTGTCTTATGTCTTAGGAAACCAAGTGTTCTATTTGCCTTAGTACACCCGTTGCTAATTTGAGTATTCCATCTAAAGTTGTGTGTGATTGTCACACATAACCAGACCTGTAGTCTGTCCAGGAGAATTTCGATTTGATAACTTCTTTCATTCATAGTTCGGCCGAAAATCATATCCCCTCAACAACTAGTAGTTCTGTATCTTCGATTTCCCAGGGATCACACCAGAGTTAAGAAGAAAAAATCGCAGAAGGAATAAGATTCATGCAAAGGCAAAAAGGACAGGAAGTGGTAAACTCAGGACAAAATTTGAAAACTTGACTGATATAAAAGGCTGACATATCAGCATGATTTGTATGTGAATAACTTGGTAGCTAGGAACCATTCTTTCGAGACCAGTGTCGCTAGCATGCATCTGTTGCAAAACCCTGGAGAATATATACTAGGGACAAAAAAATAAGGGAACGCCCAAATTCAAATAGAAAGAAGCGAAACTTCAATGTCACAGGGAAGGTTTATATGCAAAGGGATCAGTATCTGGTACATGCACCACGAGCATTGATGCATGCACGACACCTTCTGGGTATGCTAGTGATTGTGCGACGGATTATCTACCTTGGTATCCGTCGCCATTCTTTTTTGCAATGTTCAGCCAAGCTGTTGCAGATTGTTACAACGCTGCGGTCTGTTGCGCACGGGGCGACCCAAGATATCCCAAATGTGCTCAATCGGCGATATATCGGGTGATTTGGCTGGCAACGGCAGTGTCTTTACACCTTGTTGTCTCAGAAATTCGACGGCAACACGGGTTCGATGTGGGCGTGCATTGTCGTCTTGGAATTTGGTCTACGTAACGCTGGCCAGTCAAGTTACCATGATCGTTCAAGGTAACTTGACTGGCCAGCGTTACGTAGACCAACTTTTACGCCCATTGGTTGTCCCATTCACCCGGCGCGTTGGTGGGAACTTCGAGTTCCAAGACGACAACGCACGCCCACATCGAGCCCGTGTCGATTGGAAGATGAAGTCCAATGTGGCCAAATGCCATTCAATGAGGGTGTCACGACACCTTCCGGACAAGCAAATTAAGTTTGATTATACACTTCACCAGCAAATTTTGGAGCAGATTCATTCCGCCAAATATCTTGGTATCACCATCACTGATGATCTCGATTGGGGTCAACATATCTCGGAGATAACATCTAAAGCAACTAGGACCTTAGGATTCCTTAGACGTAATTTGACTTTTGCATCTCGACAGACAAAGGATGTTGCATATAAAACATTGGTTCGTCCTCAACTTGAATATGCATCACCCATTTGGCATCCCTGTTAAAACTCAGATTCAGCAGGTGGCTCGAGGGACCTGCAGACGATGTCGAAATAAAAGTTTAGTCGGTGACATGCTTAATGAACTAGAGTGGCCATCCATGGAGACCCGTCGTGAGCAGTCCTCCTTAACTTTCTTCTAAAAGATACATTCTGGTACATTATCAATTAACAAGGATATGTACTTGACCCCTGCAACAGTGTCAACCCAAACAAGGGCATCAAAAGCAAATGACTCTCAGTATCGTAGGTACCAGTCATATAGTGATGCCCTGAAAAACTCTTTCTTCCCTAGAACTATTCCTCAGTGCAATAGTTCGCCCCCGCTCATCGGGGATAGGAGAAATAGATGGGCTGCATGATGCTTCCACGCAGAGCTGAAACTGACCCGCACACGGGTACTGGTAAACCGCTTAGAGGATCTAAGTTTGCCCAGGCAAAGCGGTGCGAGTGTCCGACCGTCCATGCTTATAAATCATATTGGTTTCATTGAGCGACAGGGCTTAATATGCCATTTCATCTCAATGTCGGGTAAAAGTCCCACAAAATTGGAAGCAACGTCTCCAAAATGACCTTTACAGTGTTGACGGGGACTTAAACCTCAAATCAAATAAACAAACAAAATCAGTGTAATAGTCGTCCCACTTCTGCGGTGAATGCCAAGACCACAGAGGAGATCAAAGCCCGCACACTACAAGATTGAGACTCAGAGGTATGTGTTTTAGGATACCTCTGTGTTCGGATTGTAAATAGTTTTTAAGGGCTCATCCAGTGATGATTTTTTAAGCTAAATTCTAAATTTAGCCGCCCACCTAACTGAGGTAATGGCCAAATATGAACGTCTCAGTATTAGAAGATAGATAGATAGATAGATAGATAGATAGATAGATAGATAGATAGATAGATAGATAGATATAGATAGATAGATAGATAGATAGATAGATAGATAGATAGATAGATAGATAGATAGATAGATAGATAGATAGATAGTGTGCTTGGTTCCTCTGGAACATTATCGCACATCGTGCATATATACACGTGTTAGAGGAAGTGCTGGCTAAAAACAGGTTACAAAATCTCTGGTGTTGGTCTACATCAGCAGGGCGGCGATCTGGGACTTGAAGACTTCGACCGAAGGCGCCGTGGTCACATCTGCTGGTAGGCTGTTCCAGAGCTCGAGGTGGATACCAATTAATATTACCTTACCCTAACCCTGACTAACCTAGCCCAACCCTAACCCAACTTTTAACCTAACCCTAACCCTAAACATCAGTGACCTACCTACTCCTAACTCTAATCCTAACCATCAGTGACCTACTCCTTATACATACTAAACTCAGGAAATAGTGGAGGACAGATTCTAAAGTCTAACGAAAATACGCGGGGTACAGAAACTAAACCAAGTCTAGCCAAAATACGCATGCTACAGAAACTACTGTCTAACCAAAATACGCATGGTACAGAAACTAAAAGAAGTATATATTGAGGATGAAAACACATCATTTTCGGTGAATTTGTGTTCAACAAGTTTGATTTTTTTTATTTAATGTGCACATTTTTCCGCACAAAAAAGACATTTGAGATGCAGCAAAATTGCAGCCAGAATATGCCCGGAATGCAGGAAATGACGTTTTTCTTGCGAGTCGGACCATCCTTAGTTATAAACCCTAGCGGTTTCTTTGGGTGACAGGGATTGATATATCATTTCATCTCAATGTCGGGTAAGATTCCCACAAAATCAAAAGAAAAACGACCTAAATATTGTTTACGGGGACGTAAAACCTCAACTCAAACAAATACAAAATCGGACACCTACGACCTTAATCAGTCCCGGCATCCGAGCGAGATAGCTAAGCAACGACTTGCACGCCGCTAAAACATCGAAACGACGCTCAAGGGGAATGTTAAATTTACACTTCCTACATTGGCGCGATGGGATCTCCCGTTCGGGGCTACGGTCCTCTTAGAACCTAGCCCTATTCAATAGAGTCTTAGATTCATATATTCTCTTTTTCATTTTTATTCTGACATTTACGTTTTTGTTTTTAGACAGAATGCTTTTCGCAACATAAATGTCAAAACTAAAAAAAAACAACATGTGAAACGCGATCTTTTGTTAACAGAAGTACTTAGAACCCTGTGCATGACAGCTTTGACAAAGGATCGGACACAGGGTCCTTTGGACCAGGGAGACGTATATTAGGATAACATGTCTGCATGTAACACAGTACGTTCTGTTATATATTCTAAGCGATTATGTTCTATTGAACACTTGTGATAATTTTCTTATTTTATACTCAAAAGATAGGTTGCGGGCACCCGTTGTACTTAGTATTTAAAACCTGTGTTTTTTTCTAGCAGAAATGAGAAGAATAACGTATACTGCTATAAACCCCAGTTTTCTCTATACATGTATCAGGTGGGGTCTTTGAAACCACTTAACTAGTCCCGCACTGTATCACCTAATCAAAGAAACAGAGCGAGCGAGGGGAAGTAACTATCAGACTACTCATTACACGTACGGACTTACTCAACTGCATATCATTAGTTATGGATTTTACCCTGAATATAAACCGTTAACGAGTAAAAAAATCTATATTTACATTGTTTCCAAGTGTTTTCAACAGTTGTGGCTGCGTGGTCTAGGGGTATGATTCTCGCTTTGGGTGCGAGAGGTCCCGGGTTCAAATCCCGGCGCAGCCCTGTTTTTTCTTTCAGTTCCGTTTTTTTTTATTTGTTTTAATTACTGCCCGTTTTTTTATTAATTCTCACTAAATAAAGCAATATCACGTTAAAGGGGAGGGGGGGGGGGGTGCCCATTTTGGGGTGTTCTGGCCTTATACCAAATCTTTTTTTTATTTTTTTTTTTTTTGCCGGTAAACAGCATAACATGTGTACTTTATTATGGCATACCTCTGGTCGCGCGCAAGGTTTTTTTTTTCGAGCAACACGCCTTTAAAAGTGAGTGGGGTAACTTAGCATGACACTGTAGTGTATTTTGAAAGTTAACTCTGGTTATTACCTGTGTACTGTTTCACTGCAATTTGTTCTTAGGTAGACTGAAGGATGTCTGAAGTGATGTTTAGAAACATTTTTCGAAACATTATCGCAACTTAGGGAGATAAAATGCTTTTTCCAAACACTAAGATATTTTTACTTATTTTTTAACCTTAATCATTAAAACTTTTGAAGTTTGTTGGTTTTGTTTGTTTGTTTGATTTGAGGTTTAACGTCCCCGTCAACACAGTATAGGTCATTTTGGAGACGTTGCTTCCAATTTTGTGGGACTGAAGTTTGTTGGTAATATGGGAGGAAACCAATTATGATTCTTGGATAACAGTATCATTTTAATCCCCCGTCGTGAAGCGGAGCGGAGATTATAGGAATGGCCTTCGTCTGTCCGTTCGTCTGTCCGTTTGTCTGTCCATCCGTGCCAGTCCGTCCGTCTGTCTGTCCGCAACACTTTCTTGTCCGCTCCATATCTCCTGAACCCTTTGATAGATTTACATTAAACTTGGGTCAATCATTCGTCTCAGTGAGCTGATGTGAAGAACCCATAAATGAACCACGTCAACTCAAGGTCAAGGTCACAGATGAAGGTCATGAGTTTGAAACTTTGAATTTTGCGTCAGTTCCATATCTCCGTTATCCTTGGAAGGATTTTCATTAAAATTGGTCAAATATTCTTCTCAGTGAGCTGATGTGCAGGACCCATAAATGAATCATGCCGACATAAGGTCAAGGTAACATTTGGAGGTCAAGAGATTGAAACTTTTAATTTTGTGTCCATTCCATATCTCTTTTATCCTTGCAAGGATTCTCGTTAAACTTTTGTCAAACATCCCCCTCAGTGAGCTGATGTGCAGAACCCATAAATGAATCATGCCACACATTTGAAGGTCACGAGTTTAAAACTTTGATTTTTTTTTTGTTAGTTCCATATCTCATTTACCCCTCAAAGGATTTTCATTAAACTTCGGTAAATTATTCCCCTCAGTGAGCTCATGTGCAGAGCCCATAAATGAATCATGCCGACACCAGGTCATGGTCACATTGGAAGGTCACGCATTTGAAACTTTGAATTTTGTGTCGGTTCCAAATCTCATTTACTCTTCAAAGGCTTTTCATTAAATGTTGGTCAAATGTCCCCCTCAGTGAGCTGATGAGCATAACACATAACTAAAACATTCCGACACAAGGTCAAGGTCAAAGTTGAAGGTCAGGAGTTTGCCGGAAACTTTGAATTTTGTGCCCTTTCCATATCTCCTTTACCCCTGGAAGGATTTTCATTAAACTTTGGTCAAATATCCCCCTCAGTGAGCTCATGTGCAGAACCAATCAATAAACCATGCCAGCTCAAGGTCAAGGTCACAGGTGAAAGCCACGAATTTGAAACTTGGAATTTTGTGTCTGTTCCATATTTCCGTTACCCCTGGAAGGATTTTCATTAAAACTTATGTGAAATATACTCCCACAGTGAGCTGATTTACAAACCCCATACATAAACAATGCCAACTGAAGGTCAAAGTTACAGGTGAAGGTCACAAGGTTGAGCCCTGATACAATGTGCGGCGAGGGATTTAGCTGCCCCTCAGACTGCTTTCTTGTATCAGCACAATTGGTAAGAGATATGGAACGGACACAAAATTCAAAGTTTCAAACTCCTGACCTTCAACTTTGACATTGACCTTGAGTTGGAATGGTTTATTTATGTGTTATGCTCATCAGCTCACTGAGGGGGACATTTGACCAATATTTAATGAAAATCCTTTGAAGGGTAAATGAGATTTGGAACCGAGACAAAATTCAAAGTTTCAAACTCGTGACCTTCCAATGTGACCTTGACCTAATGTCGGCATGATTCATTTATGGGCTCTGCACATGAGCTCACTGAGGGGAATAACTGACCGAAGTTTAATGAAAATCCTTTGAGGGGTAAAGGAGGTATGGAACGGACAAAAAATCAAAGTTTTAAAATCGTTAATTTAAATGTGACCTTGACCTTGAGTCGGCATGGTTCATTTATGGGTCCTGCACAAGAGCTCACTGAGGGGAATAAATGACCGAAGTTTAATGAAAATCCTTTGAGGGGTAAAGGAGATATAGAATGGACACAAAATTCAAAGTTTCAAACTCTTGACCTTCAAATGTGACCTTGACCTTGTGTCGGCATGGCATGGTTCATTTATAGGTTCTGCTCATCAGCTCACTAAAAGAATATTTGACCAAAGTTTAATGAAAATCCTTCCAAGGATAAAGGAGTTATGGAACGGACACAAAATTCAAAGTTTTAAACTCGTGACCTTCAACTGTGACCTTGACCTTGAGTTGGCATGGTTCATTTATGGGTTCTGCACATCAGCTCACTGAGACGAATGATTGACCAAAGTTTAATGTAAATCTATCGAAGGGTTCAGGAGATATGGAGCGGACAAGAAAGTGTTACGGACAGACAGAGGGACGGACTGGCCGGACAGACAGACAAACGGACGAAGATGAAGGCCATTCCTATAATCTCCGCACCGCTTCACGACGGGGGATTCAAAATGTTTCTGTTATCCAAGAATCATCATTGGTTTCCTCCCAAATTACCAAAAAAACTTCAAAACTTTTAATGATTAAGGTTAAAAAATAAGTAAAAATATTGTAGCGTTTGGAAAAAGCATTTTATCTTCCTAAGTTGCAATATTGTTTCGAAAAATGTTTCTAAACATCACTTCAGACATCCTTCAGTCTTCCTAAGAACAAATTGCAGTGAAAGAGAACACAGGTAATAACCAGAGTTAACTTTCAAAATACTCTACAGTGTCATGCTAAGTTACCCCACCCACTTTTAAAGGCGTGTTGCTCGAAAAAACCCAACCTTGTGCGCGACCAGAGGTATGCCATAATAAAGTACACAGTTATGCTGTTTACCTGCAAAAAAATAAAAATATTTTGTACAAGGCCAGAATACCCCGAAATGCACCCCCCACCCCCATTTCTTTTATCGGCTGCTTGAGAAGCCCTACCACCTTCGTTGTAACCTGGCAATCAGCCCCTGTATTTAAGTCATTCTTATTAAAAAGGTACACAACTACAGTAAACCTGTAGAAATATGTATTATTATTTGCCCCTTATCTAAAATACAGGGTTAAATCAGACATTACTTAAGAGCATTATATTAGTGTATGTTTTGCAATGTTTTATGAAACCGCTTTATTTAACAGACTGATACCAGTCTACCTTCGTTGCAACACCGTTCAACGTAAGTGAACGTAGTGTGCGGCAGGATGCCTGCAATAAGCAGAACGTTTTGAGAATCCACGCGGTCACAACCCATTTTGACAATTGCATTGGCCAGGCCCTGTCAGTATCTATTAGCATGCAAAAATTATCAAACTATTCCAAGCGGATAACCATTTTTGTACCTGATGGAATCATCCTCCTTATATATAGCAGGAGTCCATTTCAAAATTTATAGGTGTCAGGTTGTGTTTTCTCCAAAATTTATTTGGAAAATGGATGGTCTTTTTGCAAACAGTGTAGGCCCTGATCAGATGCCGATCTGGGCTTTCACTGTTTGCCAACTAACCGTTTTGGGCACGGTTTCTGGTACAAAATGGGTTAAAATCGCAAACTGATAACAGATTCTCACTGGTCACATTAGTTAGGTTTTGTCAATATATATCAGCATGGCTTCCAAGCACCCGGTCACTGCATGGTCAGTTTGGAGATGTTGCACCGATGTGGCAAAAATACATTGTAAATGTTTGATAAGAGGAAAAAGTGTGGTTATGTGAAGAACAGGGACCCCAAGCCAATTTTTATGAAATAACAAATTCAATGGCGACTACTGGTGGTTAGGACAACAAGTCTATGTAATCATACTGGAAGCTTTCGGGTGCACGTTCTAGGTGTAAATTTTGAAATATTGCATATTTGAGCCGGGCCAAAAGAAAATGATATGTCTATCCTAACAACCACTTTCATGATTATCTGCTCACATCTGATTCAAATTGATGGCACTTCCGACACCGTCGAATCGAACACAGTTGTCCACCTGTCCCAAGGCATATTGATCGAATTCAATTTTTTTTATCCTTTTAGACCAACTGCCCAGTCAACACTATTTAAGGTCATATAATGAGGACCAGTTTACCAGTTCAGGGCACATTTTTCCGCCACAAGCTGATAGCTACTCTTCTTAAATCAACGGAAGGAAAGAATGACCATAGAAAAGATTTCAATGCCGGATGCGCGTCTGAATAGTGATCAGGAGGACGCGGGTCCGATACCTGCGGGGGTCGGCAACATTTTTCCGAGGAGATTGATCACGAACTCTTTTCTGCGGCCAATCTCTCCCTTCCGCTGATTCAAGAAGGGCAGTTGTCAGTTTCTGGCGATAGAATGTGCACTGTACTGGTTAACCGGTTACGTATAAGCCTGTCCAACAAAGTGTGGATAGGTTAACTGACCGGCTCAAAAATGACCTTAATAGTGTTGACTGGGCCATTAAACTCCAATTCAAACAAAACAATCAAGGATTTCAAGATAAATCTCCACGAATGTTGCCGGGCGCGTATCCGACTGGAACACCGAGGCCAGCTCTAACACCGTACGTTGAGTTGCACAAAATTTTACCGCGTAGATACAACCAAAACGCAGGCGGGACATTCCTCCGAAGGTAAATATTACACTGTTAAATTTCCCCGAACACTACATCCACATCTTTCACCGCTGTGGTTCGAGCCTTGCTCGGGTCACTAGTGAGATGACAAGTTCCGCAACGGAAGGCCTTGAACGGGCCCTAAAACAACAACTAAAAAAAAAAATAGCCATCGGAAGAGATGGCAAATCCCCCGACCAAAAGCCAATATGGCCTTCAGAAGATTGTTCACCAATAGAAAGTGCACCAGAATTAAACCACATATCAAAAAAGTATTGCAGTTATGGCCATCGCAAGATTATACTGTCAGGGGAGATAACTAAAAAACCAGGGCACTCAGAAATGTGGTTCTTGCGCATGACATGCCTGCTTAAGCTCATGTATTTCTGCACAAAGTACCATCAATATGTCTCAAAAGGTATTGGAGATATAGTGATCACAAGCTGGTCATACTGTTATATTGGAAGGGTAGATAACTCAAATACCACAGCAACAACAGTTGTGGTTCTTGCACATGACATCCCTTCTGTACCTTGTATACAATTGTGCCAAGTTCCTTCAATATATCTCAAAGGGAGTTGGAGTTATGGCCATCACTAGGTTATAATGCCAGGGGAGATAAATAAAAAACCAGAGCACCCAGAGTTGTAATTCTTGAGCATGACACACCTGCTAAACCTCATGTACATCTGCATCAAGTACCACCAATATGTCTCAAAGGGTATTGGAGGTACGGTGGTCACAAGGTTGTCATACTGTTATATTGGAAGGGGAGATAACTCAAATATCATAGCACCCAGAGTTGTGGTTCTTAGGCATGAAGCGCCTTCTCAACGTTGTATACAATTGTGCCAAGTACCATCAATATATCTCAAAGGGTATTTGAGTTATGGCCATCACAAGGTTATATTGTCAGGGGAGATAATTAAAAAACCAGGGCATCCAGAGTTGTGGTTCTTGCACGTGACACACCTGCTTGACCTCATGTAAAACTGTACCAAGTATCATCAATATATCTCAGAGTGTTGGAGATGTGGCCATCACAAGGTAGTGATTCTATATTATTGGAAGGGGAGATAACTAAAAAAACACGGCACCCAGAGTTCTGGTTCTTGCGCATGACACACCATCTCAGCCTTGTGAACAACTGTGCCAAGAACCATCAATGAATCTCAAAGGGTATAGGAGTTATGGCCATCACAAGGTTGTCACTCTATTTTATTGGAAGGGGAGATAACTCCAAAACCGTGGCAACCTGAGTTGTGGTTCTTGTGCATGACACGCCGTCTCAGCCTTGTGAACAACTGTGCCAGGTACCATCAATATATCTCAAAGGGTATTGGAGTTATGACCATCACAAAGTAGTCATTCTATTTTATTAAAAGGGGAGATAACTAAAAAAGTATGGCATCCAGAGTTCTGGTTCTTGCGCATGACACGCCGTCTCTGCCTTGTGAACATTTGGGCCAAGAACCATCAATGAATCTCAAAGGGTATAGGAGTTATGGCCATCACAAGGTTGCGTCTACGGACGGACGGACGGACGGACAGACGGTTAGTTCTCACAAATGGATACTTATGTGGCTATTTTGAGCAAGATTGATACTTAGGTGGCTAATTTTAACCACATAACAGACCTTTTATGTGTCTAACGGAATAAATCGCACTTTCTCTCATTGACTTACATTGATTCTGTCCAAGTTCATAGCCACCTATCTATCCATTTGTGTGTACGGACGGACGCCAGGCTGATCGCTATATCCCCCGAACCTATTCGGTCGGGGGATAAAAAAAGAAAGAAACGTCAATCAAATAGAAATGAAGGCAATGATCAGGAATCATTTCCCAACACCAAAGGGAAAGAAACGAAAACATGAAATAACTACAACCTGATGGCAACATCAATTATTATAGCAGAAACAGGGTGGGGAACCCGCGTGACCATTTGATATAGTAAACGGAAATTATAGGCGGAAACTCGCTCGCTTCAGGTACGGTTTTTCCCAGATATTTTGGTTATTACAGCACGCATGTTTACGAGTCGTTTACCAAAGTACTCTGCACAACTTCCGATTTTTGATGACGTTTGCTTTGAAGGCAGAAACTGCCTGGTTTTCGAGAAATGCTCGCCCAATTGCGTGGATCACGTGAATTGCCATCTTGTTGTATATAGCGATATATTGAAAAGCATTATCAATATGGCGTTTACGTCATCACGATTGTGGAAATTACCGTTAACTTTACTTTCCCGATTTTGTACCGTGAACTGGATCATTATATAAAACTTTGCATACCAGGCAAACAAACGGTGTATCGGTGTTAACTGTTACATGGAAACATGCTAGAGGTAATATTTGCAATTTCGGATGCGGTAGGATCATCTAAAACACTCTATTTGCAATAAACTAAAAATTTCTTCTGTTTGCCGTGGTCTTTATCATCACCTGTCGGGCTCGGGGAAAAAAATTGGCGAGCATTTCTCGAAAACCAGGCAGTTTCTGCCTTCAAAGCAAACGTCTGTTGCATCCCTAAACGTCCGACATCCCTAAGTGTCCGACAAAATTTTAATTTCTCGCAAAATTGTTGGAAACGGTGGGGAATGTTCAATTATGACATTTTAAGGGAAAATTTCGAATTTTTTTTTTTTTTGGAAATATTCGAAATTTAACTTCAATTTTTTTCTTGTCGGACATTTCGGGGTGCCCCATGCATCCCTAAGTGTCCGCCATCCCTAAATGTCCGACAACATGAAAATTGACTAAGAAAGCATTTTTATTGTTAATAATCAATCAATGATAAATAAAAAGACAAATTTAACGTTAAACCTATGTTAAAAATGTTCACCTTTGGAAATAAGCATTGCAATATATGGATCCGAATATACCGGCATCCTTAGATGTCCGCCAGCATGACAAGATCTTATTTTCTCGGGAAGATGTCCGAAACGGTGGAGATTGATCAATTGTGACATTTTAAGTGAAAACTTCGCTTTTTTTCTCGAAAATATTCGAAATTTAACTTCATTTTTTTTTTCTTGTCGGACACTTAGGGATGACCCATGCATCCCTAAGTGTCCGCCACTTAGTGCGGAGTGTCTTCCAAATGTTGCGGGTGGTCGTAAAATTAATTGTAAATGCATACATACTGTAAATCTAGTCATTGTATCACACCACATGGGCCCCATGTTTCTCATATTCACGGCTGTACCTTCATTACGTATGCAGTTTACTGTCTGGATAGAATTATATTGTGTTATATTTTGTACAATAAAATAGATTAAATCTTGATTTCTAATCTTTTATGCGGTAAGTTTTATGAAGACAACCTATGCCATCGCTATTTTCGGCATAAGCATAAACGGGACAGAGCTTCGATGTGAACAACAGGGTCTTGTCATTTCTTTTTTATGCCTGTCTCAGTTGTTCGCAAGTTATCTAAGGATCTACTCCGTGACTCGAAATATGCATTTTTGTTCTGAAAATGGAATTTTGTAAAGACACAAACACGCACACGCGCGCACGCCCAGAGAGAGAGAGAGAGAGAGAGAGAGAGAGAGAGAGAGAGAGAGAGAGAGAGAGAGAGAGAGAGAGAGTTTGGATTGTATTGACATCAAGCTGCAAAGCTGCGTTTTCACATGTGCTGACGCGGATGCTATTAGACCAACCCGGGGCCTTATGGGTCAGGTGAACTAGAAACCCATTTTTTTTTTTCAAAATTTTATACTATATTTTGGTTCTACAATGACATCAAATAAGTAAAATCTATTTTCAATTACCAACTTTTCTAACTATCATTAACAAAGGGTTTGTCTGCTTCAATTGGCCACGCCAAGCGCAACCCTGAGCACAGAGGACACATCAGCAAGCGAAGACTCTGGTCAGGCTGCGTATTCGCGCAGTCTGATCAGAGTCTTCTCTGTGCGCACTTTGGAAGTGCTTCTTCGTGTTGACAGGCAGTGCTATATTCTGATTGGATATGCATAATGCTGACTCGGGCGTTCATCACATAGGCCGAAGAACTATGTGTTTATGACACGACTCGTTAATATTAATATACTGATTTTTCGAAAAAAAAAAACCTACAATGTGATTTCATGAAAAGATTCGTTTTGGACCAGTTTACATTATTCAGCCTTGAAACTTTTGTTTGTCCTATTTTGCGCATGAAAACCGTATAATTTATTTGATTTTCAAGTGAAACACGCATTATATTTGTTGACACTCCGTGTTTGCTCAGAGAAATAAAGAAGAGAAACGTTTAAGGACAGGCAAAATACGTTACGGAAAACTAAAACTGTAAGTAAAATCTTTGCAGATATCTTTTTAAAACTCTTAACGGCTGGGGCCAGATGTGCAAAAACATGTCTCCGAGTATTGCACCAAGTGAAGATGGGATCAGCCTGTGCATCCGCGCAGTCTGATCAGTCTTCGTTATGTGCTGTACAGAAACAGTGATTCAAACTTTTTCCGGGAACGCTAACTTCTGCGTGGAAGAGCACGCCTATCTGAGTCTTAAGTGAGTGCACATGCTTGAATGTATCTTTTTGCTTGTCACCACCCTTCTGTACTCAAGGCCACGCCACTCGGTCCGGATAACAAGCTGTATAGTGACCCTATTGTACTGAACAGCCCGGCTAGAAAGCAAGTTGTATACTGGCCCTGCTGACAGTCTGGCTAGATACCAAGCTGTATATAGTGATCCTACTGTACTGAACAGCCCGGCTAGACAGCAAGTTGTATACTGGCCCTGCTGACAGTCCGGCTGGGTAACAAGCTGTATAGTGACCCAACTGTATTAAAAGCAAGTTGTATACTGGCCCTGCTGAAGGCCACGCCACATAGCCCGGCTGGAGAACAAGCTGTATACTGATAGTCGATTCTCGGACAACGATTGTCTGGCGTGCGGCAGTTGTGCTTAGCTAGCTTATGCTCTCAAGCCCCTGGCTTTCATGCTGCTGATGAAGGCAACAAACAGATGATCATTAGAGGATATGTGAAATCTAATTCGACAAATTCTATGGTTGGCAAAAGATTCAGCCATATTTCGACGCCTTTATAAAGATTCAAGTCTGTTTGGGAATTTTATTGGTTTAAGGGGAATGGGAAAACCTTCAGGGGATGAGATTCCTGCAACAGTATTTTTGTCTCCCATGTAATTAGGGGTCAACTCTTAAAGGAAAGAATTTGCTTCTGAGGAGCAAATTCAGGAGCAAATTCTTTCCTTTAAGAGTAGACCCCTTTTTCAGTGGGACAGGGCTTATAGAAAAGCGAACAGGACGTCCCGAAAGATGTCTCCATTTGAAAAATGGCAGAAAAATCTGCCTGGTGTTCTCATTCCCCTTAAGAACCGTATTTACCCAGATTATGGGTATTTTTTATTTTTCCTTAGGCCTAAAAAAAAAAGCTGTGTTTCCGCTAACATGCCGAAAAAATAGCTCGTTAGGTCTATTAAACATTTCATTTGCAAGTCGTAATACATATTGAAATACCAAAATTACAAACGCGAATTTGTTTTACAAACGCGAATTTCTGGCCCCCGCCCATCGGGGTTTGAAGAAATATATGGGCTGCATGATGCTTCCACGCAGAGCTGAAACCGACCCGCAAACGAGTACCTGTCCAGGCAAAGCAGTGCGAGTCGGCCCGTCCATGCTTATAAACCCTATTGGTTTCATTGGGCGGCAGGGCTTGGGTGTTATTTCATCCCAATGTCGGGTAAAAGCCCCACATAATTGGAAGCAACGTCTCCAAAATGACCTTTACAGTGTTGACGGGGACGTTAAACCTCAAATCAATATGGCACAATACACTACAAGCAGAATTTCGCATAAATGGGCTTATACCTAAAGTACTTGACTTGATTTTGTCTTTCCTGAGTAATATATAGTATCATTTAGTAACAATTTAATCAATGATTTTCATTCACACATCTTGTATGAGTTCATGGAGAATTCCTGTGTAAAATTAAAGTAAACACAAGAAAGAAAGTACACGTTATAACATTTAGTTTCATCGGCAGTTTCTTGTGGAACTTTCGAAACTGTTTTGAACATGGAACAGTATTTTCTTGACGATTAGACCGTCTGCATCAGGCTGAAATTCAGTCTATTATACCTGCAGGCACAAAACGTTGACACAACGTTTAACTAACGTTGAAACAACGTTTTCAACGTTAGTTCAACGTTGAGTGCCTGCTGGATTGTTGATAACAATCGCCCCCTATCCCTCACAAAGGAGCAGTCCCTATAAGGCCCATTTTATGGCCCCTTTTGATTTTCTTTAAACTTTGCAAACTCAAAATAGGATGTATTTGCTGTAATGTGGTGAAATTTCAGATCCACAGATGTAATGGTATTGGCTCTATGAGCAACCAAAGTGGGTGGGGTAATTCTACCCCATTGAGAGACCCGTGGTTCTTATGCTATTATCTCTAGCACAAAGCATCCTGTCAAGTGGGTCTTTTTAGTATTGTTTAGACCTTTATAGATATTAAACATAATGTATATGTTTTTGTGGAAAAAGTCTTCGTTTGACCACTATACTCACTTATAAGTTGTACCTAAATTTCAGCTAAATTTACTGACCGTCTTTACGCAAAACCACAACAAACGTTTATTTCCAAAGCTACTGCAAAAGTACTTGACAGGGATAATTAAGATATAATGGGCATTGCCCAATTATGAGCATTTCTTTCTTCTCTAATTACTTATAGAGTTATCTGACCCTGAATCCATTTTTTGACATATTTTCTGTCATATTTTAAAATCTATTGATATATGGCAAAAGGATTCTTCAAAACAGTCAAAGATTCAGCACACAATGATTTCTGTCGATCTAATGAAGCTATTAGGTGATTTGTAAATATCTTCTTTGACAATGACTTAAACAATATGGGTGGGTTAAATACACCCCTTTGCTATTTCTACTGCAAAACTTCCTTGGCTTTATGTCAACTCATCTTCATAAATCTATCTTACTGACAATTAAGATGAAGTTAGAAAAAACGAAACTTTCTCATTATCTTTAGAATAAGGCTCCTTTTAGGTCATACTTACCTATAACATTGAAATATTACTGAACTTAATAAATCTTGCATTACATCAAAACATTTATTTTGAAGCTTTTCTGTTGATTTTACATGTATTTGGAACTGCAGCCAAAATGGTTAGTAGAAAACGGTGGTTCATCTTGTCCAGATTTCATATATGCTTTCAGATAAACCAAGAAATGATGCTTACCCAGTTCCTTCACTTGTATATCATTTTGGAGCCTTAAATAGTCTCTGGCCTTTGATTCTGGTACTCTTCGAGCCTTTCATTTAACTCTTGACACCACATACATGGTCGACCAACTGTTAGGTGTTTTTTTTTTTTATGACTTTACCTATCAAGTGATTTCGACAGCCAGTCTTAAATAGATTATCAGCTTTGGCTGACCAACAATTGCTTAGGGATTTGACAGAAAGCAGATCCTGATTTAGACACCGACAGTTATGGTAGAAATCCAGTAAACGAAACAAGCATTCAATATTTTACGCCTGAACACATGATGATGGTTGGCTGGACATATAGGGTCCTTCATCCCACTGGAAGTCTGTGCTACTGACCATTCTAAGGCAGTGGTTCAGATGAGATTCATGTAATACTTTGGCTTGTTGATGTCCCCTTTGTGTGTTGCATTTGCTGTGTGGCTTTTGTTTAACATTTATATCACCTCTTGTGAGAAAGAAATTGTTGATTTTTGCATATGTGTTTTGTCTGTCCTTGATTTGGCCACATCTTGTGATTGTGGTTTTCCTTGAACCTTTCCTTTTTGCTTTTGTTCATGGGTTAACAAGTCTGATGTTTGACTTGGTGTGTTTGTCTTCTATCCTGTTCTCTATCAGACCGAGAAGGATGTTACTGTTACAAATGAATTTAGTGCTATGTACATACCCGGTAACCATCTATCCTTTCTATCCATCTTCATCAGACACACTTGATGCACTCTAAGTGTATATGGCTGCATCTATGACGTGGTCTATGTGAGCTCTGTTAAGTTTAGCGTCATTATTTTCTGTATTGTATCTAAAGAAACTTAAGTACCAGAGTACATATGCTATATGTGCACAGCAACCAACTGTGCGTGCCCCACTTCGGCACCGACAGTACCACCCACTAATGGATTTAGTCCCTGACTGCACTCAATCCATAAACTATTACGTTTTACTGGTAAGCCCCCGTCCATAGGGGCTTGAAGAAATATATGGGCTGCATGATGCTTCGACGCAGAGCTGAATCCGGCCCGCACACTAGTACTGGTAAACCGCTTAGAGGATCTAAGCTTGTCCAGGAACCACGGTGCGAGGCTGTCCAGGAACCGCTGTCCGTGCTAATAAACACTATTGGTTTCATTGGGCGACAGGGCTTGAGATGTCATTTCACCTCAATGTCGGGAAAAAGTCCCACAAAATTGGAAGCACCGTCTCCAAAATGACCTTTACAGTGTTGACGGGGACGTTAAACCTCATATCAAACAAACATAACGTTTTGCTGGAAGTATGCCTCGAAAGAATCTGGGCTTTAAATACACTTTCATCCTGTTTAGGCATCAATATTTCATACCGCCCATTCTCATTGAAATGCTCATCTGAGTAACACTGAGCTTGTTTTAGCTGATATATGCCCATGCTCAAATTCCTAAGCTCATTTTCAGCTAGTTGAGGAAACTTCTAAACCTTTATCCTGCACCTTTTTCCCATTTAACACGTTTTTCTGCCAATCATATTTTAGTTTATTTTCCCTGCAGCTAGTTAGGACTTTTCCCCAATGCCATCATTCTTTGGTGGCTGGATTTGAACCAAGCACCTTTCGATTGTAAGTATAACGCACTAGCCACTGAGCTATCAAGGCTATTTACTTTTAATAGAATGTGATGTAGAGCAAAAGAATAAATATAAAAATTCATGTAAAAAGAAGATGTGTTTGTGAAACACTGATGCCCCTGGACAGTGCATGCTAAATATGAAAGCAGTACCACTAAGCAATCGAAAGAAATGGCCAATGTTCAAGTCTTAAAAAAGTAGGTCAAGGTCACAAGGTAAAAAATTATGAAATCATTGGAAAGGTCTTGTGACATAGAATGCACATGTGAAATATGAAAGCCCTATCACATACCAATCGAAAGTTATGGCCAATGTTAAAGTTTTTTAAAAAGTAGGTCAAACTTCAAGGTAAAAGTCATGAGGTCAAAATTATGGTACCACTGGAAAGGTCTTGTGAAAAAGAATGCACATGTGAAATATGAAAGCCCTATCACTTACCAATCAAAAGATATGAACTATGATAAAGTTTTTTAAAAGTAGGTCAAATGTCAAGGTTAAGGTCACGAGGTCAGAAGCTATCATACCACTAGAAAGGTCTTGACAAGGAATGCATTTGAAATATGAAAGCCCTACCACTTACCAATCGAAAGTTATGGTCAATGTTTAAGTTTTTAAAAAGTAGGTCGAATGTCAAGGTCATAAGGTCAAAAATTACGCTACCACTAGAAAGGTCTTGCGACAAGGACTGCACTTGTGAAATATGAAAGCCCTATCACTTACCTATCAAAAGTTATGGCCAATGTTACAGTTTTTAAAAATTTTGGAAAAAAGTAGGTCAAAGGTCAAGGTCAAGGTTACCAGATCAAAAATTATGGTACCACTGGAAAGGTCTTGTTATAAGGTATACACATGTGAAATATGAAAGCTCTATCCATTACCAGTCAATAGTTATGCCCAATGTTAATGGTTTTGTAGGCAGACAGACAGATCAAAAACTATTTGCCCCCCGAATCTCGATTCCTAGGGCATAATAAGTGTTGTCATCCAATAAAAGATCAATTTTGTTTATTTCTGTTGTAACGAATGTGAACAGTTATTGTTTCTACCATCAATTATAGTATGCGCTAGTCCTTACTGTTCACAAGTATGATTTTTTAAGATGAATTGTCATAAAGCCAAGGAAATTTTGTAGTAGAAATAGCAAAGGGGTGTATTTGACCCACCTATATTGTTTTAAGTCATTATCAAAGAAGATATGTATAAATCACCTAATAGCTTCATTAGATCGAAAGAAAACCATTGTTTGCTGATTTTTGACTGGTTTTGAAGAATCCTTTTTGCATATATTTATAGATTTTAAACATGACAGAAAATATGACTAAATGGATTCAGGGGCAGATAACTCTATATTTAATTATAGAAGAAAGAAATGCTCATAATTTGGCAATGCCTATTATATCTCAATTATCCCTGTTAAGTACCTTTGCAATAGCTTTGGAAATAAACTTGCGTTGTGGTTTCGCGTAAAGACGGTCAGTAAATTTAGCTGAAATTTAGGTACGACTTATAAGTGAGTATAATGGTAAAGTGAAGAATTTTTCCACACAAAAATATACATTATGTTTAACATCTATAAAGGTCTAAACAATACTAAAAAGACCCACTTGCCAGGATGATTTGTGCTAGAGATAATAGCGTAAGAACCACAGGTCCCTCAATGGGGTAGAATTACCCCACCCACTTTGGTTGCTCATAGAGCCAATACCATTACATCTGCGGATCTGAAATTTCACCACATTAAAGCAAATACATCCTATGTTGAGTTTGCAAAGTTTAAAGAAAATCAAAAGGGGCCATAAAATGGGCCTTATAGGGACTGCTCCTTTAATAAACATTGCTTCTCCATAAATATGTGCCGTCTCTAGAAAATTAACCCTTTTTGTACCAAATGGAATCTTCCTCCTTATATATAGCAGGAGTCCATTTCAAAATTTAGGGCTGTCGGGATGCGTTTTCTTCAAAATCAATTTTGAAACTGGCGGAACGTATTGCAAACAGTGTAGGCCCTGATCAAACGCCGCGTTCTGTGGCGTCTGATCTGGGCCTGCACTGTTTGCCAGGGTATCCGTTTTGGGGTTTCTGGTACTAAATGGGTTAATTGCCTCCTCTAAAATGCCTGTCACAAGGTCTTTATCCATCTTAGTATCTCGCTCCCTCAGTACCGTACACGATTGTATTAGATTATATTAAAGCCGAATTTTATCGATTCCAAAAGTCTGTTGCATGAATTCCCCGGTAAACCACACTTTAACTGTTATCCCGCTGAATAATTCATTTAGCCACACCCATTTCTGACTTTGAACCAATCAGATTACTTGATGTAATTTAATCAGACAAATTCCCCGACTATATGTCAAACAGTGTATGTACTGTAGATCTACACTGTTTTCAAAGGTAATGGTTGTTGTGTCCAGCAGGATAAAGGTTAACCCATTTGGTACCGGAAACCTCTAAAGGGGTACCCTGGCAAACAGTGAAGGCCCAGATCAGACGCCACAGAACACGGCGTCTGATCAGGGCCTACACTGTTTGCAAAAAGTTCAGCCATTTTCCAAATGAATTTTGATGAAAACACAACCTGACAGCCCTAAATTTTGAAATGAACTCCTACTATATATAAGGAGGAAGATTCCATTTGGTACAAAAAGGGTTAATAAGGTAAAACATTATTTATATACATTATTTGTTTTTCTTTAGTTGAAAAATTTAGACTTTGGGTCGCCTTAATGAGGCCCTACAATCTATGTTTGAAGCAAAACTGAAAAATTCTGTTGTGTTGCAATGAACGACAGGAAGTGATCGTAACTCATGGCCGTTTACACATCTCGTTAATATGTACTTTTAAATCGGGTTGCGCCAAAGGGGTCCTAGAGTATTTGCGCAAAGGCCCAGATCACCCTGAGCAGCCACACAGTGTGATCAGTCGTCACACAAGCTTGCATTATAAGAGAGTGGGTAAGCTTGCTGATTATTGACCATTTGTTTGTTTGATTTGAGGTTTAACGTCCCCGTCAACACTGTATAGGTCATTTTGGAAACGTTGCTTCCAATTTTGTGGGACTTTTACCCGACATTGAGATGAAATGACATCTCAAGCCCTGTCGCCCAATAAATTCAACAGGGTTTATAAGCATGGACAGACCGACTCGCACCGCTTTGCCTGGGCAGGCTTAGACCCTCTAAGCAGTTTACCAGTACTACTTTGCGGTCGGTTTCAGCTCTGCGTGGAAGCATCGTGCAGCCTATTTATTTCTTCAAGCCCCGATGGGTGGGGGCCATGATTCTAGACCAGATTCGTTTGTTGAGTCCCAATTTATTCTTAACCCTTAAGACGCCGGTAAAAACTACATATGAAATTGTCGTCTGCTTAAGTCGCCTGCTGATTTTTGTTTTTTGGAAACGTTTTAAAATACTTTTGCATATAGGCAAACAGTATGGACCCAAATCATACTGCTCCTAGAGGAGCAGTCTGATTTGGGTCCACACCGTTTGCAAAAATGAGTTTTGAAGTAACTGGCAGACGACAAAGCAGACAGCAAATGTCGTGATTGGCATCTTATGGTTAAAGGTCTTCCTTACAGCTACAATGAAGTCTGTTATTTTCATCCTCGCTATTGCAAGCCTGTCAGTTTTGATGGAAGGAAGGCGGTTATGTGTGAAACGACGAATTGGCACCAACGGTATGAAGTGTACGGAAATCCCACGGGATTATTTCGGTCTGTTGGTGAATATATGCGAAACAAGAGGCAGGCATTGTGCGTTTGATGACAGGAAGAGATGTCGTTGTCTGAGAAACAGGGACCGCAAGGAAATCCTCCTGTAGAAGATCAAATATTGACAGAAACTTCAGTGGCAACTACTGCTGGCTAGAATCACGTGCCTATACAATCATATTTGTAGTTTTCAGTGGATTTAAGAGATGTAACTTTTGAAATATTGTATGTGTGAGCCGAAGCACAACAAAAAGGACTTTGCGAGCAGTTAAGACTCAGATCAGACTGCGCGATTCTGAGTCTTCGCTGCTCGCATGGGACTCTGGAATGTATATATATAATTGAAAGCCAAGAACCTGGTGTATCCCCGCAGAAATAGATTTGGCTGCATGGTGCTTCCGTGTAGAACTGAACCCGACCGAACTTGAGTACTTAATATATATACGAATCGGCCGCTCCTTAAAACCTAGCGGTTTGTTCGGGCGGTATGGCTTGAGATGTCATTTCATCTCAATGTCGGGTAAAAAAGTCCCACAAAATTGGAATCGACGTCTTTAAAATAACCAAAAAAGTGTTGGTGCGAACGTGAAACCTCAAAACAAACAAACAAACAAAGACCCTGATCAGACTGGATGACATCACGTAAAAACATCCGTGAAATGAACACCAACTGAACCCTACTTTAAACAGAGAAAATTTGGGTTTACGGGGGTTCAAAATATTTCTCTTATTTCTGCACCAAGACATAGGTTGTGGGTACTCGTTAGAACCGCCTCAATGAGGCGGTTCTAACGAGTACCCAAAGCCTATATTTGCAGTATAAATAAACAAAATATCACGGAATTACATCAGGAAAGTAGCCATTTTAGAGATGTGAGAAATGCACTATGTCGCACAGGTGTCCTAATGAAAGTTAAGCTGACTTGAGTCTTCGATGGTCACACACATCTTCTTGTAGCTTTTGTCGTGCCTTGGGACTTTTGTGTTGCACCACATCTGGTTATGTATTTTGTCAGAGGCGTCTCTTTGATGCTGTTCTCACGAGTACAGATTTTGAGCTGGCTCCAGCGAGTAGACATTGCGAAAGCACACTCGTGTTATATCACGTTAACGACATGAACATCCCTCTAAACCCCAATTTATATTGAGAAAACTGGGGTTTACAGGGATTATCATGGATATACATTATTTTTCTTATTTCTGTTCCAAGACAAAGGTTGTGGGTACTCGTTAGAACCGCCTCGATTAGGCGGTTCTAATGAGCACCCACAAGCTATGCTTGAAGTATAAATAATAATAATAATATCACAGAACTTCGTCAGAAAAATGGCCGATTTGGAGACTATGCCACACGGATAAGCTATCATAATGGGTATTGTTTTCAGTTATGACCTAAAAGATGTTTTGATTGCGATTTTTAGTTCACCTGAGCCGAAGGCTCCAGTGGAGCTTATAAGATAGGCAGTGGTCTGTCGTCGTCGTGGTCTGCGTCGTCTACACAGAAACGGCTAGGCCATATTGAAACCAAATTAAATGTGGTGCCTCAATGGGTTAGGGAAAAGAAAGTTTGTTCATGGGATCTTGGTCACATGACCAAGATGGCCGCCATGCCCATGTATGGTAATTTTTTTCCTCTCAGGAACCAAATGGTCAATGACCTTCAGACTTGGAATACAGCATTAGGGACTTTGGGCTCTACCAAATTTGTCCAAATGCTGACCTTTTGGTTGACCTTGATCTATTTTACGACATGGTCAAATTTGGTAACTTATAAGATATTTGTATTTAAAAAAGGCAAAACAATGGGTTTTTCAAATTAGCTGAATTTATTAATTCCAAACGTCAAAGTAGTTTACTGACTTTGTCTTGCATGGCTCAGATTCCGTAGTTTGATGATAAAAGCCAAATTACATGTGAAGCCTCAATGGGATGAGGCAAAGAAAATTTATTCGTGGGATTGGGTTCACATAACCACCATGCCTATATATGGTAAAAAAAAACTTTAAAAACCTTGTTCTCTGGGACCAAAAGGCCGATGACCTTGAAACGTTATATGCGGCATTAGGGACTCGGGCCCTTCCGAGTTTGTTCAAACGGTGACCTTCGGTGGACCCCGATCTATTCAACATTAGCTTTGGTCACTTGGACCATTGTGTGGGTAAAAAGATAAAACAGTGGATCTTTCTCATTCTATTGTAGTCTATGGCATCAGAATTGATATTTGGAGTCAGCTGAATGGATGTTTATCAATTCCAAAAGTCAAGGTCATTTACAGACCTTTGTCCTGGATGGCTAAGATTCAGTATTTTATCTTCTCCTGTACTAAACCTGCTCGGCAGATTGAAATCAAATCACATGCGGAGCCTCTGTGGAATGAGGCAATGAACCAAGATGGCTGCTATTCCAATATGATAAAAAAATGGAAATCTTCTTCTCAGGAACCAAATGGCCGATGACTATGAAACTTGAAATGTAGCCCTGGGAACTCGAGCCCGAAAACATTTGTTCAAATGGTCGTTAAACTTTGGTAATTTAAGACTTTTGTATCTGAAAGAGACAAAACAGTGGATTTTTCTTGTTCTGTCATAGCCGGTGGCATCAGAATTGATATTCCTAGCAAGTTACTTCAAATGGTGACCTTTGGTTGACCTTTACCTATTTTATGTCAAGGTTGTATTTCACTTGGGCATGTCTAATGGGAAAAAGGCAACACAGTGGATTTTCTTATTCTCTTATAGCCAATGGCATGAGAACAGATATTTGCAAAAAGCTATTTGGTAAGTTGATAATTATGGCCAAAATGGCTACCATGCCCATATAGGTAAAATGACTGGAAACACTTCATTCCAGGAGTTCAAAGGCTAGACTTTTCAAACCATCGTGTTTTTTGTTTTGTTTTTTAAATGGCTGCCGGGGACCGGGACGAGGTTTTCACTCTAGAACTCTGGTGAGCGTAGTGGCCCATGGGCCTCTTGTTTTTCTTACTTATTATGCAATCAAAAATTGCACGTGCTCTTTGGAATTGCTTAATGTAATTTCTGACCAGGGCCTTTACTGATTACAAAAAGTTCAGCCCTCTTTCTGAAAAAAGTGTCTATATAACTCAATCTGACACCAAACAGTTTCAAATACTAGTAACCAATGTCATGTTTAAGATGCCTGTTGAAAAAATATCAATGTACCAATGGCATGTTTTAATGGCTGTTGAAAATGGTCTTTTTCAAATGAGCAGTGTCATGTCTTTAATGGCTGTTTATGGTTGTTGAAAATGGCCTCTATCAAATAACCAATGGCATGTTTACAATGGTAGTTGAAAATGGCCTCTTTCAAATAACCAATGACATGTTTACAATGGTTGTTGAAAAAAAAGCCTCTTTCAAATAACCAGTGGCATGTTTACAATGTGGCATGTTTACAATGGTTGTTGAAAAAGTCCTCTTTGAAATAACCAATGACATTTTAACAAAGGTTGTTGAAAATATGTTTTGTTTTTCATATAGTCATTGGCATGTTTACAATGGCTGTTGAAAGTGGTTTTTTACATATACAGTGGCATGTTTAGCTGTGAAAATAATCTCTTTCAAATAACCAATTACATGTCTACAATGGCTGTTAAAATGGTCTGTCTCAAATAACCAGTGACATGTTTATAATGATGTTTCAAATGGTATCTTTCAAATAACCAAAGACATGTTTACAATGGCTTTTAAATTTCCTCTTTCAAACAACCAATGGCATGTTTACAATGAATTTTAAAATGTTCTCTTTCAAATAATAAATTGTATGTTTACAATGGCTGTTAAAAGTGGCAAATAACCAGTGGCATGTTTACAATGGCTGTTTAAAATGGTCTCTTTCAAATAACCAATGAATCTGCTGTTGAAAATGGTCTATTGCAAAACAACCAATGGCATGTTTACAACGGCATGTTAACAACGGCGGTTGAAATGGTATCTTTCAAATAACCAATGTCATGTTTACAATGGCCGTCGAAAACAATCTCCTTCAAATAACCAATGTCATGTTTACAGTGGCTGTTGAAAATAATTTATTTCAAATAATCAGTGATATGGTTAAAGTTGTTGTTGAAAAGGGTCTCATTTAAATAACCAATGTCATGTTTACAATGGCTGCTGATAATAATCTCTTTGACATAACTAATGGCATGTTTACAAAGGCTGTAGAATATTGTCAATTACAAATAAAAATATCCCGGTTACAACTGCTGTTGAAAATGGTCTATTTAAAATAACCAATGGCATGTTTCCAATGGTTGTTTGAAAATAATCACTTTGCATGTTTTACAATTACAAATGGCCTCTTTCAAATAATCAATGGAATGTTTACAATGGCTGTTAAAATGATCTCTTTCAAATGAGCAACTGCATGTTTACAATTGCTGTAGACAATAATCTCTTTCAAATAGTAAATGGCATGTTTTCAATGACTGTTGACTGGTACCTTTCAAATAACCAATGGCATTTTTACAATGGCTGTTGAATATTATCTTTTTCAATTAACCAATGCCATGTTTACAATTGCTGTTGAAACTGGTCACTCTCCAATAAAAATGTTAAAAACTGTTACAGTGACTGCTGAAAACAATTGCTTTCAAATAACGAATGGCATATTTACAGTGGCTGTTGAAAATAACCTTTTTCAAATTACCAATGTTATGTTTGCAATTGCTGTTGAAATTAATCTTTGTCATATAGCCAAAAGAATGTTTACAATGGCTATTGAAAATAATATTTTTCAAATAGCCAATGTTTACAATGACTATTGTCAATAATCTCTTTCAAATAACCAATACTATGTTTACAATATCTGTTGAAAATAGTCTTTTTTAGTAACCAGTATCATGTTTACAATGGCTTTTGAAATATATCTTTTTCAAATAATCAATGACATGTTTACAATGGCTGTTAAAAATGGTTTCTTTCAAATAACCAATGACATGCTTACAATGGCTGTGAAAATGGTCTCTTTCTAATAATCGGTGGCATGTTTATAATGGTTGTTAAAACTGGTCTCCAAATAATTAAACCAATCACGTGTTTACAATGACTTTTAAAAATGGCATCTTTCAAGTAACCAATAGCATGTTTACGATGACTGTTCAGAATGGTCTATTTCAAATAATCCATGAAATTTGCTTGTTTGTATTGGAGTTTAACGGCCCATTCAACACTATTTTAGGTCATTTTTGAGCCGGTCAGTTTACCTATCCACACTTTTCCTGGGCATGCTTATATGTAAGCGGTTGACCAGTACAGTACACATTTTTTCGCCAGAAACTGACAACTGCCCTTCTTGAATCAAAGAAACAATGACATGTTTACAATGGCATGTTAACAACGGCTGTTGAAATTGGTCTCTTTCAAGTAACCAATGTCATGTGAACCAATGTCATGTTTAAAAATAGCCTCTTTCAAGCAACCAATAGCATGTTTACCATGACTGTTGAAATTGGTCTATTTCAAATAACCAATGTAATTTGTTTGTTTGTATTGGAGTTTAACGGCCTGGTCAACACTATTTTAGGTCATTTTTGAGCTGGTCAGTTTACCTATCCACACTTTTCCTGGGCATGCTTATATGTAAGGGTCAACCAGTACAGTGCACATTCTTTAGCCAGAAACTGACAACTGTCTTTCTTGAATCAAATCAACAATGACATGTTTACAATGGCATGTCATTACGATAACACACCCGTACGACATAGTGCATTTTTTCACATCTCCAAAATGGCCATTTTTCTGATGAAAATCCGTGATATTTTTCTTATAAATACTGCAAACATAGGTTTTGGGTGCTCGTTAGAACCGCCTCATTGAGGCGGTTCTAACGAGTACCCACAACCTATGTATTGGGGCAGAAATAAGAAAAATAATGTTCACCCCCTTAAACCCCAGTTTTCTCTATATAAAGTGGGGTATAGGGGGGTCTTCATTTCACGGACTGGTTCACGTGATGTTAACAACGGCTGTTGAAATTGGTCTCTTTCAAATAACCGATGTCATGTGAACCGGTGGCATGTTTACAATGGCTGTTGAAAATAATCTCTTTCAAATAACCAATAACATGTTTACAATGTCTGTTGAAATTGGTCTATTTCAAATAACTAATTTCATGTTTACAATGGCTATTGAAGATAATCTATTTCAATTAATCAATGACATGATTACAAGGGCTGTTGAATATGGTCTCTTTTAAATAACCTGTTTCGTGTTTACAATGGCTGCTGAAAATAATCTCTTTCAAATAACCAATGGCATGTTTTCAATTGCTACTGAAAATGGTGAAAATGGTCTCTTTGAAATAATCAATGGCATATTTGCAATGGCTGTTGAAAATTATCGTTTTCAATTTACCAATGTAATGTTTACAATTGCTGTTGAAAATGGACACTTTCATGTTTACAATAGCAGCTGATTTTTTTTTAAATAACGAATGGCATGTGTACAATTGCTGTTTTTTTTCAAACATCTGATGTCATGTTTACAAAGGCTGTTGAAAATAACCTTTTTATAATAGCCAATGTCATGTCAGATTCAAAACGTTTGTTACTGATTCAAAACTTTTGTCATACAGATTCAAAATGTTTGTCAAGCATGCATAACGGTCGTAGCCTCACATCACCAGGTATCTGTCATGGCTGATTGTATTTGATTTTTGTTGTCTTTGATGTTTGCTTCAATTTTAGATATTAAATTTTAGTAATCGGACTGAAATGCCATTATAATTTTATAAAGTATGTCACTCAACGTTGCTCTTAAAATCTAGTTCAGTTTTAAATGTTTGATCATTGTAACAGGCCTGCAGTGGTACATGTCTATCTTCGTACATGTAATTCATGATAATTTTAACATTCCTAGACCGCTGTGATAGGTGTTGTTTGTGTAAATATTATTCTATGATTATGTTTGATGGAGGTCAATATGGTAGATTAGTCTGGTACTAAATATGTAATCCTCTTTAAATAAAGATATTATTATTACTATATTATTATGTTTACAATGGCTTATTCGAACGCAACTTTCGAGTGCCTAGGGGATTTTTCCTATAGCAGATAAAATAGTAAGGGATGATTAAAAAATATTTCTTCTTTTATCTGGAAAATGCATGCCGTGTGTATTCATTGGAATCGACCATTCTTACGATAACACACCCGTGTGACATAGTGCATTTTTTCACATCACCAAAATGGCTACTTTTCTGATGAAAATCCGCGATATTTTTCTTATTTATCCCACAAACATAGGTTGTTAGTGGTCGTTAGAACCTCCTCAGTCAGGTGGTTCTAACGTGTACACACAACCTATGTTTTGGACCAGAGATAAGAAAAATAATGTATACCCCCGTAAACACCAGTTTTCCCAATATAAAATGGGGTTCAGAGGGTGCCCATTTCACGGACATGTTCACGTGAATTTAAAAAAAAAAACTAATAAGATATAACCCTCAGTGGCTCTACTACGCCTGTCGAGAACAAATTTTTATGGTTTCGAAGGTGTTCCAGCCATTGAACTTCAATTATATATATTGCATAGTTTACACAAACATGCACAGTTTTCCATATTTCTGTTCAAAAACACAGCTTGTAGTTATCCGTTAGAACCATCTCTTAAAGGCCCACAATCTGTTTTTTGGAACAAAAATGCATCAAAATATCACAGATTGTTATACATGTACTTTATACGAGAATAGAGCGTGTAACTTTATATGTTTGTAAACAATCTAGCCAGCTCATGAGAAAATAGTGCTTTTTTCAATTATGATAGCACACCTGTGCAGCATATTACATTTTTTCACATCTCCAAAATGACTACTTTTCTTAAGAAAATCCGTGATATTTTTCTTACTAATAATGCAAACATAGGTTGTGGGCACACACTAGAACCGCCTCATTGAGTACCCACAACCTATGTCTTAGAGCAGAAATTAGAAAATAATATATACCCCCTTAACCCCAAGTTTTCTCCATATAAAGTGGGGTTTAGTGGGGTGTTCATTTCACGGACTTGATCACGTGATGACAGGTGAACTACAAAGACTCAGAAGAGCTTGTGCATTCGCACAGTCTCGCCAGAGTGATTGCTACTGGCAGAGCGCTGTGTAGAGAGACTTATCTGTAAAACATGGACTAGGCTCAGGCGCTGGGGCATTGGCAAACACTGAAGGCCCAGATCAGACGCCACAACATGTGGCGTCTGATCAGGGTCTATGCCGTTTTCTTAAAATACAGGAATTCAAGGGTTACTAGAAACAGTCTTAGTTCAAGGCCATTTTCCCATGCTACACACGGGAACAATCGACTCACCAGTGTTGTCAGTCCTTTGATTCAGCAGTCCCCATTTACCAATGAGTCCTGTCTATACCTTCAAAACGAAGCATTCCACCCGGCATACACTACAATTGTAAACCCTTCTATACTTTATATACAGAAAAGTGGGGTTTACAGGGACTTTCATTCTTTTTCTTCTTTTTGCTCAAAACATAGAAGTAACACAAGCGTCAGCCTAGCACATAGCACACTGGTCAATACATACGCACAGGCTGCGTAGCGGTCGTATAGGCTTCGTATTTTGGGCGCATAGGCTTCGATGAAAAATGGCGGCTGACAGTTCGTCGCTGCAGGTAAGAAACTGTTTTTACGTTAATCTAACTGTTGTATAGCGTTGCCCAATACTGACATCTGCCTTACGGACCACTTTATTAATGTGCGGCTTCGTCTGTTGCAAGAAAAAGTTTGAATAACGGAATATGGAAAAATAGACCCCAAAAGAAATTTGGCACTCAACACAGATTCACCTGTATTTTCACTTTGGCCCGGTCGTCCTATGTAACTACACGTTTTTGGCTGGTGTTTTGGCCGATAAATTGTGAATAACGATAATGAAATCCAAAAGCTAATATGCAACTTTCGTCACATCTTTTGCGAAAAAGAAAAATATTGATATTTCGATACAACGAACGTAGCTTCGTTACCGATTACAACGCAGAGGCTGCGAACTAAATTTGAAAGCCCTGTATTATGTAGAAAAATAGCGAATGATATTAAATTAATATCGAGAAATCAATCAACCAGGGTTAGTTGGTGATGCTAAAGGCATCCTGTATCATTTATACCGAACACATTTTCAGTCTCAGCTATGCAAATACTACATTTTGATTCAAATGCACAAAATCTATCAAGTTACAATTATTAACTCTACCGTTGATAATCTTGGTAAGTCTTCGTCAAATCTGTTAAGTATTTAGCCAAATATTATTTGCACTGTATGAATTTCTGTCGTGTATTTTTATTACAACTTACGTGGCTCAAGTCCCTGTGTTAGAAGTTTGCGACCAGAAAGTCATTAAAAGTGGCAATCTCACCCACTGAAGCCAGTATGAATTTGATACATACTGGCTTGATATGTTTTCAAATGTTCCTATGTTATGCTACATAATGTTTTGCCATTATGATAACACACCCGTGCGACACAGTGCATTTTTACATCTCCAAAATGGCTACTTGTTAGATTAAAATCCGTGATTTTTTTATTATTTATAACGCAAACATAGGTTGTGGGTGCTCGTTAGAACCGCCTCGTTGACGATGTTCTAACGAGTACCCACAGCCTATGTTTTGGAGAAGTAATAAGAAAAATAATGTATAAAGTGGGGTTCATTTCACGGACTTGTACACGTGATGCCCATTTTTTCCTTGTCTTATACATCTTCTGTACTCCATAAATCCATTTTCTAATTCTACTTACGAGTCAGTGTCGTCAGGTATAACATAGTACGGAGAAATCGATAATTCCTTGTTTCATTGTTTCCTTTTTTCGTGACTTTCAATGTAGACAGTGACGTCACCACGTTATTTTTTTTTTTTGCTATGAAGAGCAGAATTTACTCTATCAAGTCCGTGAAATGAAACCCACTTTATATAGAGAAAACTGGGGTTAACGAGGGTATACATTATTTTTCTTATTACTTCCCCAAAACATAGGTTGTGGGTACTCGTTAGAACCGCCTCAATGAGGCGGTTCTAACGAGCACCAACAACATATGTTTGCGGTATAAATAAGAAAATAATCACGGATTTTAATCTGAAATGTAGCCATTTTGGACATGTACAAATGCAATGTGTCGCACGGGTATGTTATCATAATGGCAAAACATTCTGTATCATAACATAGGAGCATTTGAAAACTTAGCCTAAACCCGGCTACACTTTGATTTCTTTGGTCGATTCGTGTTATCGCTGCTCGCTATCTTGATATATAACGCTTCAACTTCCTATGTATCAAATTCATACTGGCTTCAGTGGGTGAGATGGCCACTTTTAAAGACTTTCTGGTCGCAAACTTCTACCACAGGGACTTGAGCCACGTGCGTTGTAAAAAAAAAAAAAAACACACACACACACAACAGAAATTCATACAGTGCAAACATTATTTGGCTAAATACTTAACAGATTTGACCAAGACTTACCAAGTTTATCAACGGTAGTGTAAATAATTTTAACATATTTTGTGCATTTGAATCAAAATGTAGTATTTGCATAGCTGAGACTGATAATGTGTTCGGTATAAATGATACAGAATGTCTTTAGCATCACCAACTAACGCTGGTTAACAGATTTCTCGATATTAATTTAATATTATTCTACATAATACAGGGCTTTCAAATTTAGTTCGCAGCCTCTGCGTTGTAATCGGAAACGGAGCTACGTGCGTTGTATCGAAATATCAAATTTTTCTTTTTCGCAAAAGAGGTGACGAAAGTTGCATATTAGCTTTTGGATTTCATTATCGTTATTCACAATTTATCGGCCAAAACACCAGCCAAAAACGTGTAGTTACATAGGACGATCGGACCAAAGTGAAAATACAGGTGAATCTGTGTTGACTGCCAAATTTCTTTTGGGGTCTATTTTTCCATATTCTGTTTTTCAAACTTTTTCTTGCAACAGACGAAGCCGTACATTAATACAGTGGTCCGTAAGGCAGGTGTCAGTATTGGGCAACGCTATACAACAGTTAGATTAACGCTAAAGCAGTTTCTTACCTGCAGCGACGAACTGTCAGCCGCCATTTTTCATCGAAGCCTATGTGTCAAAAAAACGAAGCCTATGCGCCAGCTACGCAGCCTGTGCGTATGTATTGACCAGTGTGCATAGGTGTGTTATAGTAATGTATAAAAGGTTTGTGTTGTTACTGGCTGATTCCCTGTTCTGTGAACTTTTTCAACTCCCCTCGTACTCAAATGATAAATTTTACTTTGCTATACAACACAGTGCTACATGTTGTTTTGTATCCATCCATACTCTGTCCAGATTTTGATGGCCTGTATGTACAAGTGTTCGTATCTGCTCAACGGTGTATTTACAACTGACACCTTCTCCTTCAAACAAATTGATGTATTCCCCTTTCTCTAGCTCCAAGGTGATTCCAAAGCCAGCTGAAAACAGACATAAGACTATGACAAGATGATCTGGAAAAATAGTCGTCTCTAACAGACGACTTGTACACAATGAGTGCTACAATTGCATGAGGGGTGGAACGCCCTTTCAAGATTATTTCACTTATTTTGAACCGATCATTAATCAGAGGTGGGCGAAAACCGAAGTGCGCGGAGATAAAAACACCTGAACGGGCCTCCGTGGCCAAGTGGATAAGAGCGCTGACTCTTAGTCATTAGGTCTCTCACCGCCGTAGGTTCGAGCCTCGCTCGGGCCACGTGTGAGACGCCAAGTTCTGCAACGGAAGGTCAGGTGGTTTTTCTCCGGGTACTCCGGTTTTCGCCCACCTCTGATTAACGATCGGCTCGATATGAGTGAAATAATCTTGAAAGGGCCGTAAAACCATAACCAAAAAAAAAAAATAAAAACACCTGACCTTCTGTTGCAGAACTTGGCGTCTCACATGTAACCCAAGCGAGGCTCGAACCCACAGAGGCGAGAGACCTTATGATTAAGAGTCAGCGTTGTTACCCACTATGCCACTATGCCTTATGATTAATAGTCAGCGTTGTTACCCACTATGCCACAGAGGCCCATTAAAGCAATTATTACTTGAATACCGAAATGAAAGATGAATTCGTCGTGGGCTGATGCAGTCTATGTGAAAATCAAAGCACTGGCAGCACTGGTTGGTCGATTGTCTCTGAGTGTGGGCTGGAAAAATATCCTGAACCAGGACTCCAGCTGTCTCGTTTAACCCTTTAATTTCTCTATTGTTAGCAAACAGTGTAGACACTGATCAGACGCCGCGTTCTGTGGCGTCTGATCTGAGTATACAATGTTTGCCAAACCCAACACACAATTCTAGTCCAGATGCTATAAATAACCCTCTAACGCAACACACTGACCTCAAAGCGCAGCTATTTTCTATAAATAACCATTACCTGGATTTCCTACAAATCAGTGACAGTCACGGGAACATCAGCACTGAAGAACTACATCTGCTTAGAAACTTTGGGTCAGTTGACAAACAATCGATCCAAAAACTTCAATGGCCAAAGCAATGGAAAGTTGTTGGAGAAAGGGATAGTTCGTGTTACTGGGTGTTAATCATATTGCCAGAACAAAAGAAATAACGGGGATAATTTAGGAATGTCTTCCCATTATCATTCTAGACGAAAGGATAGCCCCCGCCCGTCGGGGCTTGAAGAAATAATGGGGGCTGCATGATGCTTCCACGCAGAGCTGAAACCGACCCGCACACGAGTACTGGTAAACCGCCTAGAGGATCTAATCCTGCCCAGGCAATGTGGAATGAGACGGCCCGTCCATGCTTATAAACCCTATTTGTTCCATTGGGCGGCAGGGCTTGAGATGTCATTTCATCTCAATGTCGGGTAAAAGTCCCATAAAATTGGAAGCAACGTCTCCAAAAGAGGACGTTAAACTTCAAATCAAACACGACAAAAGGTATGTTGTGTGTACTCAATAGAATCGACTCACCGAGGCGATTCTAGCGAGCACACACAATATTCATTTTCAGGATGAAAATGAGAAACTCTATCAAAGTTATCCCAAATAGATTTGAATTTGGGAGCTATGGTAAGGATCCAATAGTGACCCAAGTTCGAATGAGCCATGGTAAATGAGCCATCGGTGTTCGCGTCAATGAAGTTTCCCTGAAGTTCAGAATGCATACATACGGATATCATATGTCAGGTCATCTTTCGCCTTTGCCCTTAGAAGAACACAACTAGTGGTATCGTTTTCATTCCTCTGTACAAATTTTGCTTCAAGCTGTAGTCGTTCTGTGTCAATACAACTGTTATACTCTCTGTTCAACCGCCATATTGCATTGAGATAAAGAGGGGCGGAAATACCTGCAATACAGTGGATATACTATTTTATTTTGAAGTTACGGCATTTCCAAGATTATTTCACATATATCGAGCCGGTCGTTAAACAGAGAGCCGAAAAATCACCTTGCCTTTCGCTGCAGTACTTGGCGCCGAGCGAGGCTCAAACCAAAAGCTCTAATGTTTAAGAGTCAGTGCTCTTAATTACTAGGTTATTGCGACCCCTTCAGTGGATAAGCAAATCTGGATCCAAGTTCAAAGCATCATTAAGCCTGGTAAAATACCTAAATTGTTGGTGCCTTCTGCTAATTGATGAGTGCAAGAATGAGTAATATCATAGAAAAACATAGAAAAAATAAAACTAACCGAAGGCTCATAAGAATCTACTCAATGAGGCAGTTTTAACAAGTTCCCGAAATCTATGTTTTACAGCAATGCACACTGTGAATGCTAGGTGAAATCGCCTCAATGAGGTGGTTTTGAACAAGTATCTAGCGTCATATAGATTCTGAATGCTCGATATAACAGGTACCCACTTAGGCCCCATGTACAGTGAAAAAAGAAAATGAAATCATCAGTCTGTGTTCGATCTCCATCACAGGTTAAACGGCCACCTTAGCCTCATAGTTTTAAGCAAAGAGTATAGACCCCGACCTGACGCCCTGTTTCGCGGCGTCTGATTTGAGCCTAAGTTATCTGTCAACGTCCAAAATGGGATGCTGGACATGTATGGGTTAATCATGGTATGGTTTGGGACCATGATTATAAAGGTTTTCCATATATAAGTATATATAAAACAAATGGACACCGCGATGAGGCCATTCTTGGCCCAATTGCCCAATGCTATAAGTTTAACTATCTTGGTAGAGTCCATTAGACAAAGTAACATGCCATATATCAAACGTCTGGGCCTTCTGGCCTCAGAAAAGAAGATTTTAAAAGTTTGTTTCTTATATTGGCCTATGTGAAATAAGAGTGCCACTTGGCGGATCAACTTTGGTCAAAAGGCTTTAATTTTAACAATCCTGGTAAAAGTACACTAGATGAAGCTATGAAACAAAAGCCTGTGCCTTCAGCTTTCAAACAAGAAAATTTGTGAAGGTTTTCCCAATACGGGTCTATGTAAAAGAAGTCGGGCTCCAAGGCAGGGCCATTTTGCACTGGGGCCATTTTCTACCCCAGGACTATAATTTGAACTTTTGGTATAGGTCTATTCGACGAGGCAACATACCAAATTACAAGGAGCTGTGCCTTCCGATTTTAGGCAAGAAGATTTTTTAAAAGGTTTTCCCTAGTATAAGTTCATGTAAAACATGTGGGGCCATGGGTGGGGACAATTTAGCCCCAGGCCTATAATAATTTGAACATTCTTGGCAGAGGTCCACAAGATAAAAGTGTGTACAAAATATGAAAGGCCTGGGCCTTCTTGTTTCAGACGAGAATATTTATAACGGTTTACAATATGCGGTCTATGTAAAACATGTTGGCCCCTGGGTGGAGCCATATTTTACCAAAGGCTATTTTTAATAATCAAATGCCTGAGCCTTCTGGTTTCTGACAGGAAGATTTTTACAGGTTTTTCCTACATAAGACCATGTTAAACATGTCGGTCTCTGGGCAGGACAATCTGTGCCTCAGTGCTATAATTTAAACACTCTTGGTGGATGTCCGTAGACGAAGCTTAGTATACCAAATATTAAAGTCCTTAGCCTTCTAATTTCTGCCAAGAAGATTTTTCATAATTTTCCCATACAAGTCCATGTAAAACATAAGGACCCCTGGGCGGGGCCATTTTTGGTTCCAGTGCTTTAATTTGAATAATCTTGGCAGAGAACCACCAGACGAAGCGGTTTTCCAAATATAAAAAGCCTGGGCCTTCTGGTTTCAAACAAGAAGACCTTTAAAGGTCTCCCCTATATAAGTCTATGTGAAACAAGTGGGCCATGAGGCGGGGCCAGTTTTGGTCCCAGGGCTTTAATACGAAACATCCTTGTAGAGGTCCACTAGATGAAACTACATATCAAATATCAAAGACCTGGGCTTTCTGGTTTCAGTCAAGAAGACTTTTAAAGGTTTTCGCTATGTTAGTCTACGTGAAACATGTGGACCCTGGCGGGGCCATTTTTGGCCCCAGGGCTACAATTTGAACAATCTTGGCAGAAGCCCACTAGAGGAAGATGTGTAACAAATATCAAAGGCATGTGCCTTCTGGTTTCAGACAAGAAGATTTTAAAGGTTTTCCCTATACGCGTCTATATACATGCGTCTATGTAAAACAAGTGGACACGTAATGGGACCATTTTGGGACCAAGGGCTATGATATGAACAATCTTGACAGAGTCATCTTGATAAAGTTACATACCAAATATCGAAGACAAACTAATTTTTAATGTTTTTTTTTTACATTTATAAGTCCATGTAAAACATATGGGTCCCTTTGCAGGTCCAATTTTGGCCCCAGTACTTTAAATTGAAAAATCTCAGTAGCGGTCTATAGATGAAGCTATGTACTAAATATCTAATGACTGGGCCTTCTTGTTGCAGACAAGACGATGTTTCAAGGCTTTCCCTATATGAGTCCATGTAAAAATTGTGGGCCAATGGGCGGAGCCATTTTTGGCCCAAGGACTATAAATTGAGAATACCAGCCGGTCTTTATAGCGGAATTCATTTAATTGTACGACTACAGTCAAATTTAAATGTCTCGATCACCACTGGAACCAATGCAGGGGTAGTTCGAGTTACTGAGTGTTAATTAATGAGTAAGATCATGAAACATCATAGGGATATCTTTTCGACTTCCTTTAAAATTAAGGTATGTCTTGTGTATTCATTAGAATCGCCTCGTCAAGGCAATTCTTATGAGTACCCACAACAGACATTTTCAAAAACATATAGGAAAATTCTCTCAAAAGTGTCCAAATACCCTCGTATATCAATAACTGTAGTTGTGAGATTTGTTTTCGTTAAGGACTCGAGAACGAGTTCCAAACAACCGTGGTAAACATGATATCGATATTCGAGTCATCGAAGTTCCCATGTTCTTACCTGTAGGGTCCAGATATGCGTTCTCAACTTCCTGAGCATTATTTGTGACATCCAGTGCTATCAAAAGCCTGTCATTACCTGAAATAAAAGCCCAATGAGCGCCCAGCGAAAACTCAGATCAGTCTGTGCATTCGTACAATCTGATCAGAGTCCTTGCTGTGCTGTGTCAAAAGTAAAATCTGGACAGGGCTCGTGTACTGGGTCATTGGCAAAATAGTGTAGATCCAGATCAGACGCCGCAGGGTGTACAGTGTTTGTTTACAATACTGAAATTTAAGGGCTTCACAAAACAATTTAAGTCTCAGTTCCGGGCTATTTTCCCAGCCTACACTCAGAGACAATTGGCCCACCAGTACTCCCAGTGCTTTGATTATTCTGGAGATATACATGTAGGTCACTCATTAAAAAGTTACTCAAAACACTGGCATAAAAATGCATATTAAAATATAAATAGTCAAGCCAGATTTAAAACACAATGTATGCAATAAAATAAGAAGGCTGTGCACGTCTCAAAATTAATCACTGAATCAATCACTGAATTACTGAATCACAGAATCAATCAATCAATCAATCAATCGATCGATATTTGTCACCTCACCTGACATAGTTTCTGCAAGACTAGCGATTCTATCAACTTGAACTTTGTATGGCTGGTTCTGGAATCCTCCACCTAGCCAGATGATGAGTTTGTTTCCAGGAATATTTCTGCAATCACAAAGAAATGTCCATGTCAGTTTCAAAACGCATGCGATTACCCCGTCACCACCCTGCGCACATATTTCTGTTTATCACATTAATCCAGTTTGTGACCTGACCCATTCTCCAAAACTAGAAGTGGCAATGGCAGCAGTGGTGGGTCGATAGGCTAGACGTCGACTTAAAAAAATAGATTGTTTTATTCAACCCTTACATTAAGAAAACACGCCTATATAATTTTGACCCACTTGAACCCCACTTTCATATAGTAAGACTGGGGTTTACAGGGGCAAACCTTATTTTTCTTATTTCTGCTCTAAAATACAGATTGTGGTACTCGTTAGAACCGCCTCGACGATGAGGCGGCTCTAACGAGTACATACAGTCTATATTTGAGCAGAAATAAGAAAAACATGACAGTTTTTCACCTTAAAATCTTCATTTTTTCGGCGATAAAGGTTACAATGTATTTGTATAGGCGTGATTTCGTAATTTCTGTACCTGACTTAACATTTTGATACCCTGATAAGATATCGCGCCCTGCTGTGTCTGGTCTGGGTCGATCTTGTTTGCAAAAGGCCCGATGTTTTGGGGCCCTATGCATATTAGGCATCGCGAAAACACACCTATATAATTCTGACCCCCTTGAACCCTACTTTTTGTTGTAAAACGGGCTTTTTTCTTATTTCTGCTCTAGATTGTATATCGCGGGTACTCGTTAGAACCGCCTCGATGAGGCGGTTCTAACGTGTACCCACAATCTATATTTTGAGCAGAAATAAGACACTTGTGGATCTTATTATTATTTTCATTGCGCACTGTTTAGCGAACGGTACATTAAAACGTTTGATTTGTTCGCAGTTTAATTTTATTCTATCATGTGAATAACAGCAATCTATACACTGCAGTATTATTAAACTTTGGGTCGATTAACAAACAATTTACCTCGAAATTCCAGCGTTCAAATCACTATGCTTATTCCTTAATAATTGCCTTCGCCAACCCTATTGTACTATCTTCCATCCTCACCATTTCCAGTTTTGGAGTCTATTTTTGCCAGTCGACCCGAAGTTACTAAGCGCAGTAGATGTACGCTGCTGATGTCCACTTGACAATTACTGATTTTGTTTGTCTGTTTGTTTGATTTGAGGATTAACGTCCCCGTCAACACTGTAACGGTCATTTTGGAGGAGTGCTTCCAATTTTGTGGGAGTTTTACCCGACGTTGAGATGAAATGACATATCAAGCCCTGCCGCCCAATAAAACCAAAAGGGTTTATAAGCATGGACGGTCCGACTCGCACCGCTTTACCCGGGCAGGCTTAGATCCTCTAAGCGGTTTACCAATACTCGTGTGCGGGTCGGTGTAGCTCTGCGTGGAAGCATCGTGCAACCCAAATATTTCTTCAAGCCCCGATGGGCGGGGGGCGTGACAATTACAGATATGTGAAATCCAGGTAACGGCTATTTATAGCGCGCTTTTGAGAGGTCAAGAGTTCTGTGTAAAGAGGGCTAAAGATATTTAAAACACTGACTGGCTCATGTGTCTGGATACTCTCAAACAGTGCAGACCCAACAGCCATAGAACGTCTAACAGTTTATACCGTTTGCCTTTAACCCATTTAGTACCAGAAACCCCAACACGGGTACCCTGGCAAACAGTGCAGGCCCAGATCAGACGCCGCAGAACGCGGCGTCTGATCAGGGCCTCCACTATTTGCTAAAAGTTAAGTCATTTTCCAAATAAATTTTCATGAAAACACAACCTGACAGCCCTAAATTTTGAAATGAACTCCTGCTATATATAAGGAGGAAGAATCCATTTGGTACAAAAAGGGTTAAATACACTCGAACTTCGATGGCTCGAACCCCTTTGGAACCATCAAAATTTGTTTGAGACAGCTACAGCTCGAGCCACAGAGCGATACGATTCAGTGCCATACCAGGAGGCATAATGGAGATAACTTTTGGATATCTTTTCGATCTTCTATATTATAAATGTATGTTGTGTGTACTCATTAGAATCGCCTTATCGAGGCGAGTCTAATGAGTACACACAGCATATAATTGCAAGATAAAAGAAGAAACTCTCCCTACAATATCTGGAAGAATTCCCTGCGGACTCAAAAACCGGTTCGACTCACCCATGGTAAACGAGCCATCGGGGTTCGAACCACTGAAGTTCTACTGCACATAAATTTAAGGTGTTAAAAACGAAACAGTCTGGGTCCCCGTTCAATCCCATTCCCCAGCCTACAATCAGAGAAGGGAAAATGACTGAACATTGAACAAACACGGTGGGGCCTGATCAGACGCAGCGTTCTGCGGCGACTGATTTTGGCCCACACTGTTCGCAATTGCTCATAGGGGCTTGAAGAAATATATGGGCTGCATGATGCTTCCACGCAGAGCTTAATCTGGCCCGCACACTAGTACTGGTAAACCGCTTAGAGGATCTAAGCCTGTCCAGGAACCGCGGTGCGAGGCGGACCGTCAATGCTAATAAACCCTATTGGTTTCATTGGGCGACAGGGCTTGAGATGTCATTTCATCTCAATGTCGAGTAAAAGTCCCACAAAATTGGAAGCAACGTCTCCAAAATGACCTTTACAGTGTTGACGGGGACGTTAAACCTCAAATCAACCAACCAACCAACTGTTCGCAATTATCCTGTTTTGGGGTTTCCGGTATGAACTGGGCAAATCAAAGCCCTGACAGCGCTGGTGAGTCGATTGTCTCTGACTGTAGTCTGGGAAAACGGGGCTGACAACACTATTAGATGCCTGTGAAAATTAGAAGTCCAACAACGGTTTGCCAAAAGACTGAACCACTTCCATACAGTTTCTAAAGATTAAATGGTAAGCAAGACACCGAAGTCCTGAAAAGGACAGGAATGTAGAGTGTTAGATAGCACAGTTAAGATAGACAAGCACAGTTTAGCTAGACAAGCCATGAGGCCAGAATGACACAGTTAAGATATATAAGCCATGATACCAGCATGGCCAAAGAAAATCCTTTATGGCGAAACGTTCCCAAGGTAATCTGAAAGAGAGAGACAAGGCTCTCTGAGGACTTCAACATATCATAAGTCGTGGTAAGAAACTGCCCCAGGACAGGCCTCGTTAGAGGGCGAAGCAAAAAGAATAAAAGGTATCACGAACAGAGCTCTCTCTCTCTCTCTCTCTCTCTCTCTCTCTCTCTCTCTCTCTCTCTCTCTCTCTCTCTCTCTCTCTCTCTCTCTCTCTATCTCTCTCTGAGCAGTTTAGAGCTAAGATTGTCTCATCGGCCATCTTAGAACACACAGACCGTTTTGACTCACGCCTTTGATTAACAGTAATGACAGACGTACCATCATTGTTATTGTTTTCTCATATAGTTACAGTTTAATAGGACACAAGACTCGATAAATTAACTAAGACTCTATGAACCATTTCAGAAGTGTACGGTCCGTTTGGCCGTGCCGAATTCGAAGTCTGATGTTTATCTCACTGGAGGTGTCAATAGTTACCTGGGGCTGGTTAATTGAACAGATATAGAGAATACCAGGTGAGTGTCTTTTGATATCAAGTTTATCAGGCAAGGCTTCGAGAACGCTTGTAGAATCGCGAGGCTTGCCGAGCGATTCTACTTATTTTCTCGAAGCAGAGCCTGATAAACTTGATATCAAACGACAAGAATCTGGTATTCTATTTAAGAAATAGATCAGCTCTAACTGTGATTTGTTGTGTAATAAATCACAGTTTGGAGGTCAGTTGTAAAGTAGACAAATCACGAGCGCGTAGCGCGCGTGATTTGTCTACTTACAACTGACCGACAAACTGTGATTTATTACCCAACAAATCACTGGCTAGAGCTGATCTATTTCGATTCTAACACGCTGAAAATCGGCAATAATGTTGTTGTTTCCTTCAAAATCTCACAACTTTTCGCCATTGTCAGAAGAAATCCCGCTAAAATTATGGACTGAAATACATGCATTTACATCCTTTTCTAACGTTCTCGATGCGAGAAAATGACGTTACACCGACTAACGTCAAGTAAATCGACTAGTGACGTCATAAATTTGCAGTTTTTAATGACGTCACACGTCACGCTCTTCCGAACTGTGATTTGTTGCAGAATAAAACACAGTTATTTTGCATTGCCTATATAGGCGCGCTGTGTTAGAATTATCAGTTTATCCTCTTGTACACTCTTAAATCAGCAATTTACGATCAGTTATTGAAGGTCCTCAATGTGTCCCAGCATTCTTCGGTCGATATATTAAGTATCAACCGACCATATTTTTCCTATGATATTTCTTGTTCAAGTATTTTTTCTCAATAACAATAACATTTTTGTCATTTTTCCAGTAGTCCGGTTCATTCATAACAGTGCAATGTTAAGTTGACCTGATAAAGCTCACTTGTCCTGAGATAGCATACCTTTATCAGGTCAATATGCTAGGATGCATATAGGGGGTAGCTGAATATCAGAGTCCTGCAATTGTGATCGATACTCGATTAAAAATCACTGAGAACACGATTATAATTTTACCTTTCTGCTTTACTGTCTGGGCATTATACATGTGCTTTACTGTGTGTATTTGGACAGACAGGCCTGAGCAAAGTGTACACCCAGATGAGATTCTCACCAGGATCTACATAGTCACTCATCCAGCTATTTTTAAACACAAACGGTGGATAGTAAATTGTACCTGTCCAAATTTCAGAACAATTTTTGTAAAGAATATTTAGCGTAAATTCGGTATTGTAGCAAGACAGATAATAATCGATTAATACCAAAACAGAAACGACAATCATTTCAATGGATTTCATCCATCGATTAATCGTATATCCTATTTATCGTTCTAGCCAATTAATGTCTTGCCACTATCAACGCGTTTGTTCAGCTTACGAAGCTTTGCTTATACAGTCAGCCCTCTTTATACCGACATTCGTTTGTTTGTTTGATTTGAGGTTTAACGTCCCCGTCAACACTGTAAAGGTCATTTTGGAGACGTTGCTTCCAATTTTGTGGGACTTTTACCCGACATTGAGATTATATAACGGCAACTCGTTATTACGGCAATTTCAATGGAATGACTACTTAGGTAAAGGCTTAGCCTCGGTTCCGAGCGGCGTGGGCTTCCCTCGGGTTTGAATGCACTAATCGAGTCCATAGTCATGAAAGGGTCTTGCAATCTAATACTCCAAGAAACAAATGTTATAGATATTTGTTAGAATCGCCTCCCCGAGGCGATTCTAACAAATGTCTGCTTGGAGTAATAATGGGGAAAAGGCCTTTTATTACCTAACATACTCCTACATGGAATTCTTTATAACGGCAAATTCTTTATAACGTCACATTAATAGGGAACAAATACTGTCGTTATAACGAGGGTCCTCTGTATACATGTTTCACAGCATCACTAATTCACCATCATCCGAACACGTACATACCTTACTTCACTGATACCGACACTGTAATCACCTGCAATAGGTCTGACATCAAGTTTGTCCCCGTAGTCTCTAGCAACGGCTTCACAGGTCTCTTGAAGAAACTCTGAAATATTTCAGAAATATACTGATGTTGATTGCAATAACAACAACAACAATAATAATAATAATAATAATAATAATAATAATAATAATTCGTTTTTATATATTGTTAAGACAGAAATTAAGCGTGGTCCCGAGCTCCTTGCATGCACGCTTGACCGCACGCACACTTGAAATTAACACATTTACGAGAGTAGGCTGAAAAATTCTGAGCTTGACCAAGATCCAGTGGTTTGTCCATGCTGAATGTGCCTTATTTTTCAACATAGTCTCCCTTCCTGTCCACACACTTCCTCCAGCGATGCTGAAGTCCTTGGATCCCAGTGGTATAGAAGGTCTCATCTTGGTCCCTGAAAAACTCCTCAACACAGCTATCACCTCCTCGTCTGACCGATAATGCTGCCCAGCCAAGTGCTTTTTCATGTTTGGAAACAGGAAATAATCTGATGGAGCTAGATCAGGTGAATACGGAGGGTGATCGACAAGTGTGAAGCCACAGTCATGCACAGCAGCCATTGCGACAACCGATTAATGAGCAGGCGCATTGTCCTGATGGAACAAGACCCCTTTTGTCAATTTTCCGGGTCGTTTAACCTTAATTGCTTTTCGCAATTGTTTTAGCAGATCTGCATAATACTCCCCATTAATTGTTCTACCCTTTTGAAGGTAATCTATGAATATTATACCCTTGGCATCCCAGAACACTGATGCCATCACCTTCCCTGCAGAGGAGACGACCGTTGCCTTCTTTGGAGGGGGTGAGCCAGGGTGCTTCCATTGCATGGATTGTCTTTTGGTCTCTGGCTCAAAGTGATGAACCCAACACTCATCCTGAGTGACAAAACGGTCAAGAAAACCATCTTGGTCTGCTTCAAAAATAGCCAAGTTGGCTTGTGACAGGTTCAGTCTGGTCAACTTTTGGTCAGGCGTCAAAAGCCGTAGCACCCATCTGGCGGAAACCTTCGACATTCCCAATTCACTGTGTAGAATGTTCTCTACTCGTTCACGGGAGATGCCAACTGTGTTAGCTTTAAGGGGCTTTGACCATGAAAGTCCACGACTGTCCACGACCAATCGGGACCATGAAAATCGTGGCAAATCGGGGCATACACGGTTCCGATTTCACTACCATACGAATACTCACGACATTGCTACGACACTTCTACGAACAATCACGATTGCTGTACGATAATGGAGCCGATTTACAACGATCCTCTACGATCGACCACGATGTCTTACGATCCACTAGGATTCTTCTACGACTGCACCACGATTGCTTCAAGATATCAGACGATCATACACGATTTCTCACGATCCCTGCAAGACTGCTCTACGACCAAGGCACGATGATCAAAGACTCAGTACGATCATGGAGGATTCGATACGATTTACTCACGATTAACCAAGACTTCTCCCGATTCGTCAGGATTTATAACGATCTGTGTATATAAAAGTGTTCATCAAATGCACAGTGTCATTCAGTTTCAACCATTTCTGTAGAGAGCATCTGACGAAAATGTTTTTGCAGCCAGGTCAAAGGCTTCTGTATCTTCAAAATTTAGTTCAGCTCGAACAAGACATGATCGAAAATGACATTGCAATGGCTGAACAACTGGAGGTGCAGAGGAACAGGAGGAACAGGTAACAGTTGACCATAGTTGCTTGGGTAATTATATGTACAAAGTTACGTGGAGAAAGTAGTGCGTTCGACGTAGCGTCGGGATAAATCGTGCTAGCGTCGTCATCAATCGTAGTGCATTCCTGGTGAATCTTGCATTGTCGTGAGCAGTCGTCAAGATATCGTAGTAGATCGTACGGGAGTCGCAACGGAATCGTAGAGGCATCGTAGATGATCTTGTCTCGTCGTAGCACAATCGTGGTAGAATTCAGTCACGATTATTCACCATTGGCCACGATTACCACGACGACGGCTCACGACTGAGCTACGATTTCTCTACGACCGCTCTACGATTTGAAAAATGATGCCGACTCGTCACGAATGTTTTGAACATGTCCAAAACAGTCGTGATCACTCCCGAACTATCACGATCAACCACGATTCCTCAAGATCTCTGCCGACTTCTCTACGACGTTATTCACGATTTACCACGATTTAAAAAATCGTGGTGAGTCGTGGCCAAATTCGTGACAGTGTAAGAGCCCCTTAACTGATTCACAGTTAAACGCCTGTCATCCATCACGGCCCTGTGCACTTGGCTGATGGTTTCCTCAGTTGTTGCCGTTGTGGGTCGTCCACACCGGTCATCATCTTCAGGGCTCTCCTTGCCCATCTTAAAATTTGCTGCCACCTTTTCACGGTTGCATACGAAGTAGCATCATCCCTTAATGTAGCAACCATATCGGCATGAATGTTCTTAGGAGCTAACCCCTTTTTATGGAGGTACTTGATGACACCACGCTGTCAGATTTTGTCCATTTTCTCAAAAACATGCTAGTATCAATTTTCAAAGTCTAGAATTTCTACGTTATTGCAGGTAAAACTTGAACTCATTTGAGTCAAATCAAGTAATAAAGGTTTGGATTTAATGAATACATTATTTCATGGCTGTTCGATGCCTGCTTCTTGGTCAGGCTCAGAACTTTTCAGCCTACCCTCGTAGTACCAGAAACCCCAAAACGGGTACTTTGGCAAACAGTGAAGGCCCATACCAGACGCCGCAGAACGCGGCGTCTGATCATGGCCTCCACTGTTTGCTAAAAGTTCAGTCACTTTCCAAATAAATTTCGATGAAAACACAACCAGACATCCCCAAATTTTGAAATGAACTACTGCTATATATATGGAGGAAGATTCCATTTGGTACAAAAAGGGTTAATAAATATCTGTGAAATCAAAAAATCTTAGTCTTATTTCTCACCAGTGGAAATATCAACAGGCATGTACTGTAGCGTCGACTGCTGCTCTAAGATTGTGTCGATGAAAATCCTCGATTTTTCAGAGTTTCCACTTCCCATTTCCACCAAAACACATGGGCTTGGTACCTGTTGTACCATATCCTTGGGGACATAAAAATGAACAGCGTCACAAGAAACTCGAAGCATAATATGCATTACGAAAACACGCCTATACAATTTTGCCACCAAAGAATATGAAATTTTTCAGATAAAAATTCTAAAATTTATCATATTTCTGCTCAAAACATAGATTGTGGGTACTTGTTAGAACCGCCTCGTCGAGGCGGTTCTAACGAGTACCCACAATCTATGTTTTTGAGCAGAAATAAGAAAAATGATGTTTACCTCTTTAAACCCCAGTTTTATAATACGAAAGCGGGGTATAGGGGCATCAAAACTATATATGTGTGTTTCCGTGATGTGTGCGGCGTAGAGCCACAATGTGCTCCCTGCAAAATGTGCTCCCTCGAGGAGCAAACTGTGCACCCTATCTGCACAATGTACAGCCACAATGTGCTCCTTACAAAGGAGCATATTGTTCACCCTACCAGCACAATATGCTAATGCACCTTGCATCTAAATACGAGTTTACCTGGTCGTCCGAGGGTGCACGATATGCTCCTGTTGACAAAAATCAATGTATGGTTGTTTGTTTTTATTTAGGTTTTACGTTTTGTTTGTTTGTTGGATTTGAGGTTTAACGTCCCCGTCAACACTGTAAAGGTCATTTTGGAGACATTGCTTCCAATTTTGTGGGACTTTTACCCGACATTGAGATGAAATGACATATCAAGCCCTGTCGCCCAATGAATATTTATTTAGGTTTTACGTCCCCGTCAACAATATTTCAGCTATTTTGGATCTGCCTTCCATTTAGTGGGGGGTCCGACCCATGCCACTTCACCTAGACCGGCTTAGTCCGTCTAAACGGCAAAACAAATACTCAAGTTTCAAATCATTTTGCAGGTCTGTCGCGGAGGCACCATGCAGCTCTTCTGTTTCACTTAGCTTAATTGGTCAGGAATCGCACGGTACAAACAAACACGGGCATCACACAAATTCATAACACTCTAACATCATTCTGTTTTGGAAACTTATCAGCTAGGGAGCATGTTGTGTAGGACAAAATGTAGCATACCGTGTAGGCAGGGTACGTGTATACGGAGCACATTGGGCCAGTAAAGGCTTAGATCAGCGTGCGCTATGAGACCTTCACTGATCGCAATTGTGGGCTTGCTATTTAAGAAATAGATCGGTTCTGAAGGGTCATACACCGGTTTGTCCGTCAGTTGTTAAGGACGTAGCGCAAGTGATTTGTTTCCAACGCACTAATCGACAATTTTCATGTTCCTTTCAGACTCCACCAGCTTTTTGCAATTGAAGAAATCCCACCAACACCACTGGCTTTGACATATGAATTTATGGGTTTTTTTTAACGTATTTATGCACGAAAATGACGTTTCGCCGTCAAACGTCAAATAATTTACAAATGACATCTTGAAACGGCGGAATTTCGCGTCAGGTCATTTGTTGCAGAAAACGGGTTCCTATCTATTGTTATGTAGGCGCACCGTGTTAGCAGAAGAAACAGTTTGTGTCTTCTGACATAGTAAACGAACATAAATAAGTTCTATACAGTTGGATCCTTTGGAAGCAAAGAATACACCAAACGAAAATAGCACAATCCATTTTTATTGAGTTTGTTCATGACCAGGACTGAAATATACAACACCGACCACACCCTCTAGCACCGGCTTAAGCAGAACTCTATTTTCAAAAAGATTCTAAATGAGCCCAAAGGACCAGAAAATATAATCTGCACTATGATGATGTACGGGGAGACTTTTTACGGCCGCCACACTGCACAACACAAGCTCTATGCCTGGCTGTTCGTCATTTCCCGAAGATATGTTTTCTCGTGGCGCCAACTTAAAAATGAAAATGAAACGACAAGTGAGAAAAGGGATTTTGGCGTTCCATCACGAAAACACGCCTATATAATTTTGACCCCCTCGAACCCCACTTTTATATCGTGAAACTGGGGTATACAGGGGTACACCTTATTTTTCTTATTTCTGTTCTAAAATATAGAGTGTGGGTACTCGTTAGAACCGCCTCGATGAGGCGGTTCTAACGAGTACCCACACTTTATATTTTGAGCAGAAATAAGAAAAATATCACAATTTTTCATCTTAAATTTTTCATTTTTTCGGCGATAAAGGTTACAATGTATTAGTATAGGCGTGTTTGCGTAATGCTGTGATTTATGTTCTTCAAAATTTTATGCACATGTGCTTTAAAATTCTATGCGCATGCGCTGCCTCTACATATCTGCGAACATCAAAGACGCTGGTGAGCCCAACCGCACATGAGTACTGGTAAACCGCTTAGAGAATCCAAGCCTGCTCAGGCTACATTTAAAAACGTTTTGTTTGTTTGGGTGGCGGCGCTTGAGATTTCATCTTAATGTCGGCTGAAAGTCCCACAAAATTGGAAGCATCGTCCCAAAAATGACCCAAATAGTGTTGTATAAATCCTCAACAAAAACTGGACTACCCGGAGAAAAACAACCTGACCCAGGCGGCGTCTCACATATGGCCCGAACGAGGTAATAAATGCAATATATGCATGTATTGAATGTTCATTGAAATATGAACAACTTTGATTTTAATTCGTCATACTTGAACGTTAAATTACCTTTATTTCTGAAATGAATACATATGGGATTTTATAAGGCATATTAACATCTACAAATAAAACCATGTGACCAGTGACGACTTAGACCATTCCTGTATATCCGCATCTTGTGATCTTCGCTGTTCCCATGATGAAAATTCGTGATATTTTGCTTATAAATACTGCAAACATAGGTTGTGGGTGCTCGTTAGAACCGCCTCATTGAGGCGGTTCTAACGAGTACCCACAACCTATGTCTTGGAGCAAAAATAAGAAAAATAATATGTACCCCCTTAAACCCCACATTTCTCCATATAAAGTGGGGTTTAGAGGGGTGTTCGTTTCACGGACTTGTTAACATGATGTATGCGGAAACGCAGGACACACAGATCTTTTTGTGTGCGTCTAGTTGTTTGTTTGAATTCGGGCTTAACATCCCCGTCAACACTATTAAGGTCATCTTGGAGAGGTTGCTTCCGACTTTATGGGACTGTTACCCGACATGAGATGCAATGACTGCCGAAACAAACCAATAGGGTTTAAATGCAGGTACGGTCCGACTCGCATTACTTTGCCTGGGCAGGCTTATACTTTCTAAGCGGTTTTTCTACAGGTTTCAGCTCCATGCAGCCCAATCTAATTCACCAAGCCCCGATGGGCGGGGCCGTTCTTGTATGTGTCCAAAATTTAAAATTATTCCTCTTTTAATAATATCAACTGGATGTTAGAAAATATTTTTTTTTCTCTTTGTTGTACCACATTTGGACTCATCCTATCTGACATTTATATAATTTTGTTGAACATTCATCGAATGTAAATGTTGTTCTATAAAGGATAAACAATACCTATTTCGTTTGTCGGCGAGCATAGCATTCTTTATTCATACGGGAAAAGTTCGGCCATATGAAATCAAGGGAACAAACCTGTACTGGCAGTTTTTCCAGGTAGCTTCCAGAATTACGCTACTTGACACCTGTTTTAAAGCAATTCGGCTATTGTCGGCAGTTTTCGGTCACTATCGGTTGTGACCGTTAATCCTTGTCTCAGACAATTGCTTAAGGGTATTACAGTGGCATATTTGTTTTAACTAAATATGATGATTTATTGGTCCATATATAATACGGATTAAAGTGCTTTTCAAATATTATAGTATTTTAAGGGAAAGTGTTTGTTTTATGCCGCATTTATAAAATAAACTAATGCCACTTTTATTTATTTATTTTATTTTATTTTATTTTATTTTATTTTATTTTATTTTATTTAATGCGAATAGGGTTTGCATCAATTTTGCAATAAGCTCCTCACATTTTCCAGTAGAAATACAAGAGTATCAGGTGCCTATTGCATAGTTAACGTTTTGACCAGTAGCGAGTTCATTAACCCATTCAGTATACCAGAAACCCCTTAAGCGGTACCTTGGCAAACAGTGCAGGCCCAGACCAGATGCCACAGAACGCGGCGTCTGATCAGGGCCTGCACTGTTTGCTTAAAGTTCAGTCATTTTCCAAATAGATTTTGATGAAAACACAGCCTGACACCCCTAAATTTTGAAATGGAGTCCTGCTGTGTAAAAGGTGGAAGATTCCATTTGCTACAAAAAGGGTTAACTGACGCTGCTATGAACAACTTGGCCTTGATGCTCAATGTGTGTTAAGTAGAACGCAGTTGACTCAATGTTAAGGTTTTGACAGTTTTGAGACGGATTGAAAAACGCTACTAAGTACAGTAGCTTTGCACTGCTGATTTCCACGTGCCTGTCACTGGTTTGTTTGAAACCCATCATTGAGACTGCTCTAACGAGTACCGACAATCTATGTCTTGGACCAGAAAGAGCAAAATAATGTATGCCCCTGTTAATACAGAGCGTGTTTTTTAGGGGTTCTTCAAGGACTTGCTTTACGTGATGGGAAATGGCTATTTAAAGCCGCACGTCAGAGAGCAAAAGAAGGTGCACTGTACTGGTTAACCGCTTACGTATAAGCCTGTCCAGGAAAAGAGTGGATAGGTAAACTGACCGGCTCAAAAATGACCTAAAATAGTGTTGACTGAACCGCTAAATTCCAATACAAACAAAAGCTCTGTTGGCCTCGTTAAGTAATAAAGGGGAACACAGTCAGCAAACTGTTTCATTTTTAATCATTTTATTTGACAACTAATCGGTTTTTAATCCGTTGAACCCATACTGGCCTAACATCACTTAACCCTTTTGTACCAAGTGGAATCTCCTATAGTCCATGTCAAAATTTTGGGGTGGCAGGTTGTGTTTTCCTCAAAACCTATTTGAAAAATGGTTGAATTTTTTAAAAAAAAGTGTAGGCCCAGATTAGTCTGATCTGGGCCCCAGATCAGTCCGATCTGGGCCGACTGATCTGGGCCCGCACTGTTTGCCACGGTACCCGTTTTGGGGTTTCCAGTCTGAAATGGGTTAATCACGATTAGCAGTGAAATATTTGCATATCTGAAACAAATAAGGATATTATTTTCACACCGCGAAGCTTGTGATAAACAGTATACCGGCATAGTCGCGTATAAAATGAAAAGATTTCTGTTTTGTCGAAACAAAAAAAAAAAAAAAAAAAAACAGAAAAATCACCCATGCTGCACACTCATGAAAACTATGACGTTTTCAACGCACTCGTTAGAAAAGTTCCTTTTTTTTTTTGCACGAGTGAAAAAATTTATGTTTTCAATACACTCGATGAAATGATATTTTTGGGTATTTACCTAAAAAAAAGTAAATACATACATTAGGTTAACAAGTCCGTGAAATGAACACCCCATAAACCCCACTTTGATTAGGAGAAAACTTGGGTTTACGGGGTATACACTATTTTGCGCTCATCGAGGCGGTTCTAACGAACACCCATAACCTATGTTTGCAGTATAAATAAGAAAATTATCACGGATTTTCATTAGAAAAAAGCTATTTTGGAGATATGAAAAAATGCACGTTGACGCGCGAGTGTGTTAATTCTTGCTCCAAAACATCGATTGTGGGTACTCGTTAGGACCGCTGTAAGAGATATATCTTGGAGAAGAAAATAGGATTCTTGATAACTAGCGAATAAGATTATATGACAAACCCCAGACCAACCTGGCATTTGCACAATTTGATCAGAGTGTTCATTGTGCGTTGGAATATATGGATATAATTTGTTACAACAGAAAGACTTGAATTGTGCCTCAACCCTTTTTCTTTCTTTTTTGTTTGGGGGGGGGGGGGGGGTGGTGGGGGGCCGGGGGGGGGGGGGCTAATTAGCCGGGGGGGGGCTAATTAACAGAAGCTTAGGGCGGAAAGGGGAAGCGTTAACTGGACCGAGTCCATTAACTACAGAGAACGTTTGTCTAAAGATTACCTAACATAAGTTTGTCGATATCATGTTAACAATTAAGGCTTCCGGGTCATAAAGCAATTAATTTGAATAAACACACAGCGCGTGTCAACTCTTAAATTCTGTGCATGTATTAATTGATGCATATTAATCGAAACTTGTTAAATCAGCTTTTGTAGATTACTGGTTAGCATTAAACTATATTTTGTTTTGCAACACTGACAACACATTACAAAACATGCCTGTAAAACTACACAGTAAATTTTGTTGCCGAAAAAGAGAAGATTTAAAGATGAAAAATTGTGAAATTTTCTGTTGCACAAAAATATAGATTGTGTAACGAGTACCCACAATCTATATACAGAGTAGAAATAAGAAACAAGGTTTACCTTTGTAACACCCAGTTTTATTATATAAAAGTGGGGTTCGAGGGGTCAAAATTAGATAGGCTTGTTTTCGTGATGATTATTTTTCTATGTGTAATTACATGCAATTTATCCCAGAAAATAATATTTGAACCAGGGCACAGCACTCCCTATAATTTACGCGTGCCCAGTAAAGAATCACATCAGCGTGTGCATCCTAGACTTCTCTTGCTGCATGAAGAAGCATTGGATCTTTCGCACAACGTAGACTCTGATCAGAAAAAGTACCTAATGGTTTGAAGTAGTATTCCCACAACCGGTATGATTGGCAGTAATTAGCAACAATTGCCAATTAAGCATGTGTGTGAAGTACCCGAAAAAAAAAAAGGAAAAAAAAATTTTTTTTCACCGAAATCAATATATTTTCGCTAGTCAAAACAAATCAATAATTAAAGTTTTTTTTTTTTCTTTCTTCTTCTTTTGTAAACAATATGAAGTGTTTGTTAATTGCGCATCAGTCACATGCAGAAAAAATATATTAAACAAGAAAAAAAATCAAAAACAGTAATATATAAATAAGACGAAATAAAAATAAATTTATTTCAGCATTAAATGTCATTAACAAAAATGTTTTCAGCAGTTCACTTTGACATTCGTCTTAAACCAGCTAAAGCCCGGAAATTTCCGATTTAATCCGATAATCGCGTAATATGAGAACCGATAGCTATAAATAGATACAATGAGGAGAGACGGCTAAAAATACTGAAAATGGCACGAAAACAACCTGAAAATGACCAACTTTGTTTTTATTTGATATTCAATTATTTGATACTGTTGGAAAGAAAAATCATTTTTCTCCTAGAATCTAAAGTCACATTTTTAACAACATATTTTATAATTGAGTTATTACAGTATAAAAACAGACACCCTCGTGATTTTTTGCTAATTTTCTATTGAAGTAAACGAGAGGTTCACGAGACGAAGGGTCCTATTTTCATTTCAAAATTGACCAGTTTAAATTTTATTTAAATAATATAAAATTATAATCAATATTAAGATAAAAGATTGAATTTTCATAATTTTTAATCACATTTTCGCTATCTAGCCTAGTATTTTTTCAATCATGTCTTAGATTCACATTCCCTATTAATTTCTATACAATTTGTCGCGCGGTTTAAATCGGACACAGGTAATAGGCGGATTACAATTGTCCCACATGTCCCCCCTCCCCGCCCACATGTACATGTACTTCCATTTTTCCCCAACGAAATGGGATTTGCAAGGATATTTATAACAGATGACCCTTCATCATGATAACAAATCCGTAAAAAAACGAAGACCCCCCCCCCCTCCCTACACCACATTTTATATAGAAAAAGTGGAGTTTACGGGGCTATACATCATGTGCCTTATTTTTGCTAAAAACATAGATTGTGGGTATTCGTTAGAACCGCCTCATTGATGCGGTTTTTACCGAGCACACATAATCTATGTTAAAAGCAGAAATAAGAAAGCTGTTATCATTTTTAACTAATATATGTCACTTCTGACACCATGTTGGACGCCATTATTTCACATGGACATGTTTTACTAATGGATATAACGACAGAATCTGAGAATTTGCCGCTGTAAAGAATCCAATAATGAGTAGAATAACAGGTAATATAGGACTTTTCCCTACATTACTCCCAGAAACAAATGTTGTGGACATTTTGTTTGATAATTTAGGTCATTTTGGAGACGTTACTTCCAGTTTTGTGGGACTTTCACTCGACATTGAGATGAAATGACATCTCAGTCCCTGCCGCCCAATGAAACCAATAAGGTTTATATGCGTGGACGGGCCAACTAGCACCACTTTGCCTTGGCAGGCATAATAATCAATGATAGACCTTTCTCAGCGGTTTACTAGTACTCGTGTGATGTCATTTGTTAGAACTCTCCAAGGCGATTCTCAGAAATATCCGCAGCATATGTTTTTGTTTGTTTGTTTGTTTGTTTGATTTGAGGTTTAACGTCCCCTTCAACACTGTATAGGTCATTTTGGTGGCATTGCTTCCAATTTTGTAGGACTTTTACCCGACATTGAGATGAAATGACATCTCAAGACATGTCGCCCACATAGGGTTTATAAGCATGGACGTCCGACTCGCACCGTTTTGCCTGGGCATGCTTAGATCTTCTAAGCGGTTTACCAGCACTCGTGTGCAGTCGGTTTCAGCTCTGCGTCGAAGCATCGTGCAGCCCATCTATTTCTTCAAGCCCTCGGATGGGCGGGGGAGGCATATGTTTTTTGTGTATTAAATAATTACAATATAATTATTCTTGAATATCAACATTAATCCTTCTCATCCGTTCCATTTAAAGTGTCGTTATAACAAGTCATGTCGTTATATCGAATGTCGGTATAAAGATGGTACATGGACAATAAACGCCACTGTAATGTCATTGACATGGTGCATCTATCTCCCCCCCCCCCCCCCCCCCCCCAGAGGATGTCCCCGACCATCGAGACTGGGAGAAATAGACTGAGCTGCATGGTGCTTCCACGCAGAGCTGGAACCGACCGAAGATGAGTACTGGTAAAACGCTTCGAACGTCTCAACTTGGCAAGGCAAGGTGGTACGACCGTCTCTGCATATAAACCGTTTGGTTTGTTTGGGCGGTTGGGATTGAGATGTAATTTCATCTCAATGCGGGTAAAAGTCCCACAAAATCGGAAGCAACGTGTCCAAAGTGTTGACGGGGACGTAAAACCTTAATTCAAACTAATTCCCCCAGAGGTGGCTTCTCTGTGAATGAGAAAATTTTCAAACTTTACGGCCAAATATCACCACTCTCTGGGCTTATTCAGCAGACGACAAATTAATGGAATTAATCTTATTTTTTCCAGAAAAATGGATTTGACATTTCAGCTCTTAACGCTCTACATGCTAGGTATTTAATTCAGCAGGCGACATTTTGAAATATTTTCTTATTTTTCCCGGAAAAAATTGACATCTCTTTGTAAAATGTCAAATGCTGTTTTCTAGGAAAAAACAAGAAAAATATTCCAGATGCCGTCTGCTAAAAGCAAATTACTCAGCATGCAGCATGCGTTGTAATTCCCCATATGGGCGTCAAACCCATTTTGTCTCGACTAGAATTTTCTACCTAATATAGTGAAAATTCCTAAACATTCTGAACAGTCCCAAAGGTGGTCTCTGAGTAAAGGACACCGCATGAAGAAAAGGGCTGAAACCTACTATATCAGCTTTTCGAAGCAGAATTAGTGTCGTAATAGCGAAATTTAACCGTACATGTATATAGCAGTCAGTTCAAAATATAAGGGTGTGTCATGAAATGACTTGCGTTTTTTTTTGCAAACAGTGCAGACCCAGGTCAGACGTTGAAGAATGCCGCGCCTGGTCTTGGCCCTCACTGTTTGCATATATCCCGGTTTTGGGCTTCCCCTGTAAGTGTGTTACATTTTCGTTTAGAAGTGTCTCTCTGAGCTAATTCAGTAGAGGAAACAAGTATTGATACGATCGTATTATTCTTAATTTTTCCCCCAGAAAAGAGTTTTTGACATTTCGTGTGCAGCCAGATAAGAGAAATATTTTAAAATGTCGTCTGCTGTTTTTACCCAGGGTGCTACGTCCAAGAATCTATGGCTTTTATCTAATTCCCCAGGGGATACAATTAATCTGGACTTGTATATCACAAGCATCGTTTCAATATTACGTAATAAAGCCTTTAGTCGGATAATTTTAAGTTGATTAGTCAAAATTTTGTATATTGATATTTTCTATACTTCTTCCCTGCCCCCACCCCCTCTTGTTTGATGTTTGAAGCAGACGGTTAAATGTGCGTTATTGAGCTATCGGTAAAAAATGCTTCCAAAAATAAAATACATATAGCCGGTATTTTTCTTTAAAACAATACAAATGAATGCATTTTATGCAAAATTGCGAACAATTATGATGACAGGTAAACGAGTTTGAGAGGGATTCCCTAACTAGGTTTCGAACACTAGTTAGATCTATTTTTAGTTCGTGACAAAAATAGAATCCCCATATATGACGTTATGCAACATTCATTTTTGGCCTTGTTTGCTTAGGCCATGCCTGAATCGGAAAAAAATATGACGCTGAATACCATGCCATAAGTAACGACACTCAGAGACGATACTGTCGCCATGTATGTGTAAAGTGACAGATTTATTTTTAGAACAGAAATTCCGAACACATGTTCAGAGCGAAGGGTAAACACGAACGAAAACGACCATTTTCACAAAGTTCTGAAGCTGTATTTGGCTCCAAAAGTGTACACATGACAAAGGAGTATGAATTGAAAATAAAAACCAGAAATTTTTTTTTAGACCCGGTAGCTCAATAATGCACCTTTAAAAACTGGACACAATGACGGTATTCGACTGGTAGGTTTCGTGAAATTTCCGTGAAATTCCACGTAGGAGTGTGGTTCCTAGTTGTAATAGCTGGTCACATGGTCCAATCAAATATTTATTTGCGTATAGCTCATAAGCGACCGTGGTGCACGAAAGGTTCGACTTTTCCTTCGAATAGAATCGTGCTCCACGATCGCTTATGTGTTTGAAAAATAACTTATATTTGATTGGACCATGTGATCGGCTATTACAAGATAACACCACACTCCTGCGTGGAATTTCACGAAACTTTCACGAAACTTCCCAGTCGAATATGGCCAATGTTTCCTGTTACGATAACACGCCCTTAGGAATTTGTCTCCAGGCTTACTTTCTAGGATTATCCGGACGTTCTCTGAATAGTCGTGGTGCATCCTTGCATATCTCCAAAATGGTTACTTTTCTAATGAAAATTTATGTATTTTCCTTAAATAGGTTATGGGTGTTCGTTAGAACCTCCTCATTGAGATAGGTTGTGGGTGTTCGTTAGAACCGCCTCGTTGAGGCGGTTCTAACGAGTACCCATAACCTATAAATATCAAAATAATGTAAATCCCTGTAAATCCCAGTTTTCTCTATTTAAAGTGGGGTATAGATGGGTGTTCATTACACGGACTTATTGATGTGATGATAATTGATCAAACCGTAGAATTGACACATGACATCGGGAGGAGGGAGGGAGTGTTTGAGTTTTTCGTCTCACCAACAGCTAAGGTCATACGGAGACGGGACCTCGGTTTAAAGACTCATCCGAAAGTCTGGAGAAGCCCGGGATACACGACATCAGGCTTCATGGGGATTAAAGATCATATAGATAAATCATTAATTTGATTTTTTAAAGCATACACTTGTTTAAGAACCTCCTGTTAATTAAGGGTAATGGATATACCTGGCAGATTTTCCGTCATTTTGCAAAGTGAGACAAATTTCGGGACTTCCAGTTCGCTTTTCTTTAAACTCTGTCCCACGAAAAAGGGATCTCCTCTTCAAGCAGCAAATTCTTTTCTCTCCCGTTGACTTGGGAGACAGAAATACTTTTGAAGGAGTTAACTCCCCTGAAGGTAAACCCATTCCTCTTAATACGTAACCCTAAACCCGCATATTATTCTTCCGTACGCATGCATGTGCGTGCATGCGTGCGTGCGTGTGTGTGTGTGCGTGTGTGTGTATTAACCGCGCGCACACATAGACAGACAGACAGAGAGAACAGACATAAAACATACTAACCTTAACATGTTGCTTGATCACTGACACTTCTGACGAATAGAAATAATAATAAGTATTCTCATCTAAGCACTTGTCATTAAACTCTGATCCCTGTTTATCATACCGGTACCATACTGGTATATACTTGGGGGAAGACTGTAGACCCTTAATTAGTGCGTCCTTCACACTCATGTTTATCCCTTCAGTACACGTAATAATATGAGCCCCGCCAAGCGAATTTTTGTCTTCGATCATTCCGTCATGACAAATTTTAACTGCGCATGCCCAGCCATTCAGAGGGGCCAGGGATATGGCTTTCTGTCTGAAGGTTCCTATTGATTCACTGCTTGTATGAGCGAGCAGCGAAGGTTCTGGCGAGACTGCGCGGATGCGCAGGCTCGCCTGAACCTTCGCTGCTCGCATAGGCGATAAGTACCAAAATCGCTTGACGGGGCCCATATGTAATAATACTAATAGTTGATGTAATTTATTCCTTCAAATCCATAAATTGAACGTCAAACAGTGTAGATCCTGATCAGATGGCCTCTTCAGAAACAGTGTAGATCCTGATCAGATGGTATCTGGATATACAATGTTTGCAAAGAAAAGGACTGTCGTGAACAGCAGGATAAGAGTACGAAATAATATGTATAAATTTTATTGTAAAGATAAATATACGGCTGTGTAGCACGAGTAAGTTCACAGCAAAACCAACAAAAAGTTAGCGTGAACAGTTGAGTTGATACAAAGACCGGCCTGAGTAGCAAACCAGTCCTATCACGTTTTGCAATCTTAAATGCGTAGATACTACAGGATCTATAGTAAAATAACAACAAAAAACACAGACTCTAACTGTAGCTTAGCTCGGCTAAACACACAGGCCGTCGCGTTCGATATATCGGTTTAAATGTGTGTGGTCAAAGGGCATAACCCTTTCAACCCTGCAGACTAGGCGAAACCAATGTAGATCGAGACGATAACGAACGGGTACCCTGCATTTGGTCTGCTACATAGGCTGGGGATATTTTTGGGGTCGGGATTCAAAATTTTAGTGTTTTTTTTTTTTTTTTTTTTTGGGGGGGGGGGGGGGATGGGGAGGAATTTTATTGTTGTTTTTTTTTGGGTGGGGGGGGGGGGGGAGGGGGCGCGGGGGTTAGGAAAAAAAAAACATGTCAATTAGTAAATATTTTTTGGATCACTTCTAACACATGAAGAATCTTTGATTTTTTATTTTATTTTATTTTATTTTATTTTATTTTTTTATTTTATTTTTATTATTATTATTATTTTTTTTTTTTTTGCTTAAACGAGTATTGTTGACATGTTATTCCACTCATATCAGAAGCTGTTTGTCAATAGCGATTTCATGTTAACGTTTGTCAATCGCGATTTCTCGTAAAAATGGCCATTGGCTTTACGTTGGTCAATAGAGATTTTGCAGAACCATTTGCGTTGATTAATGTCTTTATCTTTGTTCTTTCGTTGTTAGGACAATTGCGATCTCTTAGGAGTGGGCTGTTGGTTGCGACTATGGCATTTTGTCAACTAATTTCTGTGTGTTTCGCATGGGCTTATTATGGATACTTTTTCTCGTGCTTTCGAATAGTATATAAGCTGTCTGCGCACGCGCATTTCAGATGGGTCGGTGCATGTGTTATCTAGTTCTAATTTCAAAGAAGAGTTGATCCTTTAGGACAAGGGAGATATAACATTTTTGAAAGAGTATCCGCCCTTGGAGATTAAGTAATTTCTTAAATCATTTAAGGGAGCAAATTCTTTCCTTTAAGAGTAGACCCCTTTTTCCGTGTGACAGGGCTTATAGAAATGCGAACGGGAAGTCCCGAAAGTTGTATACCTTTGAAAAACGGCGGCAACATCTGCCAGGTGTTCCCATTCCCCTTAAAGACACATTTTTCGATTACATAACATCCTAATGCCGTTTATTAAAGAATCCAGCATTGCCATAAAACACACTTAGGGTATTCAGGCTGTCATATAGGTAGGGGACCAAGAAGGTTATAAATTACCAAGGGATATGACATTGACATTTGACATCTTTTCATTTACACATTAGTCACACCGGTTACCGCAGTACAACGAACGCGACAGAGTACAACGAACGCTACAGAAATCATGACGTCACAGCAGTATTTTCGGTAAGAAAAAGGTTTATTATAGCCCAGATCCTAATCTTTTTGGGTGGTTATTTTGCATAGCTGCAGAATAATGGTATAACCATTTACTGATGCAGTTACAGAGAATTTTGTTCATTATAAACGAAAACACAAACATTTTTCTTTCGTCTAGTGTGTTTTCACCAACCCCAGCATACTTCGATCAATGTTTTTTGACAGTAACACATCTTTTGTGCACATGATTTTGTGATTTATATGTTATTGCGATTTCAGAGCTTCCATTGATGCATTTGCTTGAGCCCCAGTTCTTGTCAATACCCACTGAATCCGTGGATGGTTCAATGGTTGATTTTTTGTTAGGGTACACCTTACCACGGGTTATGATACACCATAACGCGGTTTGTCAGCACAATTTAGGTGCAACAAACACGGATAATATTCTTCATAAATTGAAATATTTGCTTGAATTGGGGTTTAATGTCCCCGCCAACACTATTTAGGTCATTTTGGAGACGTTGCTTGCAATTTTGTGGGACTTTTACCCGACATTGAGATGAAATAACATCTCAAGCCCTGCCGCCCAATGAAACCAGAAGGCTTATAAATATTGGACGATCTGGCTCACACCGCTTTGCCCGGCAAGGCTTAGTCCTTCTAAGCGGTTTACCAGTACTCGTTTGAGGTCAGATTCAGCTCTGCGTGGAAGCACCATGCAGCCAAATTTATTTCTCCAAGCCCCGGTGGGCGGGGGCGAAATACATTCAAATAAAACTCTTTAATCCGCCAGCAAAGGCATGATACATGATGCTTTTTTTAATTCAAAACGATCCATTTTGCGGTTACATACTCTTTAATGCCTTTTTATTTCTCATTATGATCTCCGAACTTATACACGTACGAATTTAAAGGGTTGGGTAACAACCTTGGACAAAGGGGACGGTTTAACACATTTATTCTGGCTTTCCAGAACGTGTTTACCACATCCCCTACTTATGAACAACTGAAACCCAACGTATTTAGTTTCGGCATTGGTGGGGAGGGGAGACTCTTGAATTTATAGATTCCTTTCTTTGCTACTGAAAATAGTAAGTTTTTGTAAATGGCATGGACCCAATTTGAGTTAGCGGCGAGTATATATGGAGTGTGTTCCAGTTTTGTCTGGGTCCCGAATGGGACTATTCTTAGTTCAGTGTTATACTCCATGCATATTAATCATATTTCCACCGACATTGACTCAGAAATAAGACTGTTCGCAGACGACTGGGTGTGCTGCCGGGACATTAGAGTTACAGAGGACTTACGTAAACTTCGGAACCAAATGGATAGACTCGGATGCTGGGCATGGAAATGTGGCATGACATAATGCGAACAAGTCCGTGAAATGAACACCCCTTACTTTACATAGAGAAAAATGGGATTTAAGGGGATATACATACTTTTTATTATATCTGCTATAAGACATAGGTTGTGGGTACACGTTAGAGCCGCCTCGAGACGGTTCTAACGAGCACCCACAACCTATGTTTGTAGTATAAATAAGAAACATATCATGGATTTTCATCAGAGAAGTAGCCATTTAGGAGATGTGAAAAAATACACTATGTCGTACGGGTGTGTTACCGGAATGAGTGCCCCGCCCATAGGGGCTTGAAGAAATATATGGGCTGCATGATGCTTCCACGCAGAGCTGATTCTGGCCCGTACACTAGTACTGGTAAACCGTTTAGAGGATCTAAGCCTGTCCAGGAACCGCGGTGCGAGGCGGAGCGTCCATGCTTATAAACCCTATTGGTTTCATTGGGCGACAGGGCTTGAGATGTCATTTCATCTCAATATCGGGTAAAAGTCCCACAAAATTGGAAGCAACCTCTCCAAAATGACCTTTACAGTGTTGACGGGGACGTTAAACCTCAAATCAAACAAAAACAAAAACCGGAATGAGTGTTTAATGCAATACAGTAAGCAGATAACTAGGCAGAGAACAAAACAAATTTGAGGGTTCGTGCATTAGAACTCCTTGAGTATTATTTTACATGATTTTCGGACTCCCAGAAATTCGAGGGCGAATCTCAATGTGGATGGGGAGAATGGCATAGGGTATATGTATATAGCCACACTTGTACTGCCTTTCGATACAAGCCGGCTTTTATAGCAACCTGGCAGATTTGCTTATCAATCCGGCGGCCCGGGTTCGAACCACGACCGGGCGAAAGATGTGTAGCATTTGTGTCGCCTGTTACACAGTGTCAGTAAAAATGTCATTAATGTCCACGAAGAACAAAGCTTGACCGAAAACGGCACCTTGTGAGACACCAGACAAAATATTAGCCCAATCCTAAGTTTCACTGTTAGGTTCGGCAATAGTATACATGGTGTTGAGGTCATCTGGATGACCAATATCGCTAAACTCAAACTCAGCCATAATTTATCTTTCTGAAATAAAAAATATAAGACTCTTACTTTGGTATTCTTGCGACATGAATGTCGTAACAATGGAGAGAAATAAAGTTGTAAAAAAGGGGGAATAATCGCCTATGGTGAGATTCGAACCTGGGACGATCTGGTAAAATCAACTGCTCTAAGCACTAAGCCAAAGAGTTAACTGTCTTCCTCAGTTGTCTTCCGCATAATCAACCAAGGGAGGTATAATGTAGGTTAGGTGCATCGGGCCGTAACACCTCACCCCTTTTTTTCAAAGTCCGTATGTTGACGCGAGGTCATTTTTGCGATAAAAAATCAAATCCCGGGCGAGTCAGCATCTTCCGACATGACAGCCAAAATGAAGGAATGGAGCATAGCTAAAAAAAAAAAAAAAAAAAAGAAAGAAAAAAGTAATCGAATCTGTGCCAAAGAGTCGTACCCATGACGCAGTTGTCATTGGTTATAAACCTGTAGGCCAAGGAAGATAATTCAGGATTAGAAGTTGTGGGCCGTAACAATATCAGGGGCGTAGCTGGAAGAAAATCATTTGTACGCAAACCAAAGAAAATGCTAAAAATAATAGCCCCGTTTACCAAATAGGGACCACTCTTACAGGAAAGAATTTGCTCCCATCAGGGAGCAAATTCTCTTTCCTGTAAGTGCGGTTCCCGGTGGCAGAGGAGGAAACTATGCTAGCTAATAATTTTTTATTTTTTTTGTTTGGGTTTTACGGCCCTTTCAAGATTATTTCACTCATATCGAGCCGATCGTTAATCATAGGTGGGCGAAAACCGGAGTACCCGGAGAAAAACCACCTGACCTTCCGTTGCAGAACTTGGCGTCTCACACGTGACCCGAGCGAGGCTCGAACCCACGGCGGTGAGAGACCTAATGACTAAGAACTAGCTAATAAATAGTGTTGCATATATCCTAGACAAATACAACTTTTCTTCTTCTTCTTCATTTTCTTCTTTTTTTTTCTTCTTCCTCTTCTTCTCTCTGCTTCTTTTTTTCTTCAGCTTCCTCTTCTTTTCCTTCTAAGTCTATTTTTGGCCGCCCCCGCCCATAGGGGCTTGAAGAAATATATGGGCTGCATGATGTTTCCACGCAGAGCTGAAACTGACCCGCACACTAGTACTGGTAAACCGCTTGTAGGATCTTAGCCTGTCCATGAACCGCGGTGCGAGGCGGACCGTCCATTAAACAGCCCAGCAAACACTATTTAGGTCACATCGTGCCAGTTAGTTTACCTTGAAGGCTTATAAAACCAACACAGTGCATATTCTTACGCCAGAATTTAACAACTGCCCTTCTTAAGTCAGTGAAAGGGAGAAATTGACCGTTTGTGTATTTTGAGTTAAACCTCTCAGCAACCCTCTATGGTTATACAGAGAGTGGACCCCAGTTAAACGACTCGCCAGAAAGTTTGGAGAAGCCAAAAATCGAACCCAGGACTCATGGTTTATGAGATGAGTAAAACAGAATGATTACCAAAGAGACCATTTCATGACACACCTATTTCAGATTCTTTTTCTTGCATTACTTCAATCTTAAAACGTAGAGTATGAATATGCGGTCACTTCGACTGCTAACCTCTATTGTGACGTTTAGTGACGTCGCATTACGGACAGCGTACACGACTTTCTAAACAAATAGCGCACATCAGACACCCTTTGAGTTAAACACCTCAGAATTCTCGACTTCAATACCATCCCTTCGTAGAAAATCCGGGTAGGATAAAAGTTTCTATTCCAGGATACAATCTAGGATTTCCTCGTCTGGTGTGCTAGAACTTGCATACGGGGCTAGTCTTTCGTTGCTGCTTTCAGCGATCAGACTATGTGCTTGCGCAACTTCTTTACTCACAAATTATTTTGCAGATTCTTGTGGTTGCACTGTGAGTCTTGTCTCATTGAAGTTGATTTTGCTCAGTATAGCCCATTGTTGGCTATTTGAACGGTCCCTCTGTTTTATATATTGTTTACATGTTTATGTACAGGTTATTCATGGGCCCCATCCACCGCTGCTTGGAGAAATAAACGGACTGCATGTTACTTCCACACAGAGCTGAAACCCGTCGTACAGGACTACTGGTTAACCACTTAGGTCTTACTCTTCCCGGGAAAAGTGGTGCGAGACCGACCGTTCCTTCATATACCCTATTATTCTCCTTAGGTGGTAGGTTTGAGATGTCGTTAATTCTCAATGACGGATAAAAAGAATTGCAAAATTGGAAACAATTCCAAAATGACCTTAACAGTGTTGACAGAGACGTCAAAGCTCAATTCAAACAAACAAACAGGTTGTTTTGTTTGTGACATTTTTTTTATGGATTATAGCGTCTGTGTATTGTGCATCTGTTGTAAAAAGTTGTCTCCATGTCATAAACACACCTTACAACCCAAAACACTGTTTTGTTTTAGGAATAGCCAAGCGTACACTGTACATATTGTAATTTTTCAACTTAAGGGCAAATATATATCGTTCCTCTTGGCTATTTCTTAAAAAATGGCGCTTATAATTGGTAAAAACGTCCAAATACGGTTTTCCATATCCGTGTTTGTTGGTCCATTTGTTCCGTGTTTAGTGTACTCAGACACAACACATGATCCGTGGTAAGGTGTACCCGTGTTTCAAGGTAGTGAGCCAAGAAAAATAGGTATAATTCCGATTTAAAATATTTTTTATGCATTATTAAAAATAGTATACTTACTTCGATGCCTAGTGAGATAAAAAAACCCAAGAATGCTCGTGTGTATGTCATTTATTTTTGATTGATAGACTCTTAAAACTTGAAGTTTTGTTTTTCTACCTATTTTGGCCTAATTTGTGGCTTTGATTTCACTTCTCTGACCGTGTCATAGCTTAAAATTTGGAAAGACAACAAAAACACAATCTGTTGTTATCGCAAAACCAACAGAAAAACGTAAATCGTGATATGTTCGACAAAATAAAGGAAACATTGTACTCGCACTTTTCTCCCGTCAAAGAAAAACAGTAGCGTTTGTTGTACTCAGTCGCGTCATGTTGTACCGCGGTAACCGGTGTGATTAGTCCTTATTTTGATTTGCATGGAAGAAACAAAAGCACTTTTTCCGATTTTATATAGGAGGTTTTAGGGATTCCGTTTATGACGTCATTCTTGCGCATGCGCAAAGCACTGGCCGTCAATTGAAATGCATTGGCGGAACTTAAAATGCTAACAATATTCCGACATTTTGAAAGAAAATATACCCGTTTACATTGAAATAATGCCTCGAGAAGGAAAGCATGGTATTTTGCTTTTATTACTGAAATTCATTTATCCTGGATCCGTTTTTAATTGACGAAAATCCGTCTTCGTGATTGACCGATTTGAGATGCCGTTATTCACGAAAGCTTACTTACAAAATAAGTTTTTATGTAACTTTTCGTTTTATTCGCTATCCAAGTATAGCTATCACATATGGACAGAACTTAAATCTGTCTATCTATCTATCTATCTATCTATCTATCTATCTATCTATCTATCTATCTATCTATCTATCTATCTATCTATCTATCTATCTATCTATCCATCCCGGTGATCTATCTACAAACGAAGGGACAGTTAGACAGACAAATAAATATACTGACAGTCGAAATAAACTAATGAGTGTCCTGACGGACGGGCGTCGAGTCAACGTTGGTTAAACGTCATGCAGTCGACACCCACTCCAACACACTTCAATGCCACATGACCGTTGGATGAGAGAGAGAGAGAGAGAGAGAGAGAGAGAGAGAGAGAGAGAGAGAGAGAGAGAGAGAGAGAGTGAGTGACAAACTGAAGGTACACAGATTGACGACAGACAGACCGACTAATTGAATGACTGACCAACAGATGAACGGACGGACAGTTAGACAGAAAAATAAACATACTGACAGTCGATAAAAGTAGACTGACAGACGGGCGTCAAGTAAACGTTGGTTGGACGTCATGCCGTCTACACCCATTCCAACGCACTTCAATGTCATGTCACGTGACCGTTGACATGAGAGAGGTTTGACTGATCCCTGTATCCAAGAAGATATTGTAGAGCTAAGCTAATAAGCCATTAATCCTTTTTATACCAAATGGAATCTTCAGCAGGAGTCCAAATCAAAATTGAGGGGTGTCAGGTTGTGTTTCTTCAAAGTTTATTTGGAAACTGATGATGGCTAAACTTTTTACAAATAGCGTAGGCCCTGATCAGACGCCACGTTCTGTGGCGTCTGATCTGGGCCTGCACTGTTTGCCAGGGTACCCGTTTTGGGGTTTCTGGTTTTTGTTTGATTTGTGGTTTAACGTCCCCGTCAACACTGTAAAGGTCATTTTGGAGACGTTACTTCCAATTTTGTGGGACTTTTACCCGACATTGAGATGAAATGACATCTCAAGCCCTGTCGCCAAATGAAACCAATAGGGTTTATAAACATGGACGGGCCGACACGCACCGCTTTGCCTGGGCAGGCTTAGATCCTCTAAGCGGTTTACCAGTACTCGTGTGCGGGTCGGTTTCAGCTCTGCGTGGAAGCATCATGCAGACCATATATTTCTTCAAGCCCCGATGGGCGGGGGCCGTTGGGGTTTCAGGTACCAAATGGATTAATGTAAGGGCAGGGCAGGTTGAACAAATCTACAAACCTTCCAGATTTTACTGCAAAATCTTGCACTTGCGAAGGAGTGTTTCAGTCTCATGCACTGAAAGGGTGTTCTATGTTTTGAATTTAATATTCCAATCCCACTGAGTCTTGATGGGTCCGAGCACTGGGCAAATGAATTCTTAATAAGCAACGCCGTATTATCGCCAACGCAACGTTCTGACGTTTCAACGACGTCGCAAAGTCAAATTCAGTGCATCGCTTTGATGTTGATCTGATGTAGACACGACGTTGTTGACACGTTACATGTCGGTTGACGTGGATTTATTTAACGACAACAAACTGTAAGTTACATTTACCTATGCTCGATAATTGCTGGTACGCTAAGAGAGAGAGAGAGAGAGAGAGAGAGAGAGAGAGACAGAGACAGACAGACAGACAGACAGACAGAGAGAGAGAGAGAGAGAGAGAGCATCATGTAGGCCATGACACACTCAGCGAGAGAGAGAGAGAGAGAGAGAGAGAGAGAGAGAGAGAGAGAGAGAGAGAGAGAGAGAGAGAGAGAGAGAGAGAGAGAGAGGATCCTGTTGGGTCGTACGTACAATATATCTATAATAGCAATAACACCTTGGATTTGCGGCGGAATTTCACAAGCGTTTCTTCCTTTATCTTACATTAGAATTCGCCAAAAGTTTAAAAGAATTCCATTGTGTTACGCTGTTATTAACACTTAATCTGTCCCACTGCCTTGAAGCAATATGGCCGTTGACGGCCAGGGCTTTCCCCGTTCTATTTTTAGAACCGGAAGTACGTCACGAAAAAAGCTCCTATTTAGTAGTCTTTATTTATAATCATTACAGAAAATGCCAATTCAAATATACTGATAATTTTTTTCCATCAAACATGATTTTTTTTTCAGATAAAATCCGGATAACTTTATTATTTCTGCTCTAAACATATATTGTGGGTACTCATTAGAACCACCTCAGCGCAGAGGTTCAGACGAGTACCATCAATTTGTTTTTACAGTGTGACTGCTCGTTAGAACTGCTTCCATGAGGAGGTTCTAATGAGGACACACAATATCTGTTTTTGTTTTTTGTTTTGTTTTTTTAGGAAAAAGGAACATCTCCTAAACCCCACTTTCTATAGAGAAAAAGGGTGTTAAGGGGGTATACATTATTTTCCTTATTTTTGCTCCAAGTCATAGGTTGCGGGTCCCGATAGAAACGTCTCATTGAGCCATAGGTTGTGGGTACTCGTTTGAACAGCATCAATGAGGCTGTTCTAACGAGCACCCACAACCTATGTTTGCATTATAAATAAGAAAAATAAATTTAATTGTGTTTGTTATTTTAGTTTAAACTTAAAATGGTGAAAAAATAGAATCTTAAAATTCCTCTCTTTTCTGATATGATTTTGTCTAAAACAAAGAATATTTTATAGTTCCATCTTGACTGAAACTATAAAATGCTAATGTTTTAGACATTATATGATTTGTGTGTCACATACTTTCAACCAAAATAAATAAATAAATATAAATAAATAAATGAAGGTAAATTGATTGATTAAATTTTGAGGTTAATCAATTCATTTACCTTGTTTGTTTACTTGTAAAGGAAACAATGGATATCTGTGTTTTTCTTTACTTTATTTTAAAATACAAAATGTAATTTAAACAATATTTTGTCGATAAATTATACTATCACTCAAGTACCCTTATTGCCCCCCCCCCCCCCCCCCCCCCTATTAAACAAGAAATCTGCTCATAATCACCACATAATCACTTAGATAAGATAAGCCTTTGATGTGCACTATGCTCCGAAGGGAATTTTTATTGGAGATCATTAGACAGGCCACCCCGTTTATATATGGAAAAAAAAATGTGTCTTTAAAGAAAAAAATGTCCTAAAATTCAGCCATCCAATAAAGGTCTAACCATGTAACTGTGACGTATTCATTCTAGAAAATCTATTCGCAGTTGGTCAGTCGCATGCGCGTCTGACTGGTTATCAAGTGGACGCGGGTTCGACACCTTCCGGGGTCGGCAACATTCTTTCGTGGAGATTGATCATGAAATCTTTTCTACGGTATTCTTTCCATTCCGCTGATTCAAGAAGGGAAGTTGTCAGTTTCTGGCGTCCAGGAAAAGTGCGGATAGGTTAACTGACCGGCTCAAAAATGACCTTAAAAGTGTTGACTGGGTCTTTAAACATCATTATAAACAAACTATTCTATCTCAGTGTTTAATATCGATATCAGGTGAAAAATTGTTCTTTTCCTCACCTGTGTAGATAGAAGTATCTTTGAAAAGGGATGCAAATTATGATTTTAACGTTAACAGTCTTTTCGGAAATATTTTGCAAAGTAGGACATTTTGCATAGTTTAGCTAACGTAATAAAGCTCAGCCACCTATTAAAGGTTGTCGAATAACTGCACGCTATTATTGGTAGTGACCTTTATTAATTGAATATCCTATATTACACAAGGTCAACCAATGATTCAAAAATCATTAATCATGTTTTTAATTGCGTCAATTAATAAAATTGTCATTAATCAAGTAATTTCGTATTGGCCCGGTTACAGGTCCTCGGTCAGCTGTATTGGCCTCGGCCTTCGGCCTCGTGCCAATACAGCAGACCTCGGACCTGTACCTGGGCCAATACGAAATTACTTGATTAATAACATTATAATAATACCTTCTAAAGACCTACAATACGTATATATAGTGACCTTTAATCACACTGGTCAGTGCTTTCACAGGTTTGCCGGGTCTTACGCAGATTTGCCGGAGGATACAGCGCAAGTTTTCTGAAAGAAAATGGCGGCGCACATGAGTTGCTAAGCGGAAGTAGGTCGTATCTTCCATTGCATTCGTTTTTGTTCAACACCGAAACACACCACCTATCACACGGAGTACAGAAAGTATTCTATTTAATTCGTGCGATGTGCATTTGGTGGTGTCTTAGATTTTAGTGATTTTTTTTTTTTTTTTTTTTTTTTTTTTTGCACACAATCCACTCAGGGTAGTATATTTTTTAAGAAATTTGATATTTTCCAACTTATTTTGTTGCAATTTGAGATGTGAGAGCTATCTTGTTTTTCTTTACGCATACCTACTTCTTCGTACCGGCCGGAGAACTCGTATGACGATAACCGTTAGGCATGGGACTATGCTTAGAAAAGAAAATCTGGAAAACCTGAATATGACGCACGGCTTGGCGAAACCTGATACCGCGCACATTATATTGAAACAATGTTGAGTTATTGTGTCACTAATTTTGTGCTGTGCGAGCCTTTGAGTTTTGATTTTAGTCTTTTAACCTTGAATCCGACCGCAGAGAGACAGTATAAGGCAAGTAGACGCTATGTGGACTGATTGTAACATTTTACAGTTTTTGGAGATACATATAAATGTGCTACTTTCTCCACTTGCCCGCGTACAGACACACATCAACGGCAAGTAAGCTTCTTTCCCACGCACAGACAAACACGTGAAGAGAGAGAGAGAGAGAGAGAGAGAGAGAGAGAGAGAGAGAGAGAGAGATAGAGAGAGAGAGGATAGAGACAGAGAGACAGACGTAGAGAGAAAGAGAGACACAGAGACACAGACAGACGGACAGACAGACGTACAGACACACATCAACGGCAAGTAAGCTTACCACGCACAGACAAACATAGAGAGGGAGAGAAAGCGAGAGAGAGACAGAGACAGACATACAGACAGACAGACAGAGAGGGATGAGGAGGTAGAGTGGTATTTTCTATATATACAGCGACTAAAAAGCATGTCAATTCAAGTTCAACCATAAATTCTTGCGTTTATTAATACAATACATTCCATTATCATCGTCTGAGTGCTTTGTTAAAGTCATTTATTCTTGTAACAGTAGGACACACTGTTTGCTCATAATAGTTTTATTGCCCCTGTGATATATTGTCTATAGCAGATCAAAGGCAGCCCTTTATAGGGTGATTATAGCTCTTGTTGAATCCCCTGCATGAGGCACTTCCGCGGAAAATCAAAAATACACACTCTAGTCAACCTTTAGTAAACTGTTGATTTCCCCTAGGTGGTCCCTTACCTATTGAAGACAGAGGAAATCTTTTCAGTCAGTACTGAGGGCTACATAATATTATGCAATGAAATGATAGTCTCAATAATCATGAATAAAAACCTTTAAACGGTTGGATATCTAAGACCTAGAGAGAGAGAGAGAGACGAGAGAGAGAGAGAGAGAGAGAGAGAGAGAGAGAGAGAGATGTGAAGGCTGGACAAATCGTCCCTTAAGTTCTGTAGTTCCTGTACTGCAAGAGTCAGATCTGACGCCGGGTTTTGTAGCACCTGATCTGGGTATACACTATTTGCTAAACCAAAACATGATCGGGGCGGGGAGAAGAGCGCCGATCGGGGCTTGGAGAAATAGATAGGGCTGCATGATGTTTGCACGCAGAGCTGAAACCGACGGCACATGAGTACTGGTAAACCGCTAAGGGGGTCAAAGCCTGCCCAGGCAAAGTGGTGCGAATCGGACCGTCCCTACATATAAACCCATTTGCTTTGCTTGGGCGCCTTGGCTTGAGAAATCATTTCATCTCAATGTCGGGTAAAAGTATCACAAAATCGGAAACAACATCTCCAAAGCGACCTATATAAAGTGTTGAAGGAGACGTCAAACCTCAATTCATACATACAAATGGACGGGTTGGGGTACGTTGATAGACAGACAAACAGACAGACAGACGGCGGACGTGTGAATATAAAAACGGATGAGATAGGTAATCGACGGACGGAGGGAATGATGCGTGGATAGAGGTACGAACCGATGGGTGAATCTACGTACAGGGTTGATAGACAGACAGATTTGCAGGCAGGCCGGCAGGCAGACAGACAGACAGATAAGATTAAGATAGATAGATAGATAGATAGATAGATAGATAGATAGATAGATAGATAGATAGATAGATAGATAGATAGATAGATAGATAGATAGATCGGCAGAAAGGCAGATAAATGTTTTTACGTGCTCCGTCCTTTGGGTTGGAACGCTAACTGGAACCCCCACCCCCACATGCAAGGACAGCCATCCCCTGTGCAGGTTAAAGAACCCTATCGTAATTACATGACTACTGCTTAGGTTTTCTTTCGACAAATCTGGAGTGAATATGACGTACATCTGTGTCCCCTCCTGGGGTTAAGGCGAAATTGAAGTAAGAAAGAAAGAATGAAAAAAGAAAGAAAGATACCCCCTCGACCCTTTTGTATACCATAACATGCAGACCAGCCAGCGGTAAAACGACATTTTTTTTCTCCGCGGTAATAGGCTTTTTTTCTCGGAGAACAAGAGCAGAAAAATAATTTCGAGTTTCAAAGCGGTAAATTTCACTGCGAAACGTCGCGAAAATCGTTTTTTTCCCTGAGAAACTAAATTATATAAGTATGACCTCTTAAACCCCAGTTTTACAGAGTAAAACAGGGGTTAAGATGGGTATACGTTATTTTGCTTATTTCTGCTCAAAAACATAGATTGTGAATATTCTCGTTAGAACCGCTTTGCCGATCAGAATTTTTTATTCCCCCCAGCCCCTCCCCACCCCCCCCCCCCTCCCACACAGACACAAAATCATTTTTTGTGGAAAAAAATGTCAATACATCTACATGCAGGCGTGTTTTCGTAATTGTACATGTAGATTGTGGGTACTTGTTAGAACCACATCCAGGAGACAGTTAAATCGTGTTCCTACAAACTCTGCATAACGCCAGACTCGGTAGCTCAGTCGGATGCGCATCTGACTGGTGATCAGGAGGACGCGGGTTCGATATCTGCCGGGGTCGGCAACATAATTTCGTGGAAATCGATCATGAAATTTTTTCTACGGTCATTCTCTCTCTTCCGCTGATTCAAGAAGGGCAGTTGTCAGTTTCTGGCGAAAGAATGTGCAATGTACTGGTTAACCGCTTACGTATAAGCATGCCCAGGAAAAGTGTCTTAGGTAAACTGACCGGCTCGAAAATGACCTAGAATAGTGTTGACTGGGCCGTTAAACTCCAATACAAACAATAGAAACAAACGAAAACAAGCCTATACAAATACATGTATATGGGATTTTTTTCCCACCAGAAAATGAAGATTTTATGACAAAACTTCTGATATTTTCCATATTTCAGCTCCAAACATAGCCGGATTGTGGAACGGGGACACAGATGATAGACGTCATATTCACTCCAGATTTGCAGAAAGAAAACCTACGCAGTAATCATGTAATTTCGGTAGGGTTCTTTAACCTGCACAGGATATGACTGTCCCTGCACTGTCCTTCTTCCGGTACTGGACCGCGTTTTCCCACTTCCGCTGTTCGTTCGCTGCATAAAATAGTCCAAAGGAACTCTTGAAAATTAATTTTGCAGGCAATGAACGTCTTGCAAATATTTCATTTTTCGAGACTTTATACGGATTGAATATAAATTGGCACAGAAAGACAAATTCTGAAAAGAAAACAATACCCTGGGACTATTTTCCTACGCGCTTTCCGATGATATTTATGTAACTGGTTTGAGATTTTACTCTTTCATCCCTGATATTCTGAACAGGACTCTTCACGCTTTAAATATATTCTTATAGAAAGGGATTTCTGATTAGTTCACTGACATGGTGGCAAACAGTGTACATGTAAATTCTGGCGAGACGTGCTACTACGTGCCGTCTCATCAGGATCTGCAAGGTTTGCATAGATTAAGTGTATTTCTACCTCGGCGACGGCACCGGTCTACAGGGTTAAAAAGGTTAGCAACAACCCTTTACTGACCGACATCGAACACAGTTATTCACCTGCTTTCGAGAGCTCTAATTACAAAACATGTGTTGTAAGCTGTGAGTTTTAAATCAAGCTCCGTCCTTTTAGCAAATAGTGAAGACACCGATCAGCCGCTACATTCTGTGGCGTCTTACCTGTCCTAACTGTTTTCGAATGTCCCAGTTTTGAAACATTGAAACAATTGGCATTTATGGGTTAATGATTTTAGGACCCCGTACAGGTTGAAATAAACGTATTTGGTAGTCCAAGTTTCGCTAAGATCCTTAGCAGATGGGACAAGCACAGAATTTACTGAGCTAATTTAGAAATTTATGATTTTACCATGAAGAAATTAGCAGACACGTTTATCTTTCTTTCTTTCTTCTTTTTTTTTCTTCGAAAGGGTAGTTGGGTGAGGCAAAGATGATGTGTATCTTGGGTCACTGGGGGGTCCAGCTGATATTGACTTACAGCTAGGCAAGGCCTGCTGTCCTTGTAGCAGGTAACGGTAGAGGGGGAGGGGGTGTTGTTATTTCTTCTGTTTCTACACGTCCATTCATTTTCCTCTTTCTCCTCTGTCCCTCACTTTCATCTCATCTACTATATCTTTTATCTCTTTTCTCCCTTTCTCTTGGAGAAGACAAAAATGGTCCACAGGGTTGACCTGTAGTTAAATTCAAAACAAATGAATCTTTTTTATCTTCTTCGAAATTTTTCATCCTCTGGGACCATGTCAACAAAATATCTAGATAACTGCTTGGTCTACGACTGCCATTGTTATCATAATAGTTATTCCTCATAAATCAACTTACCTCAGTACTTTCAGTACTTTGATTTTTATCATGTCGTCTCAAGTTTTCAAATTTTGTTTACCAATCCCATTTTTTTGCCTTGGCAAGAATCTTATTCCTTTTGCGAATCTTTCTTCTTATCTCTGGTGCGATCCAGGGAATAGAAGATACAGACCTACTAGTTTTGAGGGGATATGATTTTCGGCGGAAGTTTCAATGAAAGAAGTTATCAAATCAGAGTTCTGGGGCCAGTTTCATCAAAGCATTTGCGACGTATTTTCGTCTTAGAAAGATCGTACGAAGTTCATACGACAAAACTCCTGTTTCATCAAATGCTCGAGATCTGCGATGTTCGCACATTTTGTCGTATTTCTGAGATGAAAATTTAGACATCGCACATTGAAATTTTCGTCTTAAACTTTGGAAATGTCAGCCATATCTGAAAAAAGGTAACGGGCGGCATATGTTAAAGAAACCTACGCTTACATATATCTCTGTAGTAACGTTGTTAAATGTATGGTACATACCATACCATTTCGCTTACTCTCGCAGATCACGCCCATTACTTATACAAGCCCATGCATTGAAGACCCCTCGAAACACCCCTTTGTATAGACTATAGTATGGGTTTGCGGTTGGGGTTTTCTTTTAGAGGGTACTTGTTAGAAGTGCCTCGTTTTGGTAGTACTTACGAGTACCCACACTCTATATTTCATGGTGCAACTTAGAACCGACGCTCGCTTGAACCATCGGGGCTTGGAGAAATATATTTGCCGGCATAGTACTTCCGCGCATACTGAAATCGACCAAACTTGATTACTGGTTAACCGCTTAGAATGCAAAAGCCTGCCCAAGAAAAGTGGTGCGAGTCGGGCCGCTCTTTAAACCCTAGCGGTTTCTTTGATCTGTAGGGTTTAAGATGTCATTTCATCTCAACGTCTGGTAAAAGTCCCACAAAATCGGAAGCAGCATCTCCAAAATGACCTAAATACATGTACCAACGGTTGTCGGGGACTTGTAACCTCAATACACACAAACGGACGCGTTCAGGTACATGTAGTTCTAACGATTACCCACAATCTGCGATTAGACTTTTGACTGAGATGAAGACTCGTATTACTTCAAATCGACACATAAAACTAGAATTGTCAATACGTCAGAGATGCCCCCGCCCAGAGACCATCCTCACAAAGAAAAAAGCAAGTTGCAAAAACTAAAAAAAGACGGCATTGCTCGCCTGGAAAACTGTCCTTGAGGCGTTTAAATCTTGGAAAAAGTTTGTATCATCATACCAATTATGAACCAAATTCATAAAAAAATAAATTACTAAGTCTGTGACATTGACGTTGGTTTTTGGTTTGATTATTTCTTTTGTTCCGAACTGATCATTAATCAGATGCGGGCGAAAACTGAACGGATTAGCCGGAGAAACCACCTGTATCTTTCATCATACCAAATACGACCTAAATCCATTATATGGGTTGAGAAATTAGAGCTCTTATTTTAAAAGTTAACATCGAAAATTCTGAGACCGTGGCCTTGGGCTTGAGGTCATGGGCATGGGCGTGGGAATGCTGAATAAAACTTTAGACGTTTATCTATCATCTAACCATGAACCAAATCCATTATATGATTTTACAAATATGAGCTCTTAATTTAAACAATTTCAGCATTTAAAGTTTTCTGAGTCCATGACTTGACATAGAGATCATAGGTAAGGGCCAGTGTATTGCTGAATAAACCTTTGACCCATACCTATCATCACAATTCCATCATATGGTCTGGAAAATATGAGCTTTTAAAAGATTAGGTTCTTCCTGGTACAATGCCTTAGCCTGATGTTACAAGATCACGTACGTACATCCCATACGGAAGGACATACATACATACATGTGCGTACGCTCGTTTGTACGAAAACCTTCACGGCATCAAGCCGATGGCGGGGGGATCATAGTCTTGCGAACTGTCTTTTTCGTATATGTAAGTTTATACTTTTGCAGGCGATTGTATACAGTGTGCTGGAACAGTCAATGGATAAATATTTGCTACAGACCATTGTCAACAACAAACCGGAGCTGAAAACTGACATACGTTACATGTAAATACGAACATTTACAGAGGCTACGACACGTAACGTTATATGCGGCATCCTTATTAAACAACGTCATGTATTGACGTTTTATGTTAAAATCGTGCATTAACTGCGTTTTAAATTACCCTACCGTAATTACGATAAATTTTCATTTTCGTATTCATGCTCCTGCATTACTGAATTTATTAAAATGAACGAGATAAGGTTAGAAAATGCTCAAAATAGTCTCACATGTAATCCCTTTTCCTCAACTAATATTATAATATTATAAACTCGACAATACACGTGCACTCATGGACGAGCGCCCCCCCCCCCCCCCGCCCGCATCCGCATTAACTGACAAACGTGCTCATTTTGTTTGATTTGATTTGAGGTTTAACGTTCCCGTCAACACTGTAAAGGTCATTTTGGAGACGTTGCTTCCAATTTTGTGGGACTTTTACCCGACATTGAGATGAAATGACATCTCAAGCTCTGTCGCCCAATGAAACCAATAGGGTTTATATGCATGGACGGTCCGACGCGCATCGCTTTGCCTGGAAAGGCTTAGATCCTCTTAGCGGTTTACCAGTACGCGTGTGCGGGTCGGTTTCAGCTCTGCGTGGAAGCATCATGCAGTCCATCTATTTCTTCAAGCCCCAATGGGCGGGGGCCGACAAACGTGCTTATAAAAGGTTCATTAAACGCCGCTGAATCAACGCTAGTCTGACGTTACAACGTCCTCAACACAGATCAACCCGCCAGTGGTAAAGTGGGAAGGGGATAAAGAAATGGAAACACAAGTTTGAAACAACATAGAATCAACGTTGATTCAACGTTGTTTGTACTGAATATACATCTAGGCCCACTGGAACAATAATTTTAAAACGTGTTATCTTCTTTACACGGCTATTTCAAGACGGCACGTGATCACTCATGTGACAATTAGTGGCCCTGTTTAAGCGCATATTCAAAATTACGACTTATTTTAGTGAAACGCAAATTTAGCTCGTACGAACACTTTGCGATGTTTTGATGAAACTGACGTACGCAGTTCTTTAAAAAGTGCGTACGAACAATTTAAGATTAATCGTACGATGTTTATTGATGACACTGGCCCCTGGACAGACCAACTATCTGGATTTCTTGTTTGCAAATTTTGGTGCATCCTTCCTCATAGTTTCATGGTCAACTTTTTGATATGGTATATCTTCCTCCGAGGTTTTGTCTATAAGTGGAATGATTTTTGGGTCGATCGTTTACGATCGACCCAAATTTACTAAATGACAAACCGGAATCCATGCAGTTGTCCAAGGACCATCATTGATTTGGGAAAACCAATGTCAATTGAACTTTGCGCTATTTTTATCGATGCAACACATGGGTCAGAGCTATCTATAGAGTCTTGACAGGAATTGTGTGAACACCGAATACCCAGATAAGACGCCGCGGAATGTGGCGTCTGCTCACCGGGTTGCACAGGGACTACACTGTTTGCTTAAATAGTGGCATTTGAGGGTTAAACGAACTAGCATAAGAATGCCAGGTTGCTCACGTAATGAAAGAAAAACAAAACACACTGTCACGTGACGTCTTTCGGAACATTCCATTCATAAAACTGTTGCGCAAATGTAAGCCAAGTCAAGTAAAAATAGACTTTTCGCACTTCTATTTACAACCCTGAAATGTTTAAGAGCAAAAATGAGTAACCCAAACTTTACAGGTGGTACCGTTATTAGACTACATCGAAGACCCTAATTGGATAGGCAGTACATTGCTTCTGATCAGGGTCGGCACTGTTCGCCATATGTATGTAGCAACAGACTTTAACATGATTCAGGCCCGTACGCAGACTCTGAAAAGGGGCGGGTTGGGGGTTCGAATTTCAGGTATTTTGCAGAGGGTGAAAAACTGCATGAATCTGAGATAATTTCCAAAAGGGGGAGAGGGGCTGCGTTTGCACATCCCAACTGTGTGCGGGCCTGCATCAACAGGTAAAATGAACTTTTTTGTTTAAACATATCGCTGAAGGGGCTCTGTTAAATATCACTGTTATTCAGGAGCTGGGATGCAGTGGTGTGACTGAGCGAGGAGAAAAGAGTGAGGAGAAACGATGACAAGCATTGTAGATTTTGATCAGAAGCCATCGATGGATCTACACTCTTTGCAGCTGGAACATGAAATATTTTTTTCAGCACAGATTGTGTTGCATATGAGGTTAAGCATTATCGGTGAAATACTCTAAAGATGAATCGATATACGCGTACACAGAAGGGAAATAATTAAACACATTAACAAATGACAAGTACATGTAAATAATTTGACGGAAAATTTTTCAGACAAAAATTTAACTAAATACTTTTCTTATAATGAAGCGTTTTAACCGGTACCCACAGTCTCCGTTATAAAGCAGAGAATATGTTGCTTGCTATTGTCCGCGTGACTATCACTGACCATATGACTGCCGCTGATCTTGAACAAAATCCAATTACTTAAGCGACCTTGTTCCACCTTTGGTTGGTGAAACCACCCACTACAACCTTCGACATGCCACTGATATTCAGACACTCGCCTCCCATTCAAACTTGTTTTACAATTCCTTTTTCCCTTCAACCACCCGAGCCTGGAACGCCCTTCCGGATGATATTAAGCAAGTGCCTTCAATGGCATCCTTTACAGAAATAACAGTAAACCTCCTGGATACGCGTATTGGACAAATATTACAAGCAAGGTTACGAATGGAATGCAGTTCTCTCAATGCACATTTATACCATAAAACATAGTGTTAAGTCCTTCTTGCTTATGTGGTGGATTCGAGAGCGCATACCACTTCTTATTTACTTGTCCGAGATTTACCGCTGCCCGTAACACATACTTACCTAACGACCTTCAAAATTACACCACCCGCGATCTTGGATTTGGCTGTGAAAAAAAGTCAGTCCATGAAAACGAGATTTTATTTCCACAAGTACAAGATTTCAAAGTAAAGTGTGGTAGATTCATTAACTGACTTCCAAGTTAAGTCTAGGTGGCCTAGTCTTTTCTTTCTATTTACTTATTATACTGAAAGGTATCAACGGTTATCTAAAAGTGGGGATCCGGTCATAATGTTCGTAATATTCTTACTACCCTCATTTTCAGTCTACTTCCTTTAAATACGTTAATGGAGAACGACACGTGTAAGACATAAAGTATTTCCACGTGTCAACGTGTAACTTAAACATATCCTACCAGCGCACAACCCTGATACAGCGTTGAATCAACGTTGAAACGATGGTCTCAGTGTTGTTCTTGGCGCTGAATCAGCGTTGAGTGCCTGCTAAAAGTACTATTGACTGAACTTCATTAAAGTAACCAGAAACTCTCTCTCTCTCTCTCTCTCTCTCTCTCTCTCTCTCTCTCTCTCTCTCTCTCTCTCTCTCTCTCTCTCTTCATTTATTATGATATTATAGGTTTAATACCATAGAGCAGTTTAAATACATCATGTCACATTGTCATTCTTTTATCACCGCACAACAAGCATTTTTGCTTACTGTCTATGATATTGTTTGTATTTTATATTTTGCATGTAAATGTTTGATTTTGTTTGTTTGATTTGAGGTTTAACGTCCCCGTCAACACTGTAAAGGTCATTTTGGAGACGTTGCTTCCAATTTTGTGGGACTTTTACCCGACACTGAGATGAAATGACATCTCAAGCCCTGTCGCTCAATGAAACCAATAGGGTTTATTAGCATGGACGGTCCGCCTCGCACCGTGGTTCCTAGACAGGCTTGGATCCTCTAAGCGGTTTACCAGTACTAGTGTGCGGGCCGGATTCAGCTCTGCGTGGAAGCATCATGCAGCCCATACATTTCTTCAAGCCCCTATGGGCGGGGGCCAATGTAAATGTTTGAAGTAAATACTGTTTAAACCAACATCCAAGTACTGGTTATTGATGTCAGAGCGCAGCGTTAGAAGAAAATTCTGGACTGTGCTCGTTTGTTTGTTTGATTTGAGGTTTAACGTCCCCGTCAACACTGTATAGGTCATTTTGGAGACGGTACTTCCAATTTTATGGGAATTTTACCCGACACTGAGATGAAATGACATCTCAAGCCCTGTCGCACATCGAAACCAATAGGATTTATGAGCATGCACCACTTTGCCTGGGCAGGCTTAGATCCTCTAGGCGCTTTACCAGTACTCGTGTGCGGTTGGTTTCAGCTCTGCGTGGAAGCATCATACATCCCATCTATTTATTCAAGCCCCGTTTGGCGGGGGCAGGTGACTGTGCTCGTGCACTTGGGCATTGGCAAACAGAATCTACATAATCAGACGCCACATTATGCGATGTCTGATCAGATCTACTGTGCTTGCTTAAAGTTAAACGAACATTTCGGTTCTCAGTTCAGGACTATTTTTCCAACCTACACTCAGGGACGATCGACCCATCAGCACTCACTTTGATTTTTAAATATCAGGATACAATATCATGATCACTTAGTTTGTCTGGAGAATGAATATCTTCAAATTGTCCTGGCAAAGTCGTGAGAATCAGATCCAATGTGTTCTTACCACGAGCGGGTAAGTTAACAATTTGTTCTAAGCCATTATCATTCATAATGTCAATAATATTTGTCCTTCGACTTGACCCAACATTGGGCCTTGTTTGCTGAACCTGTCATGTAACCAATGCATCTGAAGTCACCTAGAACATGTACTGCCGAACGTTTTTACCCTTATGCTGAGACATTGCTATCACGCTGATCTTTAAACAAGTCAAAAATTTTCGACCGTACCATTTGGTGTTCGATACCAACTTGCGACGAAGTGAGAAGTTTTATTTGCAAAACACCAGACATATTCGGAGTCGTTTTCCAGTTCCATGAATGGTATGTTGGGGATGTCTCTGTGAATGAGCAACATCACCACACCGCCATGAGAGTCCCTATCTTTTCTGTAAATACTGTATTGAAAAGTTTCAGGGAAAGGATTGAACTGTCAATCTTCGTTTCTGAGTAGACACAATATGTGGATGGTGAGTATCAAGGAAAGCTAAGAGTACAAGAATTTTTCCTCTTATTCCATTGATGATTATACTGCAAAGTTTCATAGCTTTTGCAACATCTGGCTTACTTGCGTCGGTAGTCAAACATTTAACTCTCTTATTCTTTGACAGAGGTTCAGATTTGTTTGACTTACCCAGTTCTATAATTATATTCGTTGAAGAAAGGGTCCGAAAAGTTGCAAAACTCACATTTTGGGCAGACCCATGAGCAGTTTGAGTTTATCAAAGTGCCATACTCAGCTTCTGAGGTGAAAGAACATTCAATGTGCATCCACATTTCACACTGATCACGCGGTCGTTAAGAGCAACACCCCAGCAAAGGCCACAGTCAGCTGTGCAGTCTTTGCAATACAAAGTTCCAACTCCAGATTCAGTCTCTAACAACGGACTGTTATCCAATTCAGAACAAGAGGAGTGAATATTTGTTAAACTGCTCACGTTCTATCCATTTCTCGGAACCTTTGCAATATTTTTGCAGAGTCCACAGCGAAGCCTTGGGCCGGGGATAGTTTAAATGTATCCGGCCAAGATTATAAGGATAGCCAAATATAAACCGAGGACTTGAAGTTTCGTAAGTCCTCCGAAAGGCTTACTCGTACTTGCTAAATACTGGGAAACTCTATTACAGCTTTCCTCTTTCATGATCCTGCACTCCTGATTTCCAACATCTGAATGCATTGTATTGGTTGTTTTCCAAAGGCTGAGCCCAAGAATTAAGATCATGAGAAACAGGAAGACCTGCATTTTAAAATACTGAGCTGCGATCTGATGATTTTCAATAATTTATGTGTGTCAAGTAACTAAATAGAAGTAGCGGCAATGATCAGGAGTCGATACAATTAACCCTAGCTCCCATCAGAGACACCAAAGGGAAAGAAACACAAACATGACCCCAACGGAAACACCAACAGCGGAAAGCCAAAAGGACAGTTACTTTCCCACAAAATGGCCAATAGGCTATCCAAAATAAAATAATATAAGCGACACAAACACCCAAAGACAAACCATACCAAAAATTACCCGCGACAGAAGAGCCCCCTTGGAACGGTCAGCGGAAACGAATTCCAATGTGGGGCTTAAATCGATTTTACGTGGCCACAATCCTCGCCCTTACTTCTGTCGCGATTAAGACAAATAATTTGTTCAGTCCGCATTAAGGCCTCCTTACTCATCAGTGCAACATCTCCGTGAACACAAAAATCAAACAACCACAGAGATGAAATTACGGTGAGGACTCGACAGCAAGAAACAACAGAAATGCTGGAGCAGAAGAAAACCAACAGTAGACTCCGATGGGCCCGACCAGAGACAGAGCATCAGGTACCAACCAACATAAGCCTTTACGTTGGAACAATCATAGAATCTGAGACCTGACTCACCAGTGTGCAATTAAAGAGGGAAGCAAAATTGTCAACCGTGATTGGGTTAACTACCATGCATGCAGTTTGTCGTATAATATTCATGTTGTACCCAATCTTTTTATATCGAAGAATGATTTTACGAAACTGGGTGCTGACGTCATTGCGGTTATAATTTTTTCTAAATCTATATACTAAGTCACCATAAAATTCGAGTTCCGATAGACCTTGTTGCAGAAGAGATATTGAATATTGAAATTAATATTGAATTTTGAAATTAAATCAGAATGACGTCTATAAAATTTTGAAAAGGCTTTGCGTAGTTTATGGTACCGATAACCCTGATTAAGAAGTTTAGCCATTAACAACCTACCACGAGTGTTGAAGTCAGCAACATGACTACACACTCTGGCAAATCGAATTAATTGTGAAATATAAACGCCATAGGATGGCGCACGTGGAACATCACCATCCAAAAAAGGAATTTTACAATCTCAAATCAAAATCATCTCGTTTATCATAAATTTTGCAAGAAACAAACCCATCCACAATAGATAGATGTAAATCCAAAAATGGGGCCTCGGTATCAGAAGAATTTGCTTTATTTAACTGAAGTTCTGGGGGGTAAATTTGACTGATCAAACCATCGAAATAGGTATTATCAATATTTAATAAATCATCCAAATATCTAGAAGTGGAGCTAAAAGCTTCAATGATTTCAGTCTGGTTATCAGCAGAAAGTAGTTTAGGTCGTAGTACCAAAGCGTTAATCCAAAATCATTAATCCATAGACAACTGGCAAATATCAATGTTCAGACCAACAGACATGGACTCCAGAAGAGTGTAATCAAGAGTCCTAGGATAGTAAGCATTACTTGGTAAGCAAGCTTCGCCAACCATGCCTATCGATCTGAACGAAGAAAGGGAGTAAATGCCGGGAAGGGTATGACCGAGATTTCGGACGTCTTCCTATGGCTTTCCATTGGCAAACACATCAGAAATAATTCTGGAAATTGCCACATTTTACGGACCAACAAGGGACATCATGAAGTCTCTCTCATAACAAAACAAGAACAGATCAGCCACAAGTGGTGAGCAACTAGTACCCATCGGAATACCCATACCTTGTCTGAATAACTTGGAACCAAATCTTATGTAAATATTGTCAAGTAGAAAGGTGAGGGCTTCACACGCCTTCTGACTTGACCATAAAGTATAGTTTTTCTGCTCTTCAGAAGTGAAAAACGCATTTCTTGCATTACATACAAGATAGAGGGAGTCTTCCCTATGAAATGTCCATTCAATTAAATCATTAAGTTTTTCTTTTATAAGATTATGAGAAAGTGTAGTGTAAAGGGTGGAAAAATCATAAGTAGACAGACTTGACTGGATTTCAATTTATTTAAAACTTCATTAGAATTTTTATAGACCAAAACAGATTTCTTTCTACCTGATCTTTCGAATACTTTCTCGCAATATTTTATCACATGTTTTTGATGGCAATAAAACATGAAGTTAATAATTTGGAGAGTTCAGTGGTGGTGCAAGAGCTTGAATCTGCAATTAACCGTGCTTTGTATGGTCTTTCATGAAGTTTAGGTAACCAATATAACGTAGGAAGCTTGTCTTGGCCTTCTGTAACACAGACAGCAGACTTGGTGGCTGAATGACAAATGTGGTCATCAACTAAAGCCCTCTCTACAGCTAAAGGCTGAAGTTCATAGGCCTTAGTACCACCAAGTTCTTGCTGAAGAGTTTTAACATAGTGAAGCCGTCAAGAAGGACCACATTGTTAGCGGCCTTATCAGCTGGAGCCAAAACAAACTTCCTATTAAATTCTTGAATACCTAGTTTAAGATGACGTAAAGACGTCTTATGTGTAGGAGGTAATAAGTTCGTATTTTGCGAATAAAAAGAAATGCGTTTGTTCACTAATTTCAGAATGCTAAGTTTCCATTCTTTCAGAGCTTTTTGCTCAACATACTCTCGTTTACACCATCGATTACCAAATTCATTCAAGGCAGCAGCGATTTCATCTCTTTATTTATTGAAATCAATTTTAGGAGGAAATCGGTCCTGATTCCGAGTTTTTCACAGCCTGTGCAAAGACGGCTACAAAGCACTAATCAGAACACTGGTCAAATTATATATATTGCTCAACACACTCAAATAGCTGACAGCTCAAAGACTCTTCAGAAAAAATAATGTAATAAGCTTCCTAAGAATTTCAATTGGCGTTTACCCCACCCATTAGTGCAGTAATGGCGGGAAAGAATGTCAACGAAGTTTTTAATCTACGGGGAGAGGAGAAAGAATTAATAATCTTCAGTAACAATCAATAATGTGTTGCTGGTCTGAGCTTTTCCAAGAAACCAATCGAAAATATAAGAAAAAAATTCTCTTTTGGAGAGCCAAATTTTCCGGTATCAATTCAGGTCCACCGGAAAACCGCAAATTTTTATATGGGTTTATTAAATATATGCACGATTTGTTTTGTTTGTTTGTTTTTTTGTTGTTTTTTTTTTTTTTTTTTTGCTAGACTCTCCTTTTCCCCGCCACTGTGCTAACGTTAAAATGCTGAAGTTTCCAAAGCATCAAGAAAACACGCCTATATAATTTTGACCCCCTTGAACCCCACTTTTGTATAGTAAAACTGGGGTTTCCGGGGGTATACCTTATTTTTCTTATTTCTGCTCCAAATATAGATTGTTGGCACTCGTTAGAACCGGCTCTAAAATATAGATTGTGGGTACTCGTTAGAACCGCCGGTCTAACGAGTGCCAACAATCTATATTTGGAGCAGAAATAAGAAAAATAGCACAATTTTTCATCATAAAATGTTCATTTTTTCGGCGATAAAGGTGGCAATGTATTTGTATAGGCGTGTTTGCGTAATGGGCACAGTTTATTTGTTAGTGCCCCATTATGGAACGCAGTGAATACATGGGATGAGATGGGAGATGTATAGTCCCGAGTCCTCGCAACACACTCCGAAGTGTTGGTTGGGAATGGAGACAATGAAAGGTTCAAACTACTGGCATAAATGAGCATGCTTATCTGAGTTCTTGATGGTAGAAATGCCCCGGCTTTTTGCCGACATTAAAACTACGAAATGAATAGAGTAGTTATTCACCTTACAACCAGGAAGTTTTGAAAATAATCCCTCCCATGTATGCCTAGCTCCCATAATGGGGCACTGACAAATAGAACAGACCCAGATCAGACGCACAACGTCCTTGATCAGACGCATGCCGTCTGATCAGAATCTTCACTATTTGCTTAAATTACATGAATAATCATACAACTTACGAAAATTCAAAGCAGAAAGTATGAACCCGTCTAAATGTTAGAAGATATTCATTGTCATGTAAGGGTTAAGCACGTATGATAGTTTATCTTCAGAAATCTACCCGTAAAGCATGTTTAAGATCGACATTGTAATTACTATACGGTCATAATGTATGGTCATGGTTGAAAAATAGTCATTTTGGATTCCTAGGCGTAATAACATTATACAGGTATGTAATTTTCGGAGCCATGACAATTTTAATATACCGACAGAATAGTGGTGAATTATGGATGAGACTTTTTTCTTGTACATTAAATATTTTTAATTAAACTGACTGAGATTACCATTGCGTACTTTCGAAAAGTAAACATGACGTCCAATGTTGCCGTTAAAATAAGCAAAATGATATTTGTTTGTTTGTTTGTTTGATTTGAAATTTAACGTCCCCGTCAACACTGTATAGGTCATTTTGGAGACGTTGCTTCCAATTTTGTGGGACTTTTACCCGACAAAGAGATGAAATGACATCTCAAGCCCTGACGCCCGATGAAATCAATAGGGTCTATAAGCAGCAAAATGATATAACGGAGTGGTCTTTACAAATCTTTTGCAATAGTATTATACGTTAAACTCTGTATTAATAATGATTATACATCGCAATCGTTATTTCTAGACGTCCGACAATACTCAAAAGCAAATATATGATAAGACCACTATTTCCAGACATGTGTCGACAGAACAATGTCGAATTCGCCATTTATTTTCTTTATCTATTATTGTATATTAAATATCTGACTGAGGCTATTCCGTTGCTTTTGTTTGTTTGTTTGATTTTAGGTTAAACGTCCCCGTCAACACTGTAAAGGTCATTTTGGAGACGTTGCTTCCAATTCTGTGGGACTTTTACCCGACATTGAGATGAAATGACATCTCATGCCCTGCCGCCCAATGAAACCAATATGGTTAATAAGCATGGACGGCCCGACACTCGCACCGCTTTGCCTGGGCAAGCTTAGATCCTATAAGCGATTTACCAGTACGCGTGTGCGGGTCGGTTTCAGCTCTGCGTGGAAGCATGCAGCCCATCTATTTCTTCAAGCCCAGATGGGCGGGGGCCGTCTATCCGCTGCTATCCGGTATGCATTCTAGTTGTGTATTTACCCATTATGTACCGGACACCCCAAAAGGGGTAGTTAGCTAACAGTGCAGGCCCAGATCAGACGACGCAGAACGCGGCGTCTGATCAGGGCCTACACTGTTTGCACAATTTTCAGTCAATTTTCAAATAGTATTTGAAGAAAACACAACCTGACATCCCTAAATTTTGAAATGGACTCCTGCTATATATAAGGTAGAAGATTCCATTTGGTACAAAAAGGGTTAAATAAGGTATTTCCATCGATTTACTGGCATATTATAATAGCAACGCTTTACTGGTTGCTTTCATGTTGTTTGATTTGATTTGAGGTTTAATGTCACGCTAAATACTATATAGGTCATTTTGAAGACGTTGCTTCCAATTTTGTGGGATTTTCACATCTCAACCAAAATGGTTTATATGGATGGAGGATCCGACTCGTACCACTTTGCCTTGGCAGGATAAGACCTTCTAAGCGGATTACCAGTACACAAGTGCGAGTTCAGCTCTGCGTGGAAACACCTTGCAGTCCATTCTGTTTCTCAAAGCCCTATACCAGAAAGACAAATGGAAACAATAACGCAATAGTTCATATATTTTGGCAAGAATCTCACAATACACTGTAGTGTTGTTACTTACGTTACCTTTCTTATAGTACTTCGATTAATCTCAAACCAAACATTCTGGTAGATCCCAATTTTACTATAAGTACATGTACATGTATTGTGAAATTTGCTTGTTCAGCATAAGACTATTGTAAAATCGTTAAATACTTGACCCTTATCTTGCTGTTCACAACCACCCCTGTCGTTGCAAACAGTGTAGATCCAGATCAGATGGCTTCTGAAGAAGCCATCTTCTGAAGAAGCCATCTGATCAGGATCTACACTGTTTGGCATTCAGTTTATGAATTTGTAGCAATAAATTACATCAAGTAATTTGATTGGTTGATAGGCAGAAATGGGTGTGGTTTAAATGAATATTCAGCAACAGAAGGGTTAATACCGAAGAGAGCAAGAGAATCAGTCAGTCTATTTTGTCATTGTTCGTATCTCTGTAACAGATTTTATAGTAACATCAAACACAAATTTGTCCGGTGCTGGATGATCCATTACGAAAACACGGCTATACAAATATATTGTTAAGTTTACCGCCGAAAAAAAAAAACGAAAATTTTAAGATGAAAAATTGGGATATTTTTCTTATTTCTGCTCAAAATATAGTTTGTGGGTACACGTCAGAACCGCCTCAGTGAGGCGGTTCTAACGAGTACCGACAACCTATATTTTAGAGTAGAAATAAGAAAAATAACTTTTACCGTCCGTAAACCCCAGTTTTACTATATAAAAGTGGGGTTCAATGGGTTGAAGACTATATATATAGGCGTGTTTTCGTGATGCGGAGAGATATAGATGCAGGCAACTCTTGGTTTGCAGATTGTATTTGTTCAGTTTCTAATAAACACCACCATTGTTATATTCGTTCCTATACTGCACAAAACGTAATAAATACACTTAATTCCGAAAATAAAGAAAACGTTGAGAAAACTTATTTTGGTGAATACAATATGCCTTTAAGTGTTATTGTTTTTTGTGTATTTGTGTTGTTTTTTTTTTTTTTGTTTTTTTTTTTTTTTTGTTTAGTTTTTTGTTTTTTGCAAAGCAACAAGTAGCATGCAGTAAGCTGTTACGGGTAGAATGAATTTAGAGTAAATACTTACTTTCTTTTTTTTTTTTTAAGGCATTTGCAGCAAACATTGAGACAACAGTTGTACCATACGATGGTTCAGGATAGGAACTGCGATTAAAGGCGCATTGTTCGACAATTTCAATATCTTTTTAATGTTGTTTAACTTTACGTTACCCAAATTTCATGTGCTATGCATGCAATTATATTTTGGTTGTATCAGCCAGAATCTTCAAAGACTAAGCTACAATAACGATTAAAAAAACACTTTAACGCATGTTTCATGTTGTTTAGTACACATCACAAATGAAACACGCTGTTTTTTTTTTTTTTTTTTTTTTCATTGGCTGGAAACACATCACGTGCAAGTGGCTTATCTACGGTAGATGCACAGCGGGCACTATATCATTTGAACAGGACCGGTCCAAGTTCACGCTAATAGTGCCCGCTACGGAAATAACCGGAAAATGTTTACGGACACTTACGATTAACCCATTTATTACCAGAAACCCAAAACTGGTACCCTGGCAAACAGCGCGGGCCCAGATCAGACGCCGCAGAAAGCGGTGTCTGATCAGGGCCTCCACTGTTTGCAAAAAGTTCAGCCATTTTCCTAATCAATTTTGAAGAAAACACAACCTGGCACCCCTAAATTTTGAAATAGACTCATGCTATATATAAGGAGGAAGATTCCATTTGGTACAAAAAGGGTTAATTTACTGGTTTTTATACCCTCGCACAACTCATCGGGGCTTGAAGAAATATATGGACTGCATTATGCATCCACGCAGAGCTGAATCTGACCCACACACGAGTACTGGTAAACCGCTTAGAGGATCTAAGCCTGCCCAGGCAAAGCGGTGTGAGTGTCGGACCGTCCATGCTTATAAACCATATTGGTTTCATTGGGCGACATGACTTGAGATGTCATTTCATCTCCATGTCGGGTAAAAGTCCCACAAAATTGGAAGCAACGTCTTCAAAATGACCTTTACAGTGTTGACGGGGACGTTAAACCTAAAGTGAAACAAACAAAAACCCTCGCACCAACATAGTTGTGAGTGGGAATATAGCATTTGTCCCGTACGTACGCACTTTTGTTCTCGCTCTAACGCATACTTTTATTAACGGATTTTAATATACATACATGTATGTATCTTCATATAATTGTTACTTATGAAAATCTCTCGAGCGAGTTCGACTTTCAAGGTCATGACCACAAGGTTACAACCACAGTGGCTATTTTTAGAAAAGCTTTGTCATCGCTGTAACGCCTTTATTTATTGACGAATTTTAAACTTCACATAAATGTTGCGTATGATAATACATGTTTGATGAGCGGGTCCAACTTTCAATGTCATGACCTTAATGTCAAGAACCACTGTGGCTATTTTAAGAAAAAGCATTGTCATTGTTCTATCGCCTACATTAATTGACTGAATTTATTATAACCTCACTTAAATGTTGCTTATGATAATATCTCGAGCGAGTTCGACTTTCAAGGTCATGGCCTTAAGGTCAAGGTCACTGTGGCTATTTTTAGAAAACACTTTGTCATCGCTCTAGCGCCTACATTTATTGGCGGATTTTAATAACTTCACACAAATGTTGCTTATGACAATATCTCGAGTCAGGTCGACATTCAAGGTCATAGCCTCAAGGTCAAGGTAACTGAGGCTAATTTTATATTAACTTTGTCTTCGGTATAGCGCCTACATTTATTGATTGATTTTAATATAACCACACAATTGTTGCTTATGACAATATCTCGAGCGAGTTCAACTTTCAAGGTCATAGCCTCAAGGTCAAGGTCACTATGGCTATTTTCATGACAACTTTGTCATTACTCTAGCGCTTATATTTATTGACGGAATTTGACATATTTTCACAAAAAATGATGCTTACGATAATATCTCCAACGAATTCGACTCTCAATGATATGGCCTCAAGGTCAATGTCATTGTGGATATTTTTAGAAAAACTTTTGTAATCGCTCTAGCGCCTACATTTATCGATGAACTTTAACATAACTTCATACAAATGTTGCGCATGATAATACCCCGAGCAAGTTCGACTTTCAGGGTCCTTAAATCAAGGTCAATGTCACTGTGGCTATTTTTTTGAAGAACAAAATTGTAATCGTTCTAGCGCCTACGTTTATTGATGAATTTTGCAATAAGTTTACGCAAATGTTGAAAATGACAATATGTCGAGCAAGTTTGACTTTCAAGATCATGGCGTCAAGTTCTAGGTCACTGTGGCTATTCTAAGTAAAACTTTTTCATCGCTAGATAGCGCCTACATTTATCGACTGAGTTTAATATAATGCCACACAAATGTTGCTTATGATAATACCCGGAGCAAGTTCTACTTTTAAGGTCATGGCCTCAAGGTCAAGGTCACTATGGCTATTTAAGGAAAAACTTTGTCACCGCTCTAGCACCTTCATTTATTGATAGATTTAAATATAACTTCACACAAATATTGTGTATGACAGTATCTCGAGCAAATATGACTTTCACGAACTGAGGTCAAGGTCACTGTTGTTATTTTAGAATAACTTTATCATCGCTGTAGCGGCTACACATATTGGAAGTGGTAATCTCTCGAGCGAGTTCGACTTTCAAGGTCATGCCCTAAAGGTCAAGGTCACTGTAACTATTATTTGAAAAACTTTGTCACCGCTCTAGTACCTATATTTATCGATGGATTTTATTATATCTCCACACAATTTTTGCAAATGATAATATCTTGAGCGAGTTCGACTTTCAAGGTCATGGTCTAAAGGTCAAGGTCACTGTGGTTATTGACAGAAAAACTTCGTCATCGGTCTAGCGCCTACATTTATTGATAGATTTTAGTATTACTTTACACAAATATTGAACATAATACTATCTCAAGCGAGTTCGACTTTAGGGTGCTGGGCTCAAGGTCAAGGTCACTGTGGCTGTTTCTAAAAAGACATTGTAATCAGATCAGAATCAGAATCAGAATTGTTACTGGTGATACGTCAAATGACATTCATACTCTAGGACCTGTAATATGGGAAGTTAGTCCCTAGCTCTAACCAAAGAGGTAAACTTAGCTACACAATCATCATCACCTTCAGCTGTCGAAATAATCGAAGAGCATTCCAATCTCCAATGGTTCGGGGGAAGAACGATTCTTTATAAATGTCAGTTCTTGCAGTAATGGTCTGAAAAGCCATTGAATGGTACCCTTTACAGTGCCTAGCTTGGGGAACAAGGTCATCTGTTGGAATGCTGGCAGCACCCTTTAGACCTTTGTATACGAGTATGAGCCTACTGTCTCTTCTCCTTTTCTTGAGAGACTCTCACTTTAATTTTCCTAGAATTCTAGTCATGCCCCCAGTTTCAAAGCAATAATTGCTTGTTACAAATCTAGCATCTCTATTCTGAACTTTTTCAATTTCTTCATTAAGGACCACTCAACTTGGGTCCCAGATGCAACTACCATATTCCAAGATTGGGCGAACAAGTCCCTTATATGCCGTCTCCTTCACATCCTGAGGACATTGATGAGCATTTCGCCTCAGGAACCCAAGTGTTTTATTCGCCTTTGTACACATGTTGCTAATGTGTGTATTCCACCTCAAATCGTGTGTGATTGTCACATCAAGGTATTTAATGGAATTCACATTTTCGAGAACCGTTCCATCTAAGGTGTATGAAGCCGGAATTTTATTTGTTCTCTTCCTAGTTATCTGCATAATATTACATTTAACGGGCTGAAATTTCATGCCCCATTTTCGTGTTCAACATCCTAATCTGTCTATGTCCTTCTGAAGTTCCGTTGAGTTCTCTATGTCTCTGATTTCCCGATAGCAAACACAGTCGTCTGCGAAAGGTCTTGTTTCTGAGTCAATGTCAGTGGAAATATCATTAATGTACAGGGGGAATAGCAGCGGACCAAGAACAGTCCCCTGTGTGGCCCCAGATAAAACTGGCGCCCATACTGAAGATTCACCATTAACAACAACACGCTGTTTTCTGCAGCAAAGGAAGGAAACTATCCTTTGAGAGTCTTCCCCCAATTCCACAAACAAATAATTTGGATATAAGTAGTTCATGAGGTGGGGTGTCAAAAGCCTTATAGTAGTCCAGAATAAATGTGTTTTCCCCTCCTCCTTTGTGCAAGATTGTTGACCAATCATTAATAACCGTGCTCAAATGAGTTTCGCAACTATGCCTTTTCCTAAATATATGTTGTCTGTCTGACAAAAAGTTATGTTTATCCAAGTGGGCCATGATTTTTGAGCAGACTATGTGTTCAAGCAATTTACATAGAACACAGGTCAGTGACACCGGGCGACAATTACGAGCATGAGCCGTGTCTCTTTTTTTTTTTTTTTTTTTTTTGAAGAGATGTTTACTAGAGCCATTCTTTGGGGATTTCACCCGTATCGAGAGATTGTTGAAAAAGATGAGTAAAATAGAAGTGGAGGCAATGGTCAGGAATCGATACAATCAACCCACAGCTCCCATCAGAGACACCAAAGGGAAAGAAACACAAACATGAAACAACAGACCTAATGGAAACATCAATAGCCAAAAGGACAGTTACTATCCCACAAAATGGCCAATAGGCTATCCAAAATAAAATAATATAAGCGACACAAACACCCAAAGACAAACCATAACAAAAATAAACCGCGACAGAAGAACCGCCTTGGAACGGTCAGCGGAAACGCATTCCACGTGGGGCTTTAATCGATTTTACGTGGCCACAATCCTCGCCCTTACTTCCGTCGCGATTTAGACAAATAATTTGTTCAGTCCGCATGAAGGCCTCCTAACTCATCAGTGCAACATCTCCGTGAACACAAAAATCAAACAACCACAGAGATGAAACAACGGTGAGAACTCGGCAGCAAGAAACCACTGAAATGCTGGAGCAAAAGAAAACCAACAGTAAGACTCCGATGGGCCCGACCAGAGATAGAGCATCAGGCACCAACCAACATTACCTTGAATTAGATCTCTCTAATTCTCAATAAGCCTTTGCGGTGGAACCGTCATAGAATCTGAGGCCTGACCCAACGCGTACAATTTAAGAGGGAAGCAAAATTGTCAACCGTGATTGGATTAACTACCATGTATGCAGTCAGTCGTATAACATTTATGTTATACCCAATCTGGACCTAACTCATTTGCTAGTTCCTTCAGGACTCTAGGATTTGTTTTGTTTGATTTGAGGTTTAACGTCCCCGTCAACACTGTATAGGTCATTTTGGAGACGTTGCTTCCAATTTTTGTGGGACTTTTACCCGACATATAGGTGAAATGACATCTCAAGCCCTGTCGCCCAATGAAACCTATAGGGTTTATAAGCATGGATGGTCCGACTCGAACGGTTTTGCCTGGGCAGGCAAAGCTCCGAAGTCATAATTGACTGTCAACTTTTGTTTCCTGAATAGCCACAATATGTGGTTGGTGAGTATCGAGGACAGCTAAACGTTCAAGTATTTTCCTCTTAAACCGTTAATGTTTATACTGCAAAGTTTCAAACCTTTTACAAAATTCGGGTTTCTCATGTCAGTTGTCGGAGATTTAACTCCGTTTTCCTTTGACAGAGGTTCAAATGGGTTTCTTTCTCCAGTTCGATAGGTTCGTTGAAGAACGAGTCAGAAAATTTGAAAACCTCGCACTTCGGGCATATCCATGAACAACTGGAATTTGTCAATTTGACATACTCGGCATCTGAAAGGAAAGCGCAATCCGTGTGAATCCACATTTCACACTGGTCGCACTAAACTGCCTTATGTTCATTCAGAACATCACCACTGCATAGGCCACAGTCTGCTTTGCAGTCTTTGCAATAACAAGTTCCAACTCCGATTTCAAGCTCTAGCAATTGGTTTTCATCCAATTCAGAGCACGAGGAATGAAAACGCTTTTCGCAATCCTCACATTCTATCCATTTCTATTCATTTCTGAGAGTCTTTGCAATATTTTTTGCACAGCCCACTGCGAAATCTTGGACTGGGGTGAGTTTCAATGTCTCCGGCCAAGATTTATAAAATGACGTATTTGTTCCACCTGAGGACTTGAAGTTGCGTAAGCCCTCTGAACATTTTCTGTTTCCTAGCTTCCTAGTTACATTCAAATACTGAGAAATTATATCGCAGTGTTGCTCTTTTGCAATCCTTCACTCCTGATTTCCATCACCCGGGTGCGTTCTGTTACTTAATTTCCAAAGGGTGAACCAAAGAACCAAGACCATGGGAAGCAGGGAGACTTTCATTTTGGTATACTGGGCAATTTTATGCCAAACAATAATACAAAATAAAGAGCTTTGCACACTCAGATATAGGACAACACTAGGTTTCCAGCCGTCTGCCAGCTGTACGGACACTCCACACTCGCTGACAAGCTGACAACACAATGCTCTTCAGAATGACAGTAACAATTCTGATTTCAAGTTTTTTAACAATCAGTGAACTGACAGCTACAAAGAACCATTCAGTACCCTGGTCAAATTATATACAGCTCAGCACACTCAAATATCTGACAAAATGAATGTGACAAGCCTCCAAAAAATATTTCAATTTTGTGCTTACCCCACCCACTAGTGTGGTAATGTTGGGAAAGAATGTCAACAATGAAAATTAATCTACACGTGAAAGAATTAATAATCTACGATAACCAGCAATAATATTTTGCTGGTTTGTATGTCTGCTATGAGTTAGACAAGAAACTAGAAGCAATAAACAAGAAAAAAATTTCTCTTTTTCTGGCGCCATTTTTTTGTAATCCGCCCAGGTCAGATGGAAAACCGGAACTCACTCTAGAGCCTACATTCATTGATGGATTTTAATAAAACTTCACACAAACCGAGCAAATTATAAAATCTCAAGCAAGTTGGACTTTTGCCAGTTCAGAGTTTTCCACACACGAAGTAGTCTTGTGCGGGGGAATTTGTATCGCCTTCGATGCCTTGTTATTTCTGAATTGCTGGACACCGATCTAACAACAACACGTCTTTTCACCTTTAAATTGTCGTGAGTTTGTGGTGTATCGTTATACAGTAGTTTTCCAATACACTGAAAGCAATTACAAACCTAAACTTCGGACATGGATTGCCCTTGTGCCTGAGCCTGACCCGCCGGGTTGATATGGCCCGAGCCTGCGGCTTGGCCATATCAACCACGCAGTCCAGGCCACTGCGGCTTGGTCCATATCAACCCGGCGGTACAGGCCCTGTCCCTCGGCCTTGATAGTGCTCCCAGCTTAGGTTACTAATGCATAATTAGTAAGAAATTACTCGAAAACTGGTCTCAAAAGTTGCGGAAAATGACGTCGTCTACCCTGCAATGGGACACCAAAATGATAGCATAATTGGCTATGAATGCATATATAAAAAAAACAAAAAAAAAAAAAACAACAAAAAAAAAAAAAAAAACATTTATATTCAATTGCCGTTTGTGCACAAACGATACCTGCAGTTTTATAAAGCAATTTTCATGCGTAGTGTTGTGCCATAGCTTTATAAAGCACGCAGTTTTGACCAGTGCGGGGCAGTTAAGGTGTTGTCAATGTATGTCGAATTCGCTGAATCCATCAGAAGCTTAGAGTGCCTTAGAAAGCCATATACACCATACCTTCGTTAGTCACATAACTGGGTGCCTTTTTTTACCGGTTTTCTAATGAGCTATATCGATCGTCAACCGTTCTATGTTACCGGAAGTCAAACTGCGCATGTTCTTTCACAAGTGTGATCGAACAACCTCTCGTGGATCTTTGGTAAACAAATATGACAGCCCCCATGGCACGATTGGAATTTTTGGACGACGAGGAAGATCACCATTTTGAACACTGCAGAAATAGTAGTGCCTATTCTATCTGTCATATTGTGCATATTTTACAAATAAACATGCTTTAACAACACTTAAAATGTGTATTTTCCCTTGGGCCTACAGATTTTCATACTTTTTGCCGCCATCTTGTACCCTGTTCACCAGAGAAACCAACGCTTTAGTCTGGTTGAGCCAGAGTGACGTCACGACTTTCCCGCATGGAACCAGAGGTCGTTCGATCAAAGCCTGGTCAACCAGAGGTTAACTATGGTTAACCACGTTTGATGATCGAACTGCCGCTAATATAATATTCCAAATACAGGTGCAAACGATAGCTCCGCCCTCTGCGACTACGACTATACGTATAGTGAAATTCCGCTATTGAGACCAACAAAAATTGAGACAGAAAATCTGAATCATCTTGCTTTAAGCCCATTTATCACAATGTGAGTGTTTTAGTTCTCACCGACCGCCGACTTCTCCAGCAAGTCGCATGCCGGAAAGGCTGGGCCACCCTTTTTTACCATTTATAGATGTGATTACTGCTTGCTTAATTGCAAGGGCGTCTATGTTTCATTTGCACGATCAATTCATGGAAAATCATAAGCTGTGATACCATGTCTGATATCGGTATAATTCTTATTGACAGCATCTGTTTGTTCTGTTTCTTTGTCTATTTGATTTGAGGTTAAAGGTCCCCGTCAACACTGTATAGGTCATTTTGTAGACGCTGCATCCAATTTTTGGGACTGAATAAATTTGCATACGAAAACATGTTTGTGAACCCTTTATGTTCATCACATAATGCATTTATTTATAACGAGTACACAATACAAACATTCCTACAAAAATATGTCAAAACTATCGAATTCCATAGAGACTAAAACCGGTTTGACTCAGACATGGGATGCGAGTGATTCCTGTTTCTCTCCTACCCTGTCTGCTTCCCTCATACATCCCATATAGTCTCTCTCTCTCTCTCTCTCTCTCTCTCTCTCTCTCTCTCTCTCTCTCTCTCTCTCTCTCTCTCTGCTTACAACACTTTTTGCATATTCTTTTGTTTCTTATATGATGAACAATCAACTTGTTAAAAATGAACTATTTCCGAGATGAGCGAAATTGTGATAATTAATTGGTTTAGCCAGTGAATGTTGTTTGTGGTTTTAACGCCCAGTCAACAATTAATTAAGGCCATGTCGGTCCGGTTGGTGAGATCCCCCACCCCACCCCCGCCCCCGACAACATCTGACATAAATCGGTCGGCAATGGCCGCTCCACAGGCAACCGTCGACCTCAAGCAGTCTCCCGAGAGAGGTGCCATCAGAAGAAGTAAAGATGGAATAGAGAAAAAGAAGAAAGAAAAAAAAACACTAAGATATACAGCTCGCAGACCGCATCTGCTGCAAGCACACCAGGCCACTGCCCAACTGAAGCTAGAGCAGCAGAACGCGCGTCACTGAAAGTATCAGTCTAGGCTCTTCATTCGAAAACGAATCTTTGCAGGGCCACAATCCCCACTGTCAATGGCGCTGACAGTTTGGTTCCAGACAAGGTGATGTTCAAAGTGTTTTACCATACATGGGCGTAGCGAACACGGAAACAAACTTTCGTTCCCCCATCCGCTTGAGGCCCCGTCTGCTTCATGGATATCAAGGGCGGAATAGTCTTTGAGTGACCGTCAACTCACGTTGACCGATGAAAACATGTCGCCACGCAGTAGTCGAGTTTTTATCGTTTTTTTTTTTTTTTTTTTGCTTTGCATTTGGCTATAATGGGATTTTTTAAAATTTTCTCAGCAAGGTTTTTGAAATTCATTGGTGACTCTCTATCAAATTCCTTCAACTCAATGTTGACTGGTCGACATTCATGGCCGACAAACATGTTATAGCCCCTAGTTGCACTGGCATTCTAATTTACGCTTGGGGTGGGGGAGGGAAAACATTCATTTTCTACTGGTAAGGTAAAACCAAATGCTTTGATTCCAAGACAACCCGAAGACAATCGACCCACCAGTGTCAGTGTCAGGGCAGTCAGTGCTTTTATTCTTTTGACTGCCCTACCGCACATATGTTGCTTGCGAGTTCGCCTAAAACTAAGTGTTAGTGTCTACATTTCCGTTTGATGTATCCTGGGTAACCTTGTATTTTACTTGTCTGAAACTTTTAAAACTTTCAAAACATTTTTACACCAGCGGCAGAACTTTGTCAGCGTCAGTTTTAGCATATACGTCCAGTATTCATTTCTTGCACATATGTCGCATTTTTATGTTTCAAACTGATTGACTTTTCTAAGCATTTGTATTCATGTCTGGCGACTATCTGGTTTAAAAGAGAAATTCAGTTGAATGACAGTTGTCTTTTCCAACTGAAAACTTGCATTGACCAATCTGCTGATTACCAAAATTGGTCAATTTATTTTTCTCATAACAAATAATTTGAGAATAATTAAAGGGTGAACTTTTCAGTTGTTCTATTATTTTTCTTCCTTAAAGAAAGCAATGTCGCTGATTATTTTTAGAAGTACATTTGCGTTAGTTAGTTTCTCTTATTAAATTACTCCCCAGTTTGGGTTTCTGTTTCCGATGATCAGTTTATTATTGTAAAACTTTATAGATGTAATTAAAGGAAATTTATTTCTGTGTTTATTATGCAGTTTTGTTTCGAATTGAGCTGTTAATTACAAAATATAAGTTTTACTGATTTATTTCATTATTTACGTTAAAACATATACCGGCCCAGGAAAAGTGTGTTTAGGCAAACTGGCCGGTATGACCATGACATAAATAGTGTTAACTGGGTGGTTAAACTACGAAACAAAACAAAACAAAAATCGCGTTTCAGCCTTTTATTAGTCTGTAGCCAGGGGAATCTGAGTTGGCTGCTTATTCAGGCCGTCTATATAAGTTTGTGACGAGACGTTATCTATCTAACATATTTGTCTTCTGCTCATCGTCGTCAGCATCTTCTCCATTCAGATAAAGAGTAGGTTTATTGCTACATCGTTTATCAATATTTAGTAATTGTTTGGACGTCTTCCATTCTAATCGTGTGTAGTTAGAATTTTCAGAGGTTCATTGCGATTCAAGTTTGTCAAAATAGTTAGTCTTACTATTTGCATGCGTTACGTATTGCTTTAAAAAATATACTCAGAGGCAATAAAAAGTATACAGTTTTTGATTTGGAATACCGGATCTTGTATTGCCGTTTGTAATAAAATTTGCCTATGTCCGTTTTTCCCAAACGTCTAAGTTTGTAAAACTCCAATTCTTTTCCTGTTACAGTCATTCATGATGGAGTTATTGCCCTTAATTGAAAATCAATATTTCCAATAAAATCTCGTGTTGTACATGACATTGAACTCTATGCACACCGCAAAAGTCATGTACGACTATTCATCGATAAGACCACATCATTACTTTGCAATTTAACCCCAAAAAACAGCATCAAATTTAATTGGAATTTCTGCGTGTTCCGGATTATCTCCCTTTCAATTAAAATGATAGTGAATTAAATGAGTCATTTTCTCAAATGGGGTAAGAGATTTTCATTCGAAACTTTCGCATAATTATTGTTTTGCTCGGCATCTTTATGCTTACTCCATAGTGTACCCTCTAAAATTGCTCAATGAAAAGGTAATCCCCAATACAAATCCCATAGAAACATAATGCAGCCAATCAAAGGAAGAACGTAAAAGGCGAAACTGCCATTTTCGTGGACAAAAGATGCTGCACTTTACCTTGTGTTTAATTTCAATATGCGTAATATTCTGGCCAATCAGTTGCCCTTCTTTGAATTTGTTTCATGAAAAATCGTTTATTGAATAACACTTATTCGAAACACATGTTTAAAGGGAAGCTACTCAAGACAAAATATTGGATCAGACCCCCTGTCCATTTCAAGCGATGCATTTTCATTATCCTTTAATCAATTTTAACGGAAAATGTTGCAAATTATGCGGAATTGGTTGTTCTTAATTATGGTGCCTCATATGTATGTAGAAAGGGAGACTTTGGTACGCAAATCGGCATTCAGTAACCTGTATACTTACTTTTGCCTCTCAGTATATATTTACGATAGATACGTTTCCGTTTGCGAATAAGTTGTCTAATGGTATAAGTAATCCAAGGATGGTCGTATTTGTTAGGAATTGATTTTTCAATAGCTTCGCGGATGGCTTGATTTATATTATTCACGTTGCTGTCAATATTTACGTCGGATTCCCATTTATTTACCAAATCGTTGGAAGAAAACAGTTCGCGAAATTTATCAAAGACAGCACGCTCGTTGTTCCAAATTTTCCGCTTAATTGATTTAGCTACCAGGTGTAAGAATTTAACCCTTGTCTTGCTGTTCACGACAACCCCTATCTTTGGTAACAGTGTAGATCCAGATCAGATGGCTTCTGAAGAAGTGTAGATGCAGATCAGATGGCTTCTGAAGAAGCCATAGGATCTACGATGTTTGACATTCAATTTATTAATTGTAGGAACAAATTACATCAAGTAATCTGATTGCTTCAAAGTCACAAATGGGTGTGGCTTAACTGAATATTCAGCAAGAGAAGTGTTAAGTAGAACAATGACTGGGCAATGATATCTAACTCGATCAGGTCCATAACCCCACTGAAAAGAATACAGTGAGTGAGTGTTTTAGTTTTACGTCACACCAACAGCTAAGGTCATACGGAGACGGGACCTCGGTTTTAAAGACTCATCCGAAAGTCTGGAGAAGTCCGGGATCGATCCTGCGATCCCTGGTTTACAAGGCGAGTAGCGTAACCACTGCACCACGGAGGCTTCTAAATACAGTGAAATTCCGCTAATAAGACCACCTAAAATTAAGACTAATTCTTCTTTAAAAAGCTTAATAAGAAGGTTGCAGTTACTCTGTCTTCGTTTTTTTTTTCTGCACACAATGTCCTCTGGTCAGCGACCACCTTTGGGACTGTTCAAAAGTGGTCTTTAAGACCACTTTTGAACAGTCCAAAAGGTGGTCTTAATATAGGAATTTTACTATACTTGAAGTGTTTCGGAGAAGAAACAGATCAATAAGGGATGAACAGTTATCAGTTTATGAGTAGGCTCTCGTACAGTTTGCTTCAACTAACTCGGAGAATTTGCTGACAATGGTGAGCATACTAAAATCGAAATCACCAGTGATAAGTTTCATTTAAACCAGTTTTACTTGTTCAGTCAAAGCTTTCGGCAATAAGACCAAAATAAGTATTATTATTGTTTGGTGGCATATGAAAGCCACCGAGCAGAAATGTTTTACCCTTGCCCTTAATTTCGACCCATACGACCTCTAAACCACGAATTTTCAGATCATAGTGTCGTCTACAATTTAAAGGATCTCTAACATATATTACAACTCCCCCTCCTGGGCGATCGAGCATATTAGTATGAAAGGGTGTCTTAAAGTTTTCTATGTGGATGATGTTATCTTTAATTTCCGGTTTTAGCCAGCTCTGGGGGAATATTAGTATCCTGTATGACTGAGCTTCTCATCTGATTACATCGATTTTGGGATTAATACACTTTGAATACGTACTTTGAATATTGAGATGTATAATGCTGAGATGACTAAAATATTGTAGGAGAGAATATTCAGAAAGAGAGCAAGAGCTTGTGGTAGGAGTGAGGATAAGGTTGAATGTCTCCACTAAGTGGAAGAAGAAAACAGAGACACCAAAGAAGCAATACACTGAGTGTAAGACTGTAAGCTTGTAAATATGTAAACCTTACACTTTCATATGTAGCCGATTTTATACGTTTATAAGGATGTCTGATGTTTCTATATGTTTCGTTGCTTCGCGGCAATGCTAGAATAAAGCTCAGGCTAGATATGTTCAGCAGTATTGGTTAAAACATATTCGAATAGCACCTGGATAAGAAAGAAGAATTTATGAAAATTCAAGCGTTTTGGAGCGCCATGTCTTAGTGTTTCAGTTACACTGAGGAAGCCGCTGAGACCATCTGACTGTAATTTACCTGTCATGCGAAAGAATGTACATAGTCCAAGTCGGCAGGTCCCGTCTGCTTCCGCATTGAAATCGAAGTGCGAACATTAACAGTTTAGATATCATTCTGGAATAATCTGGCTTGATAGTTGAGTAAACAGACAGACAAAAAGATAAAGTTTGACAGAGAGACAGACAGAAGGACAGACGGATGATCAGATAGATGGACAAAACAAACGGTATATACAAACACACATTGACAAATTACATGAGAATTAGGCAACAAGGGTGATGTTCCTTAGAGATTCGCTAGTTTTAGTTTGGAGCAAGTGACATTATTTTTATACAAAATACACAGTGAAAGAATTAAGAAGCGAAAAACAGAGCATACATAAATGGACCAGCTCATGACAAGGTTTACTATTAGGCACGCAGCATGAGCGCAGCCCAGAGAGAACCGCTTCTGTTTGCTGGCATTAAGAATGAACCTAAGTATATTGCATGTTAAAGTCTTGTTTCCAGTACTAGTTAGCAACACATTCACATTATGAGGAAACCTGAAAAGAGAAACACAGGAAAGCGTTTAAGGACTGCCGCACAGCACAGCGGCAGGTGTTGTGATCTCAAAGAATGTCTGTGAGTGTGAACTAGATTGGTTTCCCCTAGTCGATTTAGCTCTCCTCCTTTGTATCCATCCCACGGAGACATGAACAGGAACTAATCTAAATGTAAACAAAGTGGGAGAGACCCATATCGTTTACCAGGGAAACTAAGTGTGAAATGAAAGGCAAGGCGTTTGGGACTCTTAACAGTCTTTCCATTAAGATATGTGTGATACCTTTTGAGATTATCTCCCAGGAAGATATATATTTTTTATAAACTTTGCCTCATATGACGCCATGTGACGCGTAGCTTAACCAACAGACTGCACTGAAGGACAAGTACTGTGAAACCAGGAAGAAGAAAAAAAAACAACAAAATCATATGAGCCCCGCCAAGCGAATTTGTGTCTTCGAGCATTCCGTCATGACAAATTCTAACTGCGCATTCCCAGCCATTGAGAGGGGCCAGGAATATGGCTTTCTGTCTGCTTGTATGAGCGAGTAGCGAAGGTTCTGGCGAGACTGCGCGGATGCGCAGGCTCGTCTGAACCTTCGCTGCTTGCATAGGCGATATGAACCAAAATCGCTTGACGGGGCCCATATGAGCCGGATCTCGTGAAAACCTGTTTTTGTAATTTGCGAACAACAAAGGTGTAGATCGGTCTGATAAGCATTTTCTTGTTCGTTGCTTGGCTTTTACAATATATCTGATTTCTATATATAATAGCTCAAGATTCTTCGAGTCTGTGCTAAGCCCGCTTTGTGTCATACCTGGTCACAAAACCCCGAGATCAGGTTCTCGTCACTGAACTCGCGCATGTGGCTCACGTTGGTCAAGCGCTTGTGATCGCAGCGTTTTGTTTACCGGAGTGGCTATTGACAGTCGACTGGCATTGGTCAAAATACGTTAATAGCCATTTAAGCGTATTTTGGCCATTTAAACGTGTTTTAGCTATTGTCAGTCCACTGGCAATGAAGGGATCAAATTTATATAGGCATTTTTGGTGACGTCGTCAGAAGTACATGTTAACATGTGACGTCATCAAGCGCTCCCTTCTGCACGCGTCACGGTGGTCACGGTGTTAAGTGTGAAAATGCTTACGTCATGTTAGAATGAAAGTTGCACTGATGAGTAAGGAGGCCTTCATGTGGACTGAATGAATTTTTTTGCACCCCCCCCCCGCCCCACACACACACACAATGGAATTTTTTTTGTATTTGTATTTGTATGTATATTTGGTGTACAGATGTATGTATTCATGTCATGAAATTTTGAATAATCAAATAAATGCAATGGAATTCGTTTCACTGACCGTTCCAAGAGGCAATTCTTCTGTCGCGGTTTATTGTTTTTGTTTTGGCTTATCTTTGATCTTTGAGTGTGTGTATCGCTTATATTATTTTGTTTTGGATAGCCAATTGACTACTTTGTGGGAAAGTTACTGAGTTACTGTCCTTTTGGCTGTCCGCTATTGATGTTTCTCTTATGGGAGCTGTGGTTTAATTGTATCGATTCCTGATCATTGCCTGGACTGGTTCCCTCACCCTATAGCTCTATTGCTTTCGCATATAGGAAGAGTCATCTCCTGTGCAGGTTATCTATCTTTCTATCTTCTTATATTGAGTCGGTCATATTTGTCCATTACCTTAGTTGGTTGGGTGGCTAAATTTAGAATTTAGCTGAAAAAATGGATGCGTCCTTAAAACAACATGTATTTACAATCTGCAAAACAGAGGTATCCTAAAACGCATACCTCTGAGTCTCAATCTAACACTGTACGGGCTTTGAACTCTTCTGCGGACTTGGCATTCACCGCAGAGGAGGGAAGACTATTCCATTAAGGAATAGTTCTAGGAAAGAAGGAGTTCTTTAGCTCATCACTATACGACTGGTACCTACGATATTGTGAGATCCCTTGTTTGGGTCGACGCTGTTACGGGGGTCAAGTACCTATCTTTATTAATTGACACTATCAGAGTGTATCTTATGGAAGAATTTTAAAGAGGGCTGGTCACGACGGGGCCTCCAGGGACGGCCACTCTAGCTTATTAAGCATGTCACCGACGCTACTTCTATTTCACCAGCGCCTGCAGGTCCATCGAGCAGCTGTCCTCTGCATCTTCTCCACCTGCTGAATCTGAGTTTTAACATAGGGATGCCAAATGAGTGATGCATATTCAAGTTGAGGGCGAACTAATGTTTTATATGCAACATCTTTTGTCTGCCTAGGTGCAAAGGCCAAGTTACGTGTAAGGAATTCTAAAGTCCTAGTTACTTTAGATGTAATCTCAGAGATATGATGACCCCAGTCAAGATCGTCAGTGATGGTGATACCAAGATATTTTGCGGATTGAACATGCTCCAAAATTTGCTGGTGAAGTGTAGAGTCAAACTTAGTTTGCTTGTCCGGAGCGTGTCGTGACACCCTCATTGAATGACATTTGGCCACATTGAGCTTCATCTGCCAATCGGCCTCCCACTGTGCAAGTTGATCCAGGTCATCTTTTAAAATAAGACAGTCAGAAGGAGAATATATGTTCCTATACAGGACACAATCATTATTAAACAAACGGACCGATGACCTTATATTATCGGGGAGATCATTGATGAAAACCAAGAAGAGGACCGGTCCAAGGACCGAATCTTGGGGGACTCCAGATAAAACAGGGACTGCATCAGACGCTTGGCAATCAAGTACAACTTGTTTTGAGCGCCCAGAGAGTGATGAGCTAATCCACCCATGTGTGGATTCTGTCTTCCCGTAGTACTCCAGTTTATATAATAACCTTCTGTGAGGTACCTTGTCAAAGGCCTTAGCGAAGTCCATGATGGTCAAGTCAGTCTATTTGTGGCCAAGGTTTATGGCCCCATCCAGATTGCTCACAATGTCATGGTAAAATTGAACTATTTGTGTTTCGCAAGACCTTTGACTCCGGAAACCATGTTGACAGTCAGCAAGAATGCTCTCAAAGGCTAAGTGCTTGTTGATATTGCTTACTAATATATGCTCCAGGGTTTTGCAACAGATGCATGTTAGCGACACTGGTCAATAATTTGCTGCATCATATTTTTCCCCTTTTTATAGGGGTTAAAGACCCCTAACGTAATAACATGGTCACTGTGTAGGCCTTCAACCCTGCAACCTGGAGTGTATGTAATGTACACCTGCGAGTAATGGTCAAATGTGACCGATCGCAGTATAAGTAGAAAGAAAGAAAGAAAGAAAGAAAGAAAGAAAGAAAGAAAGAAAGAAAGAAAGAAAGAAAGAAAGAAAGAAAGAAGAAAGAAAGAAAGTAAAACAAAGAAAGAAATAAAAACATAGATGTAAAAAAGTATGGCATTCCACATTTCATACACGCCACACAATTTTTCTTAACAATAGTATCTATCTGCAAAGGATTTCAAACATTCATTTTTTTGGTTTTAGATATGTGAAGGACTGGTTTCTTTGTTTGTTTATTAGCTCGGCTGTTTTCGAAGAAAACGACGAGGTATTGTCATAGCTCTGGCGTTGTCTGGCGTGCAAAAACTTGGACATTTTGTAATATCTCTGCCATTACTGAACATATTTACTTGAAACTCGGACTAGATGTTCATTATGAAAAGGGGCTGCAGCCGAGCGTTGGCACCCGCATGCGGTGCTCTTGTTTTTCCTAATACAGCCTTTGATTTTACTGAAAATTCTAAAGACGCGGCGGTGTGCTGCGATGCCCGCCGTTACTGTTTACAGTCAGTGCTTGCTGAGAAGCGTAGCGACCAATGAAATTTAAATATATGACGCACCAATAAGATCACGCCATTTAGTGTGCCTTACCTGTTGTCTATTTTAATAGAACACCCGCATCCAGTTAAATCGTTGCCTTCACTTCTACTTTTATATCGGAAGTACCGGCCGAATGAAAAACAATCACAGGTATTTCATTAATTAATTTTGTTTATTGGCTGGAAATTATTGTGGTACATGAAATTACTTTGCTTATATTTCTTATCAACTGCAGTAAATCCAATATGTTGGACATCGCAATTCAGCGAAGGCAAGAGCGCGAGAAGGGTATATATTTTTGCTCATGGGGTATATGGAAAATAATTGCCCTTGCGCTGTCCAATCAAAAGCCTGGTAATTTCTTTGCAGTATTAAAAATACATGCATACACTGCTTTCAAGATCATTTACAACTATTTGTTAGGCCCCCGCCCATCGGGGCTTGAAGAAATAGATGGGCTGCACGGTTTTTCCACGCAGAGCTGAAACCGACCCGCACACGAGTACTGGTAAACCACTTAGAGGATCTAAGCCTGCCCAGGCAAAGCGCTGCGAGTCGGCCCGCCCATGCTTATAAATCATATCGGTTTCATTGGGCGGCAGGGCTTCAGATGTTATTTCATCTCAATGTCGGGTAAAAGTCCCATAAAAATTGGAAGCAACGTCTCCAAAATGACCTGTACAGTGTTGACGGGGACGTTAAACCTCAAATCAAAAAAAAAAAAAAAAAAACAGCCTTAATTATGTATACCGTTTAGTGATGGAAGAAAACAATTATTAAATTCCAGGAACAGATCCACGCATTCTTAGGAGACCTGTTGACGCATATGCAACTCCAGTCTAGTTTATATAAGCAAGCGATTGCGCATCACATAACGAAAACATGCCTGTATAATTTTGAGCCCCTTAAACCCCACTTTTATACAGTAAAACTCGGGTTTACAGGGGTATACATTATTTTTCTTATTACATGCTCAAAGGCATAGATTGTGGGTACTCGTTAGAACCGCCTTTCCGGGGCGGTTCTCCGGTGAGCTTATAGTATAGGCAGTGGTGCGTCGTCCGTCATCGTCTGCGTCGTCAACATTTACAAACAGTCTTCTCCTCTGAAACCACTGGGCCGAAGGAAGTCACATTTCATATGGAGCATCCAAGGGGGGGGGGGGGAGTTTGTTCGCGGTCAAGGTCATGTGACCAAGATTGCCGCCATGCTTATATATGGTAAAAACCTTTAAAAATTTTCTTCTCAGGACCCGAATGGTCGATGGCGATGAAACTTAGTATGCAGCATTGGAACCTCGGGCCCTACCACTTTTGTTCAAATGATGACATTTGGTTGACCTTGACCCTTATAACGTCAAGTTCAAATTTGGTCACTTAGACATTTATATCGAAAAAAGGGAAAAACTTTTGCTTTTCATCCCCCGACCATATAGGTTCGGGGGATATAGCGATCAGCCTGGCGTCCGTCCGTCCGTCCGTCTGTCCGTCCGTAGACGCAACCTTGTGATGGCTATAACTCCTATACCCTTTGAGATTCATTGATGGTTCTTGGCACAATTGTTCATAAGCCTGGGACGGCGTGTCATGCGCAATAACCAAAACTCTGGATGCCATACTTTTTTAGTTACCTCCCCTTTTAATATAATAGAATGACTACTTTGTGATGGCCATAACTCCAATACCCTTTGTGATATATTGACGGTACCTGGCATAGTTGTTCAAAAGGCTGAGTCGGCGTGTCATGCACAAGAACCACAACTCTTGGTACCATTGTTTTTGAGTAATCTCCCCTTCCAATAAAATAGAATCACTACCTTGTGGTGGTCATATCTCCAATATTCTTTGAGATATATTGATGGTACTTGCTACAGTTGTACATGAGGTTAAGCAGGCATGTCACGAGCAAGAACCACGAATCTGAGTGCCCTGTTTTTTTTTTAATTATCACCCCTGACAATATAATCTTGTGATGACCATAACTCCAATACCCTTTGAGATATATTGATGGTACTTGGCACAATTGTGTACAAGGCTGAGACAGGGCGCTTCATGCTTAAGAACCACAACTCTGGATGCTATGGTATTTGAGTTATGTCCCCTTCCAATATAACAGTATGATCACCTTGTGATCACCGTACCCCCCTTTGAGACATATTGGTGGTACTTGATGCAGATGTACATGGGGTTAAGTAGCTCAAGAATTACAACTCTGGGTGCTGTGGGTTTTGAGTTATCTCTCCTGACAATATAACTTTGTGATGGCCATAACTCCAACACTCTTTGAGATATATTGAAGGAACTTGGCACAATTGTATACAAGGCACAGAAAGGGTGTCATGCGCAAAAATTAAAACTCTTGGTGCTGTGGTATTAGACTTATCTTCCTTTCCAATATGACAGTAGGACCAGCTTGTGATCACCATATCTTCAATACCCTTTGAGACATATTGATTGTACTTCGTACAGAAATACTTGAGCTTAAGCATGCGTGTCATGCGCAAGAACCACAATTCTGAGTACCCTGGTTTTTGAGTTATCTCCCTTGACAGTATAATCTTGTGATGGCAATAACTCCAATACTATTGTGATATATTTTTGGTTTAATTCTGGTGCACTTTCTATTGGTGAACAATCTTCTGAAGGCCATATTGGCTTTTGGTCGGGGGATTTGCAATCTCTTCCGATGGCTATTTTTATTTTTCTATTGTAGCCTGTGATATTTGAAAGGATATTTGCAATCAGTTGAGTGAAAGCTAATCTATTCCAAAGTTCAAGGTTATTTACTTGCCTTTGTCCTTGATGGCTCAAATTCAGTATTTTTTATCTCCTTATACACTTAACCTGCTGGGCTGATTGAAACCAAATCACATGTAGATCTCCTATGGGATAAGACAATGAAAGTTTATTCACGGGATTGGAGCCACTTGACCAAGATGGCCGCCGTGCCCGTATATTGAAACAACAGCACCAAGAGGACCCTGATCGCTCACAGGATTTCAATATTTCACATAGCTTCTTAAAGTTCTGGCGGCCATTTTGTTCATCACAGCAGAGCACATTTTTATGTATTTGGTAGAGGCCCCTCACCGCCGAAAAAATGGGGGTGTGGCCCAGCCGGCTGCTGAAATGAAATCTGAGGTGTCTAGGGTCGAAAATGCCTCTGGGTGCCATGGTGTTTTGAGTTATCTCCCTTTCCATTAAAATAGAGTGACTACCTTGTGATGGCCATAACTCTAATACCCTTTAAGATATAGTGTTGGTACCTGGCACAGTTGTTCACAAGGCTGAGACGGCGTGCCATGCACAAGAACCACAACTCTGGGTACCATAATGGTTTTTGGTCGGGGGATTTGCAATATCTTCCGATGGCTATATTTATGATTCTATTGTAGCCGGTGATATCTGAAATGATATTTGCAATCAGTTGAATGAAAGCTTATCTATTCCAAAGTTCAAGGTTATTTACTTGCCTTTGTCCTTGATGGCTCAGATTCAGTATTTTTATCTCCTTATACACTTAACCTGCTGGGCTGATTGAAACCAAATCACATGTAGATCTTCTATGGGATAAGACAATGAAAATTTATTCACGGGATTGGAGCCACTTGACCAAGATGGCCGCCGTGCCCGTATATTGAACCAACAGCGCCAAGAGGACCCTGATCGCTCACAGGATTTCAATATTTCACATAGCTTCTTAAAGTTCTGGCGGCCATTTTGTTCATCACAGCAGAGCACAGTTTTAGCTAATTTGATAGAGGCCCCTCACCGCCAAAATAATTGGGGTGTGGCCCAGCCGGCTGCTGAAATGAAATCTGAGGTGTCTAGGGTCAAAAATGCCTCGGAATAGATGCTGGCAAAACATGCTGCAGACAGTGAAAATGATCAGTGTCAAACTCCTTAATGGTTGCCTTGACAGCAGTGTGAAGATGAGGATTTAGTCAAAAATACATGTGAAATTACACTTTTTGATAATTTTGAGATGCCCCCTCGTTACCATGACAACAATGATTGATTAAGCATATAAAGGTTCCATTTGAAAGGCTACTGCCAAGTGAACATAACTGCCAAGTTTGATGTAAAACAGACCGTCGTTATGAAAAAATGGTTATATGAAGTTGCTGTTCTAGTAGGCATGAAGTTGCTGTTCTAGTAGGCAACACTGTGAAAATCAGCAAAATTCACCAAGTCCACCAGTGGGAATGGGTTAATGAAAAAAGATCGAAACTGATCAAAATCATGTTTTTTCATCATTTGATGGTAAAATATGATATTTTATACGGATTTTGTGCATTTTAGAGTAAAATTAAGTTGTTGTTTTTTCTAAGAATCAAGTTAGCCCTTTCCCACTCAAATACGTCTATTTACGTGTCTGAACCCCACCCCCCATTTTTGAGCCCCAGAACCACCTAAAATCTGCATTCCGACTCCTATGTTTGTGCTAGAATTAGTTGTCCTAAACAATGGCTACTGCCCAATGAACAGTCCTGCCGAGTTTGATGTAAAACAGACCACGCATTATGAAATAGTGGTAATATGAAGTTGCTGCTCTAGGCAACAGTTTAAAAATCAGCAAAATTCATAAAGTCCCCGAGTGGGAATGGGTTAAAATATATTTTTTCTATTTTTAGAGCTGGTGCTCATATTGTTTACCGGAGCATAACAATTTTAGCTATTTTGTAGGGGGTCACCTAAGCAACTTTCTTATGAAAATTGAATGAAACTTGCCCAAAGGTATAGGAGGAGTTTGTGTTTAAAGATTTTTCTAATTTTTTTTAGCTCTGGCGTCCATCTTGTTCTGCAGAGTGGAACAGTTTTAGCTAATTTATTATAGAGTCGCCTAAGCAAAATTCCTATGAAGTTTGAGTGAAATGAGCCCAAATGTGTAGCCGTGTAGGAGGAGTTGCTGTTTTCTTTTTCTATTTTAGCTCTGGTGGCCATCTTGTTTAGCGGAGCGAAACAATTTTAGCTATTTTGGTAGAAGATCACCTAAGCAACATTCCTTTGAAGTTTTTGTGACTGGTTTAGGATGAGTTGGCATTTAAAGCAAATTGTTGACGCCTAACGGCACACGACGCACGACGGACATTGACTGATCACAATAGCTCACCAAGAGCACTTCGTGCACAGGTGAGCTAAAAACCTGTAAAAATCTTCTTTTCAGGAACCAAATGGCCAATGAATTTCAGATGTGGTTTACAGCATTAGGGTCTCGGGCCCTGCTAAGTTTGTTCAAATGATGACCTTTGGTTGACAATGACCTTCACGTCAAAGTCAAATTGGGTCACTCAGACATTTGTATTGAAGAAGGGCAAAACTGTGTATATTTCTGATTCTGTTGCAGCCTGTGGCATCAGAATTGATATTTTGAATCAGCTAAATAGAGGTTTATCAGTTCCAAAGGTCAAGGACATTTACACACTTTTGTTCTGGGTGGCTCAGATGGATTTATTTTTATCTTCTTCTCCACTAAAACTGTTGGGATGATTGAAACTAAATTACATGTTGATCCTTTTGGGGATAGGGGAGGGGTTAAAAGTTTGTTCATGAGATCTTGGTCACATGACAAACATGGCCGCCATTCCCATATATGCTGAAAACCTTTACAAGTCTTTTTCTCAGGAACCAAGCGGCCGATGGCATTGAAACCTGGTAAGCAGCATCAGGGACTCTGGTCCTACCAAATTTGTTCAAATGGTGACCTTTGGTTGATGAGCTATTTTATCAAGGTCAGTTTTGGACTGTTAGACATTTGTATGAAAAAAATGCAAAACGGTGAGCTTTTCTGATTCTATGGTAGCCGGTGGCATCAGTATTGATATTTGCAATCAGATGAATGGAAGTTTACCAATTCCAAAGGTCAAGGTCATTTACTGAACTTTGTCCTGAATGGTTCAGATTCTGTAATTTTTTTATTTTCTTCTCCACTAAAACTACTGCTCGGGTTCGATCCCGGGCCGCGACATACCAAAGTCGTTAAAAATGGTACTAGCTGCTCCTCGCTTGGCACTCAGATTTACGGGGTAGGGCTAGGACTGGTCGATCCAGTGTCAGGATAATGTGACTGGGTGTGGTATCATGTAATGTGTCTGGGACATGATACTTCAGTGAGGCAGCACTATAAACGTGAGCATTGAGCTCCCTGTCGCAACCAGACACCGTCGTGATATGACTGAAAACACACACACACACACACACACACACACACACACACACACACACACACACTAAAACTACTGGACTGGTTGAAACTAAATTACATGTAGAACCTTTATGGGATGAGGCAATGAACATTCATTTGTGAGATTGGACTCACCTGACCAAGACGGCAGCCATGTATGTTAAAAACTTTTTGGAAATCTTCTTTTTGGGGAACCAAATGACCGATGACCTTGGAACTTGGTATGTGGCGTTGAGGACTCGGGGTGCTTACGATGCTTGTTAAAATGGTTACCTTGGTTGACCATGACCTATTTTACGTCAAGGTTATCTTAGATCACTTGGACCTTGGAATGTGAACGAGGCAAACTGTGGATGTTTTTATTCTGTGGTAGCCGGTGGCATCAAAATTGATATTCCTAGCAAGTTTGCTCAGATGGTGACCTTTGGTTGACCTTGTTTTATGTCAAGGTCGTATTTGGTCACAAGGGCATTTCTAATGGGGAAAAGCCAAACTGGATTTTTCTGATTGTCTTCAGACTTAATATTTGCAGTCAGTTAACCCATTTAGTACCAGAAACCCCAAAACGGGTACCCTGGCAAACAGTTCAGGCCCAGATCAGACGCCGCAGAACGCGGCGTCTGATCTGATCTCGAATGTTTGCTAAAAGTTCAGTCATTTTCCAAATAAATTTTGATGAAAACACATCCTGACACCCCTAAATTTTGAAATGGACTCCTGCTATACATAACCTTGGAGGAAGATTCCATTTGGTACAAAAAGGGTCCAATGGTAGTTGATAATTATGGTCAAGATGGCTATCATGCCCGTTTATGGTACAAAAGATTGGAAACTCATCATTTCAGGAACTGAAAGGCTTGAATCATCACGTAAACACGCCTATATAATTTGGACCCCTTTGAACCCCACTTTTATATGGTAAAACTGGGGTTTACAAGGCTAAACCTTATTTTTCTTATTTCTGCTCTAAAATAAAGATTGCCGGTACTCGTTAGAACCGCCTCGATGAGGCGGTTCTTACGAGTACCAACAATCTATATTTTGAGCAGAAATAAGAAAAATGTTAAAATTTTTCATCTGAAAAGTTGCAATGTATTGAATAGGCGTGTTTTCGTAATGTTTCAAGCCACCATGGTTTAGTGAAAAACATGGCTGCGCGGGCCCGTTGCAAGATGACCTCTGGTGAGTGTAGTGGCCCATAGTTCACGCGAACTAGTCCTTTAAATGCATGCCCTTGTAAACCCCAATTCACAGAGCGAAAAGTGGGGTTTACAGGTGTGTACATTATTTGCCTTAATTTTGCCCAAGGTCATAGGCTGTGGTTGGGCAGACTTAGACCCTCTAAGTGGTTTACCATCGCTCATTTATTTATTTTATTTATTTATTTGTACATTATTCTAACACAGCGCGCCTATATTGGCAATGCAAAATAACTGTGTTTTATTCTACAACAAATCACGACAAGGAAGAGCGTGACGAGTGACGTCAATAAAAACTGACAATTTATGACGTTACTTGTCGATTTCCTTGACGTTTGACGATGTAACGTCATATTATCGCATTGAAAATGTTAGAAAAGGATATAAATGCATGTGTTGCAGTCGATAATTTTAGCGGGATTTCTTCTAACAATGGCGAAAAGTTGTGAGATTTTGAAGGAAACAACAGCATTATTGCCAATTTTCAGCCTGTTAGAATCGAAATAGATCAGCTCTAGTTTGTGATTTGTTGCGTAATAAATCACAGTTTGTCGGTAAGTTGTAAGTAGACAAATCACGCGCGCTACGCGCTCGTGATTTGTCTACTTTACAACCGACCTCCAAACTGTGATTTATTAATCAACAAATCACAGCTAGAGCTGATCTATTTCTTAATTTTAATAGGGTAAAACACATTTAGTCCTTAAACTATTATACAATGTGCCCCTCCCCCCACCGTCTGTAAAACATACGTGAAACGTATGCAAATAAAACGTTATAAACAATATATAAACAGCGGTTGTTGCCTGTGATTACATTCGATAAACGGGAGTATGATAAAAAATAAATAAATAAATAAATAAAATAAAATAAAAATAGTCTTATAATTGTTGTTTCATTTTGGCCATAATTAAGCTTAACAGATAGGTACAAAAGGTTTGCAGAACTCAGTCGAGAGCTAAGAAACATGTGGCGGATCCAATGTCCAAACAGCACGGCCAGCCACCAGCAATCGACAGAGGATCAGCATCATGAGCCATCGTATCAGAATGCATGGATTTGCCAGATAGAGTTATTTATTTGTAGTGCAGCGCATAAAATGACTCTAAGCGTTAAAATGCGCATAAAGGGTAGGCGAGTCATAGAATAGAATCACTCTTAAATAAAATTGAGGACTGACTGTTTAAAACAGTGTAAGGAAGCTGATTCTCGGATAGTCTGTAATTCTTGGTGCTGAGAATGAGAATTAGCGATCGAAAAGCGCAGGATCTAGGAACCTTAAGTGTACCATTTTCCGATGATCTTAGAGACCGAGTGTGTGCAATTGACATAGGTTTGAGCAAGTCTGAGATGTGTACGGGTGTCTTATTACTTATTGCCTTGTATGCAGGCACAACTTTATTATTATACCCTAGTATTCGTTTGGATACAGATTGCCATCCAAGCTCACTGGACATCAGTGTCGAGGGCATTGCATAATCGCCATGTAAGATTATTCGGGCAACGCGTTTTGTAATTGTGACAGTCTATCCATATTTGCACTAGTATTCGTTCCCCATGTATAAGATCAATAATCGATCAAAGGCAGGATATATCCATGGTAGTAGTAGAAGGGTCACTTTGGTGCCAAGACAATAGATTACGTAAAAGACAAAGGACGAGAACAATGTATGACGTAATAAAAAAGGACGACAGAGAAACGTAAGGGAAACGTTAAGATGACGAAACTTCCCTAAATATCGGACGAGTGTTCAATTTATTTAAATTACCGTAATTACGCCGTAATTATCCTAAAGTTTGAGGCGACGATCGAAAGGCGTTCCCGCGGAATGGCGAAGTTCGCTGTCCCCGATCGGGTCAGGGCGATCGGGGTCTACACCGTTCGCTCGAGTGCTCCTATCCGTATATTTCGGGGATACTACCCGGTGTCGTATTGATATTATTGACAATCGCGGCGAACCACTTATCGCCTCGAAAACCGGAAAACAATGGAAGGCGCTGAACAATACAAAACGAGTTTGTATGCGTCTAAATTATCCTATCTGATTGGTTGGAGCAATGAGTTAAACCTTTCCGCCTGCTGGTCAAGACCTCAGTTTCAAAATGAATTCGTCTTGTAAAGTGTCAATCCACGCGATAGAAAAACATCTTAACTCCGATAGTATGCAAGCTTCTGTCTTTTCTAACAGACGTGTCATGTTTGAAAGTATCAAGAAGTGTTTGGATTAGCCTGACAAAATGAACGTTTGCGGTAAAAGACTCGAACTCATAAAAACCTTTACTTTTGACATAGGAATTTTGGGATACAGCGGACGAACAAGCAACACCATCAAAGTCGTGTGTACTCAAACCAGGAGAAAAACGCTTGTCATAACCGCTTATCCGATTGTGACATTCCTCGAACGCGTTTAGACACGTATTGTCCAATCAGCGACAGCCATTAAAGAACCAGTCGGATTACACCGCATAGTATATACACCTCGTTCGCGAGGTACTGTGTCATTTAATAAGGAAACATGGCAAACTACAGATGTCGGTTCAGTCTCGGGAATGATCGTTACGTGGAAGTGCACGAATGGAAGGGCGAGTTACGGGTCGATATCAGGGAGTGGAAAGACGATAAACCGACTAAGAAAGGAATCGGTCTAAACTTGATGCGGTGGAAGAATTGGCTCGATCAGTTGGAATATGTGGATAAGGTATTAGAAAAGAAACAGGTCTACAGATGTCATCTCGGCGGAAACGTCTTCTGTAAGATCGGGAAAAAAGTGTCTGCGTAGATATAAGACAATTCTGGAAACCGCAGGACGAAGTTGTACCAACGAAAACGCGAATATGCTTGAGGCCACTGGAATTCAATCGTTTGAAAGACTTGTTGTCAGATATAGGAACAACATTGCCCGAACTCAATGCAGTGGTCCCTTGCTTTTTACAAAGTGACCATATGAACCAGCTAGGAGCCTAACAATGTTTAGAGTGTAACCCGAACGATTACCAAAATTGGTGAAGACAGTGACACGAACGAACGTAAATTGTCATAAACACGAAACAGACGTATACAACGCGTCATAATTATGGAGCATGATTGCGAATACATTACAGAATATAGAGTGATAGACCCCAAATGACAAATATAAATATGTTTGGTATGGCAATGATGACTGGCGTTGTTGGATGAACTGTTGTTATCGCTGAGGTGTTTTCAATTACGACGGGAAGCCAGGGAGGCTGCGGAGCGCTTTATAGAAGCGTTTGAGAGACACGATGACGATGTATCGCACTTATATAGCGTTATATTGTAAATTACAGGCATTGTATCATTGTTTCAAATTTTATATATCCATTGTTGCCTCGTGACACGGTATACGCACTCGTTTTGCATCGTTATGTATCCTGTTTGTTTACTATTATTTTATTGTTTTGTAAGAATATTCGTTTTATCATAGTTTTCGTTAAAAATAAAGATGACTGACTGGAAGCAATATTTATCTTCTTTGTATTTTAATCCCAAATCCCCAGGCAGTTACCTAGGGCCGGAGAAACTGTACCAGGTCGTCAAATCTCAAGGCAAATTTAAAATTGGCAGGCACCGCATACGCAAATGGCTGCTAGACCAGGAGTCGTATTCCCTGACTAGAGGCGCCAGACGCAAATATACTCGGTCTAGGGTGATTGTGGCTGGCATTGACAGTCAGTGGGATATGGATTTGATGGATATGGTTGACATTTCCAAACAGAATGGCGGCTATCAATACGTACTGGTCGCCATCGACATATTCTCTCGCTTTGCTCATTGCCAACCCGTAAAAAGTAAAAAAGGGGTCGATATTGCCAAAGCCCTACAAGTCATACTAAAAGGAGCGAGAAAACCTAGCACGATTAGGACCGACCGAGGTATGGAATTCCGTAGTAAAGAGGTCAATAAATATTTAAAAAACAAAAACATTCATCACTTTTACGCCCTGAATACGGAGACCAAAGCAAACTATGGCGAAAGGTTGATCAAGACTTTAAAACATAAGTTGTTTAGGTACATGGTGAAAAGTAGAACGCGGCAGTATGTCGACATTCTTCAAGATGTAGTTTACAGCTATAATAAAACCGTACATAGAAGTCTCGGTAAGGCCCCGGCCTCCATTTCAAAGGAAAACAAAGGCGAAAGTAGACTGCAACAGTATTTATTGAGACAGACCGCCGACAAATCGAAAAAAGAAGCAAACGGAAAACCAAAAGGCAGTACAAATTTAAAATAGGTCAAACGGTACGCATATCGCACGTGAGAACTTTGTTCGATAGACAAAACTCGCAAAAATGGACTGGCGAAATATTTAAAGTCAGCTCGCGTTTTAGAAGAGAGGGTATCCCGGTTTATAGGCTCGAATCCTGGGATGACGAAAAAGTGGAAGGTACCTTTTATGAACAGGAACTTCAGAAGATTCGCGTGGACGATTCTGCCGAATACTACATCCAAGAGATATTGAAAAGACGCGTCCGAAACAAGCGGTCAAAAGAAGTTCTCGTTCGCTGGTTGCACTGGCCCATGAAATATGACAGCTGGATTCCGGAAGAAGACGTGAAAGATTACTCGTAGTCCAAAATCACGTGACTTTTTGTTGGACAAAATAGACATACACACCAATTTGTAGTCATTGTTTGAACAGACGCCGAGATGAAGATTACTAACGCGGTATATAGCGCCCAATTAAATTGTCCGATCGACCTAATGGATTTATGTCAACGTATATGGAACGCTCGATATGACAATGGATATTGCGTGAGATTTTTGTAGTGATTATAAATACTGGGGTTTCTGACCAAGACTTCAGATGTCTACTTGATCAGCTTGCATCCAGTTAGTCTGGTTTTAGGAGTTGTGCACTCGTACGAGGTGCCTGCCTTATAAAGCTGTTGAATCTGTCAATATGACTTTAGTTATATTTTATAATTAAGAAACACTATACGATCACAGTCAAAGGTATATAGCTACGCTATACCGGGAACCCCGACTCACTTTTTACCAGGTAACTTCTCACCATGACAGGGAAGGCAACACGAGCTACACTAGAAAGCAGATCTACGATACGGTAAAGCACTACTGGAAACGGCTAAAGCAAAAGCTACGGAGTGGTCAGTGTTATTTCTTCCCACCCGCAAGAACAACCCAATCAGATATAAGCTGAGTACGGGAGAGCTGTATTTGATACCTACGTCCGGAGAGAAAGTCCCATGTATTTGAAAGATGCTGAGTTTTACGAAAAGTGATTCAAAGACTTACTCGCTTTTGTAACATGATATCTGAGAGATGAGACCCTTAGCTTAGCCGTATCCGATTAGTCATAAGGGAAAAAAAAAGAAAGCGATTTTCGCAAATCGAACATATGGGACCAGTTGCATTCTCGAACGATTTAAGAGGAGAGGCACCGGGTATTACTGGTGGTGGTGGTTGTGGTGGTATCGGTGGTGGTGGTGGTGGTGGTGGTTGTGGCTGTGGTGGTGGTGGTGGTGGTGGTGGTGGGAGGTGGTGGTGGTGATTGTGGTGGTGGTGGTGGTGGTGGTGTCTGTTGTGGTGGTGCCTGTGGTGCTGGTTGTAGTGTCTGTGGTTGTGGCTGTGATGGTGGTCGTGGTGGTGGCTGTGGAGGTGGTGACACTTTAGGAAACCAACCCTTCTTCAGTTCCTTCAAGCCACCACCCACCACCACCACAGCCACAACCACCACCACCACCACCACGACCACAGATACCACCACAACCACCACCACCAGTAATACCCGGTGTCTCTCCTCTTAAATCGTTCGAGAATACAACTGGTCCCAAATGTTCGATTTGCGAAAATCGCTTTCTTTTTTCACGTTATGGCTAATCGGATACGGCTAAGCTAAGGGTCTCATCTCTCAGATATCCTGTTACAAAAGCGAGTAAGTCTTTGAACCACTTTTCGTAAAACTCAGCATCTTTCAAATACATGGGACTTTTCTCTCCGGACGTAGGTATCAGATATAGTTCTCCCGTACTCAGCTAATATCTGATGGGGTTGTCGCCGCTATCCGGTGGCGGAGTTCTTGCGGGTGGGAAGAAATAACACTGACCACTCCTTAGCTTTTGCTTTAGCCGTTCCCAGTAGTGCTTTACCGTATCGTAGATCTGCTTTCTGGTGTAGCTCGTGTTGCCTTCCCCCGTCATGGTGAGAAGTTACCTGGTAAAAAAAGTGTAGGGGTTCCTGGAATAGCGTAGCTATATACCTTTGACTGTGATCGTATAGTGTTTCTTAATTATAAAATATAACTAAAGTCATATTGAGAGTTTCAACTTCTTTATTAGGTAGGCACCTCGTACGAGTGCACAACTCCTAAAACCAGACTAACTGGATGCAAGCTGATCAAGTAGACATCTGAAGTCTTGGTCAGAGACCCCAGTATTTATAATCACTACAAAAATCTCTCGCAATATCCATTGTCATATCGAGCGTTCCATATACGTTGACATAAATCCATTAGGTCGATCGGACAATTTAATTGGGCGCTATATACCGCGTTAGTAATCTTCATCTCGGCGTCTGTTCAAACATTGACTACAAATTGGTGTGTATGTCTATTTTGTCCAACAAAAAGTCACGTGATTTTTGACTCCGAGTAATCTTTCACGTCTTCTTCCGGAATCCAGCTGTCATATTTCTTGGGCCAGTGCAACCAGCTCACGAGAACTTCTTTCCGCTTGTTTCGGACGCGTCTTTTCAATATCTCTTGGATGTTGTATTCGGTAGAATCGTCCACGCGAATCTTCTGAAGTTCCTGTTCATAAAAGGTACCTTCCACTTTTTTGTCATCCCAGGATTCGAGCCTATAAACCGGGATACCCTCTCTTCTAAAACGCGAGCTGACTTTAAATATTTCGCCAGTCCATTTTTGCGAGTTTTGTCTATCGAACAAAGTTCTCACGTGCGATATGCGTACCGTTTGACCTATTTTAAATTTGTACTGCCTTTTGGTTTTCAGTTTGCTTCTTTTTTCGATTTGTCGGCGGTCTGTCTCAATAAATACTGTTGCAGTCTACTTTCGCCTTCGTTTCCCTTTGAAATGGAGGCCGGGGCCTTACCGAGACTTCTATGTACGGTTTGATTATAGCTGTGAACTACATCTTGAAGACTGTCGACATACCGCCGCGTTCTACTTTTCATCATGTACCTAAACGACTTATGTTTTAAAGTCTTGATCAACCTTTCGCTATAGTTTGCTTTGGTCTCCGTATTCAGGGCGTAAAAGTGATGAATGTTTTTGTTTTTGCAAATATTTATTGACCTCTTTACTACGGAATTCCATACCTCGGTCGGTCCTAATCGTGCTAGGTTTTCTCGCTCCTTTTAGTATGACTTGTAGGGCTTTGGCAATATCGACCCCTTTTTTACTTTTTACGAGTTGGCAATGAGCAAAGCGAGAGAAAATGTCGATGGCGACCAGTACGTATTGATAGCCGCCATTCTGTTTGGAAATGTCAACCACATCCATCAAATCCATATCCCACTGACTGTCAATGCCAGCCACAATCACCCTAGACCGAGTATATTTGCGTCTGGCGCCTCTAGTCAGGGAATACGACTCCTGGTCTTGCAGCCATTTGCGTATGAGGTGCCTGCCAATTTTAAATTTGCTTTGAGATTTGACGACCGGGTACAGTTTCTCCGGCCCTAGGTAACTGCCTGGGGATTTGGGATTAAAATACAAAGAAGATAAATATTGCTTCCAGTCAGTCATCTTTATTTTTAACGAAGACTATGGTAAACGAATATTCTTACAGAACAATAAAATAATAGTAAACAAACAGGATACATAACGATGCAAAACGAGTGCGTATACCGTGTCACGAGGAAACAATGGATATATAAAATTTGAAACAAATATTCAAAAATTATGATACAATGCCTGTAATTTACAATATAACGCTATACAAGTGCGATACATCGGCATCGTGTCTCTCAAACGCTTCTATAAAGCGCTCCGCAGCCTCCCTGGCTTCCCGTCGTAATTGAAAACACCTCAGCCATAACAACAGTTCATCTAACAACGCCAAAGTCATCATTGCCAAACCAAACATATTTATTATTGTCATTTGGGGTATATCACTCTATATTCTGTAATGTATTCGCAATCATGCTCCATAATTATGACGCGTTGTATACGTCTGTTTCGTGTTTATGACAATTTACGTTCGTTCGTGTCACTGTCTTCACCAGTTTTGGTAATCGTTCGGGTTACACTCTGAACATTGTAAGGCTCCTAGCTGGTTCATATGGTCACTTTGTAAAAAGCAAGGGACCACTGCATTGAGTTCGGGCAATGTTGTTCCTATATCTGACAACAAGTCTTTCAAACGATTGAATTCCAGTGGCCTCAAGCATATTCCCGTTTTCGTTGGTACAACTTCGTCCTGCGGTTTCCAGAATTGTCTTATATCTACGCAGACACTTTTTTCCCGATCTTACAGAAGACGTGTCCGCCGAGATGACATCTGTAGACCTGTTTCTTTTCTAATGCCTTATCCACATATTCCAACTGATCGAGCCAATTCTTCCACCGCATCAAGTTTAGACCGATTCCTTTCTTGGTCGGTTTATTGTCTTTCCACTCCCTGATATCGACCCGTAACTCGCCCTTCCATTCGTGCACTTCCACGTAACGATCATTCCCGAGACTGAACCGACTTCTGTAGTTTGCCATGTTTCCTTATTGAATGACACAGTACCGCGCGAACGAGGTGTATATACTATGCGGTGTAATCCGATTGGTTCTTTAATGGCTGTCGCTGATTGGATAATACGTGTCTAAACGCGTTCGAGGAATGTCACAATCGGATAAGCGGTTATGACAAGCGTTTTTCTCCTGGTTTGAGTACACACGACTTTGATGGTGTTGCTTGTTCGTCCGCTGTATCCCAAAATTCCTATGTCAAATGTAAAGGTTTTTAGGAGTTCGAGTCTTTTACCGCAAACATTCTTTTTGTCAGGCTTATCCAAACACTTCTTGATACTATCAAACATGACACGTCTGTTAGAAAAGACAGAAGCTTGCATACTATCGGAGTTAAGATGTTTTTCTATCGCGTGGATTGACACTTTATAAGACGAATTAATTTTGAAACTGAGGTCTTGACCAGCAGGCGGAAAGGTTTAACTCATTGCTCCAACCAATCAGATAGGATAATTTAGACGCGTACAAACTCGTTCTATATTGATCATCGCCTTCCATTGTTTTCCGGTTTTCGAGGCGATAAGTGGTTCGCCGCGAGTGTTAATAATATCAATATGACACCGGGTAGTATCCCCCTAAATATACGGATAGTAGCGCTCGAGCGAACGGTGTAGACCCCGATCGCCCTGACCCGATCGGGGACAGCGAACTTCGCCATTCCGCGGGAACGCCTTTCGATCGTCGCCTCAAACTTTAATTTACGGCGTAATTACGGTAATTTAAATAAATTGAACACTCGTCCGATATTTAGGGAAGTTTCGTCATCTTAACGTTTCCCTTACGTTTCTCTGTCGTCCTTTGTTTATTACGTCATACATTGTTCTCGTCCTTCATCTATTATGTAATCTATTGTCTTTGTACCAATGTGACCCTTCTACTACCCATGGTTAAACATTTTCTGTGTTTCTCTGGGGGCATACTTATACGGTTGCTTGGGAAGCGATATTTAAGACGATATAGGGGAGAAAAATAAGTTAATCTGTGGAGCCCAAGAAAGGTTTTCATCTACGCATATTCCACGTAATGTTTGTTAGGAGACGCGGCCGATGAATGTTGCCTTCGCACTTCAGTACGAGCCCATTTAAAACATTGTTTTGATTCTTCTTTCCGATAATCATGCATTTGGTTTTTCCAAGGTGAACTTGCATCTTGTGTTACTCACCCCAAGCTACAGTTCAGAATCAGAATTGTTACTGGTGACACGTCAAATGGCATTCATACACCAGTACCTGTGATGTGGGAAGTTAGTCCCTAGCTCTCACAAAGAGGTAAACTTAGCTACACAATCATCAGCACCTTCAGCTGTCGAAATAATCGAATCGGGAAGGGCATTCCAATCTCTAAGGGTTCTTGGGAAGAACGACTCTTTATAAATGCCAGTTCCTGCAGTAAGGGTCCGAAACACCAAAGGCTGGTGACCTCTACGGTGTCTAGCAGGGGGAACAAGGTCATCTGTTGGATTGCTGGCAGCACTCTTTAGACCTTTGTATAAAAGGATTAGCCTACTGTCTTTTCTCCTTTTCTTGAGAGACTCCCATTTAATTTTCCAAGTATTCCAGTCATGCTCCCAGTTTCAAAGAAGTAATTGCCTGTTACAACTCTAGCAGCTCTATTCTGAACTTTCTCAATTTCATCGTTAAGGACCACTCCACTGGGGTCCCAGATATAACTACCATATTTCAAGATTGGGCGAACAAGACCTTTATATGCTGCCTCTTATACATCTTGTGGGCAGTTCTGTCGAATCCTGTTTGCAAGTTTGTTTCAATGGATTGTATGTTAGAACTATATGTATGGGTTGTAGCACCATCTGCAAGCAAATCTGAATAGCAATTGTTGATGAAACTATGTAGATCATTTATGATCTACCTATGGGCCTATGCTCATGTGCGGTCGATTTCAGATCTGAGTCGAAGCACCATGCAACCCGATCTATTTTCCAAGCCCCGATGAACGGAGGCCAACCACTAAATGACTGCACCTTCAAGTAAGATATTTGAGCCAGCGCACATCAAAGCCTCCAATAAGACCATTGCAACCAGCAAAACTCAGCTCAGTCTGCATATCCACCACGTATGGCTGGGGAGTCTAATTATCTTTCTTGACTATCACTAACCAATGCGGCCCTCGCCCGTCGGGGCTTGAAGAAACATACGGGCTGCATAATGCTTCCACGCAGACCTGAAACCGACCGCAAAAATGTATTGGTATACCGCTTAGAAGGACTAAGCCTGCCCAGATACAGCGGTGCGAGTCGGACCGTCCGTGCGTATAAACCCAATCGGTTTCATTGGGCGACAGGGCTTGAGATGTCATTTCATCTCAGTGTCGGGTAAGAGTCCCACAAAATTGGAAACAGCGTCCCAAAAATGACCTATACAGTGTTGACGGGGACGTTAAACCTCAAATCAAACAAAGAAACAAACACTAACCAATAATGTTAAACCGCGCAAATATACTTTGTACGAAATCAAACTGACGATTATTAATACCTAGGGCTGGCTAATCTGAGCTGAAAGATAATCGATTATCAGTCATGTCATTGTGATCAATAATCGATCAGTAATCACGGAAGATTTCGTAATAATTTTACCTGTCTGGCTTTCTGTCTGAGCACGACTTTTTTCTATATGTATGCTATGAATTGACAGGCATGGGCAAACAGTGTAGACTCAGATGAGACGCCACAGAACGCAGCGTCTCATCAGGGCTGCACCGTTTGCCACTCATCCAGCTATTTTAGGCACAACGTTGGGTAGTAAATTGAACTTATCAAATAATCGATTACAAATCAGTTACGGTAATCATTTTTGTAGAAATTATCGATCGATTAATCGATTATCCGATTGATCGTGCCAGCCATATTAACAGCCGTTTTATTCTTATCGCTGTCACTTCAGAATGCTGTGTAAAGAGGTACGTGTCATCTGTAAAATCTGAACAGAACTTATTTGCTTGGTTTTTGAAACAGTGATAAGACGCCTCTTCCGGATAGACCAAGATCGGACACCGCAAAGATCGCTGTCTGGTCTAGGCATATGGCCATTTGTTAGAAGGGTTAAACGGGAAAGTCGGTCCCTGTAGACTGGCTCCCGTCTGAGTCTAGTCTTTATTTAAAATCTGTTTTATTTTCATATATGAAAATGTTGTTTTTTTTTTGTTTGTTTTTTTATCAAATGGTTTCTGACAGATTTGGCCAGGTAAGGGAGTTAATAAGTGCAGAAAAAAATAGTCAAGGAGGGGTATTTTATCTTTTTCAGAATTCTACAATTCATAGCCAGGCTAGATCATTTTATCCAGCCTACTCGCAGAGACAATCGACCCACCAGTGCCGTCAGTTGTTTAATTTAACAAACAAATATGCATTTTTTTTATTTTGCAGGTGTTGCTGTTTCATTACTGGACAACTTAGGTATTCAGCGACCTGTTAGTAGAATAGGGTCCCTACTCCTGTTGTGCCGAGTAAATCACACGAGAAACTGGAAAATGCGGAAGAAGAATTACAGTAAAATTCCTATATTAAGACCACCTTTGGGACTGTTCAAAAGTGGTATTAAAGACCACTTTTGAACAGTTCCAAAGGTGGTCTCTGACCAGAGGACACTGTATGCAGACAACACTAAGAAATAATAACTGTTACCTGGTAAATAAGCTTTTTAAAGCAGAATTAGTCTCAATTTTTGGTGGTCTTAATAGCGAAATTTTACTGTAGTTAGACAAAATATTGAATATGACCATATAAAGAGGAACATGTGATAACAACAAAAACTGCATGCAGCGACTAAATGTGAATTGATAAAAAATTATAGGAGATTACTAAATTGACTTGAGTGACGTCTTAAGAAAACCCTATTGAGCTATTTGAGAAGAACATAGGTGGTGATCAGACTGTGCTGTGGTCAACGACCAATCGGTGCTCGAGTTATCGAAGTTTCGTTGTAAGACATTTACTGGTAGACGGACTTTCAGATTAAAAAGAGGAATATAAATAAGAAAATGCAGTAAAATTTCTTTATAACGACCACCTTTAGGACTGTTCAAAAGTGGTCTTAAGACCACTTCTGTTTATAGAAAACACAGATAATGAATAACTGAAACCTTATAAAAAAGCTGATTTAGTCTTAATATTAGGTGGTCTTAATAGCGGAATTTTACTGCATGACAAACTTCGATCATGACTGCTTGATGCGACATATCAATATAGGGATTATTCGTGTTTTTCACACACCATAATTTGCCAAGTCCCGATGAAATTGTTTGGAGGTGAGGCCGCATTATCTTTCGAGGGACTCGGCATTAGTTGAAATCAACATGAATGATCGCTATTATCGCATAGCTTACTACCCATTTTGTTTCTGCTGCAATATTCCATTCCTGGCACTTCTCTCAAATGTTTCTTTTCAATGTAAAGATCAAAGATCTGAATAGCTATCAAGTTTCTTTTAAATGAAATATTTTGACTATCGAAATGTTCACTGTATTAGATCAAGAGCACAACCACTTCTGGTTGGTCAATGTATGCCTACCACCAACAGCACCAAAATATTGGGTCATGTTGAAATTTACATCAGGCTCCGCACTGTTTTGAGGTCACAGGTGCAAAGTAAGCACACTTTACTGTCAAATAAGATTGAATTGTCCTCACATGGTGTACATTCTTGCATCAAAGACACAGAGGTAAATCAGAACATTTTGATCTGACAATATGGAAATCATTTTTGTTGTTGTTGTTGTTCAATGAAGAGGATATGGCAGCTGAAACAAAATGGATACATTACGCAAACACGCCTATACAAATGCATTGCCACCTTTATCGCCGAAAAAAAATGAAAATTTTAAGATGAAAAATGGTGATATTTTTCTTATTTCTGCTCAAAATATAGATTGTGGGCACTCGTTAGAACCGCCTCATCGAGGCGGTTCTAACGAGTACCCATAATCTATATTTTAAAGCAGAAATAAGAAAAATAAGGTATACCCCCGGAAACCCCAGTTTTACTATATAAAAGTGGGGTTCAAGGGGGTCAAAATTATACAGGCGTGTTTTCGTGATGGTATGTTTTCATAACTATTTTGTCAAAACTATTACGAATATCAACATTGATTTGTCAAAAACGCCATACCGATATTATATCAAAACCTACATGGCGGCGTATTCAGAATGTCGCAAACAATGAAGTAAAAATCGTGAAGTTTGTAGAAAATGCCTATTTCCCCGACGTGACGCTACCACGAAAGCCGTAGTCAAAGAGCAGGTGACTTCCTGTATCTAAACATGGATTTTTTATGTGTTGTGTGTTGAAGTACGACTTCCCCTCATTCGTCAGTGGGTTCAAACTGCTATTAGAATCATCATTTATGAGAAAAAAATAGGAAATACAGAGATATAAATACAAATTTCTACTGTTGAAATGTACATTTATTTACATGAAAGTAGCTTCTAGAGCCTGTGAAAAACAAAATTTCAGTGAATAAATGTTCTGCCATTTTGTATGGAACACATAATATGGTTGATACTGACATGAATTTTTCGGAAAACGTTTACGATATCGCGGCTGTCGTAAGAAAGTACGGATTTCCGGCTGTAGTGAAATCTGACAATGTCTGCCAAGGTAACCGGAAACAGTATGGAGAAGAATACTACCAGGATTCTCGGAAGCTGCCTCTCGACTCAATTACCATGCTGGAACAGAAAGTAACACTTCGGTATGCACACGTGACAGTAATGGAATTTCGAGAACCCGACAAAGTAATAGAAGAGAAAGGAATAGAGTTCTGGGAAAGTCATAGCGAATTCGAAGAGGAAGATTTTCTCTTGCCTCTGACGTTTGATGGTAAATGTAAAGTTGTACACCCACCAGGAAAACGGAAGAGATATGTGGACATTTCTGAGGTAATAATACTAGTGACTTATACCTCCAGATAAGGCGCTTTTTTCATCCAAAAATACTGATATTTTTCTTATTTCTGTCAGTACGACAAAAATATTTTGTAGGTATTCATTAGAAGCGCCTCGGCGAGGCGCTTCTAATGAGTACCCACAACATATGTTTACATGCAGAAATAAGAAAAATAATATGTGGATATCCCTCTTATCTGGGGCTGTGAAATTTATCTAAGCCACGTCATGAGAAAGTCAGTTTTGTAATTTGCGAACAGCATCGGTGCAGATCAGCACGCACATTCTCGCAGTCTGAACAGCATTATCGTGATCGCTGTTAGGGTGGTACAAGTCCGCTGTAGTTTCTAAATCTAATATTTTAAGACAATTATCAGCCTGTAAAACTGGGGAGGCCGGCTTGTGTCTTACCCGGTCGCCGGTAAAGACAGAAGACATGTGGGTTTTCTCGCGAAACGTCTCAAATGTCAAAAAGACAGCGGTGTGCGCCTGACTGGTGACCAGAGAGTTGCCGGTTCGACATCTGCCGGGTCGGTAGCACTCTTTCGTGCAGACCGAGCATGAAATCCGCGATTCTTTCAAGAAGCGCAAATGTCAGTTTCTGGCGAATAATGTAAAGTGTGGTTAGGTAAACTGGCCGGCAAGATATAGCCTTAATATTGTTGAGTGAGCCGTTAGACTACAACAAACCATACGAAAGATATGTTTTGTTTAACGACCTTTGTTGTGCACGTATGCCGGAGATTCTGATTTGCTGATCGGAGATAGCCGCCTCGAAACTCTTTAAAGCGACATCTCTTCCGATCCAAAGGTCGGATCGAGCTGAAACTTGAAGGGGGCATCGGAGCGACATGAAGATTCACATTTATTACAGTGTTCGGTTCTGATATCGAAAATGGCCACCATGTCGGTCATTTTGAAATTCTTCATTCGACATCTCACTAACCAAAGGCCCGATCAAACTGAAATTTTATGGTAGGCTTCGGGGTGACATGGAGATTCGGATTAGCCAAAATATTTCAGTTCAGATATCCTAGATGGCCGTCATAATTCTTCAAAACACATCTCCTCCCGAATCTTATGTCGAATCGAGCTGAAACTTGATGGGAGGCATCGGGGCAACATGGTGATTCTGATTTTATAAAAACGTTCCATTCCGATTATTCCAAGATGGCCGGCCACCCCGACAACCGTCTTGAAATTCTTAAAACGACATCTCCCCACGAACCAAAGGTCGGATCGAGCTGAAACACGATGGGAGGCATCGGGGTCACATGCAGATCCAGATTTGCTAAAATTGTTCTGTTCCTATATCCAAGATGACTGCTATGGCGGCCAAGATGGCTGCTATTGCGGTCATCTTGAAATTCTTAAAACGATATCTCCTCCCGAACTTAAGTTCTGAGCGAGAGATTAATAATTGCTAAAATTATTCCATTCCGTTATCCAAGATTTTCAAGCCACATCAAGTCGAATGGAGCCAAAAGTTGGTTGGAATTGGCGCGACATGGAGATTCAGAGTTGTTAGAACCACAGACGGTCGCCACGCTGGCCATCTTGAAAATCTTAAACGACATCTGCTCCCGAATGGCCGGTCCTAATGAATCAAAATTTGATAGGAGGCATTTGGGTGACATGGAGATTCAGATTTGCTGAAATCGTTGAATCGTCACAATATGAGACAAGTGATGTCACCATCACGTGAACAAGTCCGTGAAATGAACACCCCCTTAAACCCCACTGTATATAGCAAAAATTGGGGTTTATGGGGGTATACATTATTTTTAGCTCGGCTGTTTTCGACGAAAACGACGAGGTATTGTCATAGCTCTGGCGTCGTCTGCGTCGTCGTCGTCGTCGTCTGCGTCGTCGTGCAAAACCTTGGACATTTTGTAATATCTCTGTCATTACTGAACATATTTACTTGAAACTCGGACCAGTTGTTAATTATGAAAAGAGGAACTCATACCAATAGGTGAGGTAACCCCTAAAAATATTTTTGGCACAGTTATGCCCCTTTTTCGACTTAGAATTTTTGCAGCCGAGCGTTTGCACCCGCATGCGGTGCTCTTGTTCTTATTTCTGTTCCAAAACATAGGTTGTTGGTGCTCGTTAGAACCGCCCCAATAAGCCGGCTCTAACGTGCACCCACAACTGATGTTTGCAGTATAGATACGAAAAAATATCACGCATTTTAGAGGTGTGAAAAATGCACTATGTCACACGGGTGTGTTGTCACACGGGTGTTTTATCGTAATGCAATTTGGGATTAGAACGAAGGCAGGAGGGCCGTTACTAATGTTGGCAGAACTTGTGGCCCGACCCTGTTGCTTGATTTATGATGCAATAAAATATGTTTATACTAACGAAGGCACATGAACTTATAAAGTTCTTGTACCATATACAGTAGATGGCTACCTTCTTGAAATTCTTCAAACGACATTCCTCCCAAACCAAACTTCTGATTGATCTGAAGCTTGATGGGAGGTATCAGTGCAACATGAAGATTCAAAATTGTTCAGTTCTGATATTCAAAATGGCTGTCATGGTGGCCATTTTAAAATTCTTCAAACATCTTCTCCCTTAAAGAAAGGCGAATCAAGCTTAAGCTTGAAAGGAGGCATCGGGGTGACATGGAGATTCAGAATTGCTAAAATGGCTCCGACTTCTTGCAGTTCTTCAGAGGATATTCATCAACCTTACCCTGAACCAGCATCATTCATCTCAGCGATTTCTGGCCCATTTGGACCTCTTGTTTGCGTTGTTTCTGTTCCAGATTAAAGGGATTTTTGGCTTGTGCGTGCGTGCGTGTGCGCGTGCGTGCGTGCGTGCGTGCGTGTGTGTGTGTGTGTGTGTGTGTGTGTGTGTGTGTGTGTAGCTGATCTGTATTAACCCGAAGCAACAGCGGTGAGAGACTTAATGATTAACAGTCTGCTGGCAGCCGCCTCACATTGCGGCGGTGAGCATCCACAACCTTTGTTTGGTGTGTTAATAAGAAAACTTTCTCAGATAATCAGAAACAAATGTCTTTGTTTTTATTTGAAATAAAATAACATTGATGTGGCATCCAGATATTATTTTACTTTTCAGCTGATAAAAGACCTGCCAAGATGGATACGAATAAATGACAAACTCATCTCTGTTGGCTCAGACACGAACGAACATGTAAAAGTTATCAATGTAGGGGACATACTGGAAATCGTCGGTGTGAAAAAAGTGGAAACAGTACGCTATCTTGTATGTAGAGACAAGGAGAAAAAGAACGTTCTGATTCCTGAAGACATGCCAGTCAATATAACAGCAGTTGATGACACAAATCTGTATACCCTAGAGGAGGTAACTAATGGTGCATATTTACCAAAGTATATAGAGTTTGAAGATGTATCGCCTTACGATATTGTAATATATGACGATTTCTGGGCCAATCATTTACTTGTGATGACTGGTGGGCCTTTTAAGATCAATGTTGTTGTAGAACAAGAAGTGATACTTGGCTGGTGTATTCCTGTGGAACCTGGTGGTGTCACGCGCCCGCTCAGGACAGTGCTGATCCCTAAAAATAAGTGGAAAGAACAAAAAGTAAAAGTGCGCAAGTTCAGTGACAGGACAGAAAGAATGCAATATGTAAAGAAACATTTTCCAGGATACTCGGACTCAGAGTATACGAATCACAAGTTTTATCTAATGGAACCCACAGACAATCCTGGAATTGTCTGGCTCCAGAACAGACAGCCGATCTCAGAACAACCTAAACCTGAATACAGGCCTCATGACAGAAGAGTGTCAAGTTACGCAAGGCCGCCACCATTACCAATTCAAAAAGGTACTTCTTAATTTTTAAATTATTGTTGTTATAATTATTATTATTATTATTATTATTATTATTATTATTATTATTATTATTATTATTGAACTGAAATTCAGACACTTTGAGGACTTGATGTAATTCTTCTAAAATTTTAGAAAGTTTGTTTTGGAGTCGAACGGTGCAAACGGAATGGCCAACAGTGTAGACTCTGATCAAGCAGCTTCTGAATGACAAACCGTGTAGACTGCAATCTGATCTAGGAAGGAATAGCAAACAGTGTAGACTGATCAAACCGCTTTTGAATGGCAAAGCGTGTAGACTCTGATCTTCAGGAGCAGTCTGATCTGGGTCTGAAATGTTTACTTGGCCTGTATGTCCAAATACTTAAGATTATTACGGTATAAACAGTCGTACTTCACTGGCCCCAGCCCATAGGGGCTTGAAGAAATAGATGGGCTGCATGATGCTTCCACGCTGAGCTGAAACCGACCCGCACACGAGTACTGGTAAACCGCTTAGGGGATCTAAGCCTGCCCAGGCAAAGAGGTGCGAGTCTGGGTGTCCATGCTTATAAACCGTATTGGTTCCATTGGGCGGCAGGGCTTGAGATGTCATTTCATCTCAATGTCGGGTAAAAGTCCCACAAAATTGGAATCAACGTCTCCAAAATGACTTATACAGTGTTGACGGGGACATTGAACCTCCAATCAAACAAACAAACAGTCGAACTTCAATAATTCGAACACCTTTGTGACCATGAAATTGTGTTCGAAATAGGGGTTGTTCGAACTATTGCGGGTTACTCACACCACCAGGCCATGAGGCATAATGAGGATGACCTCAGGATATATATTTTTTCCTTTTTATAAAATAAAGGTATGTTGTGTGTACTCATTTGAATCGCCTCGTTGAGGCGATTCAAATGTGTACACACAAGATACCTTTTTTAATATAAAATTAAACAAGCATGCATTAGTTACCCTTAACACATGGATTTTGGAGAACTCGGAAGAATTCTCTCGGGACTTCAGAGCTAGTTCGAACAAGCCAAAGTAAATGAGTAATCCATGTTCTATGGGCGTTGGGGCGTTGTTTTACTACTTATTCCCTGTTTATAGATATCCGTATTTTTGGATATCCATAATTCGAGTTAATGATATCCATAATTCGTATTAAGGATATCCATAATTCGATCTGAATTATGGAAGGCCATTAATCGAATTATAGATATCATTATTCGATTTATGGATATTTATAATTCGAATTATGGATATCCATTATTTCGGCTGATTTATGATTATCATTAATTCGAATTATGGATATCCATAAATTGATCGTCTTTGCAAATAAAAACAATGAATAATGACTGAAACAAAAGGTTTTTGCGCCAAATTTTTGATATCCATTATTCGATTTATGGATATCCATAATTCGAATATTAGATATCCATCAATCCGCGGAATAATGGATATCCGTGTTTTGATTTGATATCAATAATTCGAAATAGTGATACCCATAATTCGAATTATGAATATCCATTAATCGATCTGAATTGATGATATCCATAAATCAAATAATGGATATCCATAATTCGATTTATGTATATCTATAATTCGAATTATGGATACCCTCAAATCGAATCTATAAATACTGATACATAGTAACAAAAATAAAAACGGCGCCCCATAGTGTTAAAATGGTGTCACGGACTCTTGTGGCATAGTGGTAAAAAGTACTCACTTTTAAACATTAGGTCTCTCACTGTGAGTTGTCACATGTTGGACGCCAAGTGATTTCTCCTAGCAGTCAAAAGTCCGAAAACCGAATATCAGGAGATATAGACAGTCATTGTCAGACTGCCTCGATGCTTTTGGATATTTGCTGTCCCATTTCCAAGATTGCTCTAGAAACACCCGAATGCGTGCCATCGGCCTGCAGTGGCGGGGTATATTGCAGTGTTTGCGAGGCTTTTATCATATGTAATATGTTTCTGCAATAAAGGCTTTAAGAATTTCAAATTCAGCGTGGCAGAATCACTGCGCTTTAAGGGGAATCGGAACACTTTCAGGGGAGGCAACTCCTGCAAAAGTATCTTTGTTTCCCATGTCAAAAGGGGTCAACTCTTAAGGTAAAGAATTAAAGAATTTGCTCCTGAGGAGCAAATTCTTTCCTTTAAGAGTAAACCCCTTTTTCAATGGGACATGTCTTATAGAAAAGCGAACAGGAAGTCCCGAAAGTTGTCTCCCTTTGAAAAATGACGGGAAAATCTGCTAGGTGTTCCCATTCCCCTTAAATGAAGACTTTTTTAATCCAGCCATGAAGAGCGCAGAGTTTGGTTGGCATCGACGTCAAAAGCTGCTAACTTTTTTCAGCAAAATAATACAACTCTATTCGATATTGTTCTACGAGGGTGAGTCAATAAAAACAGCCTAAATGATTTCTGGATGAGATTGAGCTCTTCCTTTTCGATGTAATTGCCCAATAGAATGATGCACTTGGACCTACGCTGTTCCAGTGCCATCAGCCCAGAACTGAAGAAGCCAGGGTCCTTGTGTCCATGTGTCCAACCCACTCTTCACTGCCGACACAATTTCTTCGTTGGGCCTGAAATGACGTCCATGGATATCCTTTTCAAGTTTGGGAATAGGTACTAGTCACTAGGAGCAAAGTCTGGAGAAAAGGCGGGGTGCGGTATTTGCTCGTACCCATTCTGCTTAACAACATCCATTGCAATTTTGTCCTGCTGGAGCAGAATCCATTTGGAAAGTTTACCTGTCGTTATTCAGCGATGGTTGAGCAAATTTGCATAAAACGCACCTGATATTGTACTTTTCTTTTCTCGGCCCCGCCCTTCGGGGCTTGAAGGGATAGGTGATCTGCATGATGCTTGCTTCTACGCAGAGCTGAAACCGACCGCACACGAATACTGGTAAACCGCTTAGATGAGATAAGCCTGTACAGGCAAAACGGTGCGAGTCGGACCGTCCATGCTTATAACCCGTATTGGTTTCATTGGGCGACAGTGCTTGAGATGTCATTTCGTCTCAATGTCGGGTAAAAGTCCCACAAAATTGGAAACAACGTCTCCAAAATGACCTATACAGAGTTGACGGGGACGTTAAACCTCAAATGAATCAAATCCATCTTAGAGAAAGATTATTTTTCCTGGATTTTCAATGTTGTGCGTAGTTACGAATAGTATTGTTCTGGCTAGTCTCCAAAATGACCTATACAGTGTTGACGGGGGCGTTAAACCTCAAATAAAAAAAAACTTTTCTTGGCTAGAAAATACAACAAAATAACGCATTGTGTGTCCCAAAATACAGTTGCCGTCACCTTTCCAGCAGAGGGTTGCGTTTTGAACTTCTTTGGTCTCATCTACAGTCACTAGACGTGAAAGAAAATCATTGAAACAAGGCATGAAAATCGTGGGTGTCTCAGTCAATGGGAAATGGGATAGGCTGGTTATTTATTGACTTGCCCTCGTAACTAGAACAGTTCACATTAACGATGCTTTGTTGTCAAATGAGGCACCTTCTTTAAACAAAGCCTGCTAACTAAACAACCTTGTCCCGACTTACAACTATGTACTAACATTCTGCCTCTACAGGCCCGGACTATGGGGAAAATAGATCAGAGGATTCTGAAGGTATGCTCTCTCAAGACGAGGCGTCCATCACGAAAACACGCCTATATAAATTTGACCCCCTTGAACCCAACTTTTATATAGTAAAACTGGGGTTTACAGGGGTAAACCTAATTTTTCTTTTTTCTGCTCTAAAATATAGATTGTAGGTACGCGTTAGAACCGCCTCGATGAGGCGGTTCTAATCGAGGAGGTTCTAACGATCTATATTTTGAGCAGAAATAAGGAAAAAATATCACACTTTTTCCTCTCAAAATTCTCGCTTTTTCGGCGTTAAAGTTTACAATGTATTTGTATAGACGTGTTTTCGTAATGGAATATCAGATATATACAATATTTGCAATAAGGAGAAACCACTTTTCATTACATGTTATAGGTGCTCCTCTTAAAGGAAAGAAGTTGCTCCCTTGGGACCAAAATTCTTTCCTTAAAAAGTGGCCTCCATCTTGGAGACGGTCCCTGCCCATCGAGGCTTGAATAGATGGGCTGCATGATGCTTCCACGCAGAGCTGAAACCGACCGCAAACCGCTTAGAAGATCTAAGCCTGCCCAGGCAAAGCGGTGCGAGTAGGACCGTCCATGCTTATAAACCCTATTGGTTCCATTGGGCGACAGGGCTTGAGATGTCATTTCATCTCATTGTCGGGTAAAACCCCCCACAAAATTGGAAGCAACGTCTCCAAAATGACCTATACAGTGTTGGCGGGGAAAATTATTTATTGCTTCAGCGAGTATTTCCATTTCATTACGAAAACACGCCTTTTCAAATATATCGACAATTTTACCGCCAAAAGAAATGAAAAATTTTTCAGACAAAAATACTGATATTTTTCTTATTTCTGCTCTAAACAGCGATCAACCAGACACCGTCGTGATATGACTGAAAAATTGTTGAAAGCGACGTTAAACCCGAATTCACACACACACACACACACAACACACACAACACACACTCTCTCTCTCTACACATAGATTGTGGGTCACGTTAGAACCGCCTCAACGACGCGTGTACCCACATTCTATCGTTTTGAGCAGAAATAAGAAAAATAATGTATATCCCTGTAAAACCCAGTTTTGCTATATAAAAGTGGAGTTTAAGAGGGGCCAAAATTAACCCATTTAGTACCAGAAACCCCAACACGGGTACCCTAGCAAACAGTGCAGACCCAGATCAGACGCCGCAAAACGCGGCGTCTGATCAGGGCCTCCACTGTTTGCTAAAAGTTCAGTCATTTTCCGAATAAATTTTGAAGAAAACACAATGTGGCACCCCTAAATTTTGAAATGAACTCCTGCTATATATAAGGAGGAAGATTCCATTTGGTACAAAAAAGGGTTAAATAGGTGTGTTTTCGTGATGTCAACGTTCTGTTTCTGCTTTGCCTTCGGTTCTCAATATTCTTAGTCTTACTGTTACTGCATCCTTCCTTTCGCCTATTCCTTGTTACCTCTTCCGTCGTCATCACAGAACAGAATATAACGTATGCAGTAAAATTTCTTTATTAACACCACCTTTGGGACTGTTCAAAAGTGGTCTTTAAGACCACTTTTGAACAGTCCCAAAGGTGGTCTCTGACCAGAGGACACTGTGTGCAGAAAACACAAAGAAAGAAAAATCGAAACTTTCTAAATAAGCTTTCTTAGGCAGAATTAGCCACAATTTTTGGCGGTCGCCGAATTTTACTGTACTCAATTTATATTACTTTTAAGGAATATACAATTTCGTTGTTAACAAGACTTGACTGGTTTTGTTTGTTTTGTTTGATTTGAGGTTTAACGTCCCCGTCAACACTATTTAGGTATTTATATGCATGGACGGTCCAAACTCGCACCGCTTTGCCTGGGCAGGCTTAGATCCTCTAAGCGGTTTACCAGTACTCGTGTGCGGTCAGTTTCAGCTCTGCGTGGAAGCACCGTGCAGCCCAGTCTAATTCTCCGAGCCCCGATGGGCGGGGATCAAACTGAATATAATAATAATAATAATAGTAATAATAAATAAATAAATAATCGACCTTATTTATAGAGGGTAACACATTTAGTACCAGTACTAATCTTCCATGGGTCCCTCTTTTCCTGGGTAGGAACCAGTACTAAAGCAATGTGGATGAAGTTTCTTGCTCAAGGAAACAACACGTGGCGCTTGCGAGGATCAAACCGCCTACCTCTCGATCTCAAAGCCGATGCTTTACCACTGCACCACAGCGCTCCTTTAGAATTCTATATCAACTGTTTGGAAGAGACATGGAAAATAAAGCCATTATCAATTTCTGAATCCTTTAGTACGGGAATATAAATTCATTTATATAACAACAATCATTTTTTTTTATCATACTCAATCATATTGATAATGAAAATATAGCCACGCTTTAACAAAATGGATAAAAAAAACTGACCCTGTATGCATTTACAAGTATCTTCCTCGCTTCGCTAATCGCTATATCCGGCGTACGTTGACATACGGTGATTATATATTATATATTATTAAATTACTGTCCTACGGAACCCGGGAAGGACATGATTTTTTTTATTTTATAAGTTGTGCGCACAAGATAATGTCTTGTTCGGACAAGATAATATCTTGTCTGGACAAGATAATATTTTGTCCGCACAAGATAAGGTGCGCACAAGAGAATATCTTGTTCGGACAACATATTATCTTGTGCGAACAACATAATTTATCTTGTGCGGACAACATATTATCTTGTGCGCACAAGATATTAAGTTGTGCGCACATGATATTATCTTGTCCGGACAAGATAATATCTTGTCTGCACAACAAAGATATTGTGCGAACAAGATATTATCTTGTTCGCACAACTTAATATCTTGTGCGCACAAGATATTATCTTGTCCGCACAATATAATATTTTGTACGCACAAGATATGTTGTGCGAACAAGATGATATCTTGTTCACACAACTTCCCAAGATCTTTGTTGTGCAAACAAGATGATATGTTGTGCGATATCTTGTGCGCACAAGATAATATGTTGTCCGCACAAGATAAATTATGTTGTTCGCACAAGATAATATCTTGTTCGCCTAACATATTATCTTGTCCGCACAAAATAATATCTTGTCCGCACAACTTAATATCTTGTTCGCACAACATATTAAAAAAAATCATGTCCCTTCCCGGGTTCCGCACTATCCTGTACACAGGTCAATCAATATTAACCGGAGGTCAAATGATATTAGGCTGAGTTAAAAAAAAAAAAATAATCATGTTTTTTTAATTGTGTCTGTTAATAAAATTGTCATTAATCAAGTAATTTGCCATTATCCTCCTGAATAAACTGATTTGGCCACACCCATTTCTGCCTACCCACGTATCTAATTGTTTGATTAGTTCATAAACTGTGTGACAGTGACAGACAATGTAGATCCTGATCTGATGGCTTGTCAAAGCCATCTGATCTGGATCTACAATGTTTGCAAATGTAGAGGTTATTGTATTAAGCAGGATAAGGTGAAAAGGGTAAGAAGAACAAAACTTTGTTTGTCACTATTCCTGAAAATTAGAAAATACAGATGATGTTTTAATAGTACAGTCGAACTTCAATGGCTCGAACACCTTTGGGATCTCGAAAAGCTGTTCGAGACAAGGGTAGTTCGAGCCACTGAGGTTACTGTCAGGAGGCGTAACGAGATACTTTTAGACATCTTTTCGATGTTCTATAATGAATATGTACGCTGTGTGTACTCATTAGAATCGAGGCGATTCTAATGAGTACACACAGCATACATTTGCAAGATTAAAGACTAAAATCTCCTTAATTATCCCCCACTATTTCTTATGTAGAGGAATTCGCTAGGGGCTCAGGAATAGGTTCGACACATCCATGGTAAACGAGCCATCGGTGTTCGAGCCATCGAAGTTCTACTGTATTACAGTAGAACTCCAATGGCTCGAACCCCGATGTCTCGTTTATGGTGGAAGGGTCGAACACATTCTTGAGTTCGCAGGGAATTCCTTCAAATACAGTGAAATTCCGCTATTAAGACCACTTAAAATTAAGACTAATGCTTTAAAAAGGTTATTTTGAAGGCTGCATTTAATCTTTCTTTCTGCCCTCAGTGTCCTCTGGTCAGGGACCACCTTTGGAACTGGTCAAAAGTGGTCTTAAAGACCACTTTTGAACAGTCCCAAAGGTGGTCTTAATATATGAATAGAACTGTACGATATATGGATAATTTATGGGGATTTTCTTCTTTTATATTGCAAATTTATGCTGTGCATACTCATTAGAATCGCCTCGATGAGGTGATTCTAATGAATATACACAGCATATATTTGTTAATCGAGGCGACGAGTATACACAGTATACACAGCATACATTTGTTAAATAGAACACCGAAAATTTATCCCACAATTATCTCCATAATGCCGCCTGGTATGGCACAAATAGTTACCCTCCGTGGCTTGAACTACCGCTGTCTCGAACAAATTTTCATGGTTCCAAAGGGGTTCGAGACATCAAAGTTCGACTTCATTTATTTTACCAGAGGAACTACCAGATTCCGACGTAGGTGATGAGTATGAAGAACCTATACCAAGACCTGAGCCTGGACCTCCACTACCACGTGAGTGACGGTAGTTTAAAATCGCTCACAATTTGTTGTTCTCACCAGCTCCTTATAAATTCAATACATGTACAGTTAATAAACATCAATAATTCGAAAACCTTTTGGGTCCCACAACATAAGTTTATATGAAGAAATATAGAAAATGATCCCTGGGATATCACCGAATACCAATCTTATCTGGGCCACCGCGCATCGGGGCTTGAAGAAATAGATGGGCTGCACGATGCTTCCACGCAGAGCTGAAATCGTCCGCACACCAGACTGGTAAACTGCTTAGTGGATCTAAGCCTGCCCAGGCAAAACAGTGCAAGTAGGACCGTCCCTGCTTATAAACCCTACTGTTTTCATTGGGTGACAGGGCTTGAGATGTCATTTCATCTCAATGTCGGGTAAAAGTCCCACAGACTTGGAAGCAACGTCTCCAAAATGATCTATAGAGTGTTGACGGGGACGTTAATCTTCAAATCAAACAAACAAAACAACGATTAAAACCCAGGAATCACCGGAACGCTTCCTTAAGTTTATCACACGTATGGTATTGTGTTTACAAAATAAAAAAAAAATATTCCGGGTTAACATGATGTTGACTTTGCTTCCATAATTAAGTAGATATACACCTATTTTTGTTTGTTTTCATTAAATATAGATTATTCATTCTCCTAGTTGAAATATGGGATTTATAAACCGAGGGAGGTAAAACAATCCGATAAAGAAACGAGTGCGAAGCACGAGTTTCTTTAACGGATTGTTTTACCTCCCGAGGTTTATAAATCCCATATTTCAAATAGGAGAAATGTATAATCTGTATATTACATGCACTTCCATAGACTTTTAGGAGAGTTTGGATCTTGAATTTTGGATCTGAATGCCCGTTCAGTTGACTGTTTACAGCCCATGTAAACGGTTCAATCAGCGAAGTGTTACAGAATCTGGGTGGAAGAACAACTGGATGGGCGCCATTTTTAACGTGCTTTCTACAGTTTTGAACAAAAATAGAAGCAACAAAGTGTTTCAGTGATAAAACAAGTAAAACGTTAGATTAAATAAAGCAAAACTTACATCCTAATCAATGGTCAAATCCATGTTTTTTGTTTCAGCGTTGCATCCGACTCAAACGTCACGCATTCTGAACGTCTATTGATATTTCTTAGACGCCATTATAATGACGTCATGAATAACGTCGCCGTGATTGAAACTTTCCCGCGTTTGAATAGAACAATTTCACTGCAAAGCGGTATCTCGTATCTTGTACATAAAGTAGTTCCAGCTGAAGGGATTTATTTCCCCGGCTAAGAGAAAATATTTCTTCTTAGCAAAAAGGAAAATACCAAGTTTATGTCTGGTAGAAATCATGGTATTTCTCTGTAATGCATGTAATATAAAAGATTATCAGACGGCCAGCTATAGGGTAACGTTTATTTTGACAAATGAAAGAAAACGTAAATGTAGGTAGTTCTATGTACATGCTTTATAGATTTTTTCGTTAGTACGAGTTGTTGTCCAGAAAAATGAAAATGTAGGAGTGAACATTTGGAAATTCTAAATTGAAATCTATGGCTGTTTTAGACTTCAGTAGTTTTCAATTTATTTATTTATTTGGTTTTACGGCCCTTTCAAGATAATTTCACTTATTTCGAGCCGATCGTTAATCAAGGGTGGGCTAAAACAGGAGACACTTAGAAAAACCACCTGACTTTCCGTTAAAGAACATTCCGTTGCAGAACATGGCGTCTCACATGTGACCCGAGCGATGCTCGAACCACAGTGGTGAGAGACCTAATGATTAGGAGTCAGCGCTCTTGCCCACTAGGCCACCGAGGCCCGGAGGCTTTAATATGAACTTAGGCACAGCCTAGATACGGACATGAACATTACCGGTTAGTTAATGTTTAAAAGCAAAGATGATAGTGTTTTAACCTACCTGAAGTCCGAGTGAATAGTGAATAATTGCAAGCCACTTTAGCATACAGACAGATCACGACTCTAAAGGACTACTATAAGTACACATTTTCCCCCCGCACAATCATCCACTGGAACGCCCTACCAGCCCACATACCAGTTCTCCCTACTGTGGCACAGTTTAGTACAGCTGTTTGCCAGGTATTCCACACATCACCTTAAACGCCAGTTACTGTTTTTATCTTTTAACTATACTAACACTCTCACTCGCACTGTACAAACTCATTTCACCCACTTTTCTATCCCCCCTTTTTTTGTTCGACTAACCCCCTTTAGCTCTTGGTTTTACCGGAATCACCATCTGAAGTCCTCCAAGGAGGTTAAGATGTATTGGAAGATAGATAGATAGATGCTTTAACCCTTATCTTGCTGTTCACGACGGTAACAAGACGTTTCGTCCCCAAGACGTTTCCCCCCTGCTCGTTTCCCCCTAGTCGTTTCGCCCCCTTTTTTGGCCCCTAGTCGTTTCGCCCCCTAACCCTAGTCGTTTCGCCCCCAAACCCTAGTCGTTTCGCCCCCAAACTATTTTACTATAGTATATATATAAAAGATTTCTATAGAGAGAGAGAGAGAGAGAGAGAGAGAGAGAGAGAGAGAGAGAGAGAGAGAGAGAGAGAGAGAGAGAAGAACCTGTTCTTTGAATGAAAATGTTAATTAGGAATTATGATAAGTATTACCTGTTTTGATCAATACCGTTAATCACATTGTTTATTTGATTTGACACATTAATCACGCAATTACACATGTAATGCCCTTAATGATAAGGTGTGAAAACATGTGCTCTTTGCAAAGTTAAACGTCTTTAATTATCGCTTAATCACCTTTACCAGTTTTGTTTTAAATTGGTCGGTTTGTTCGTTAACAGAGTCGGCCAGTAAATCATTATTGAATATTACCGCAAATGCTGTCTACGCAACATCGCGTCAACGCCAATGCAACGTAATAAAGTTGCATCGGCGTTGATACACATTGTGTGCCCACTAGGTAATACATGGTTGAGTATTGCCGCAAATGTCGTCTACGCAACGTCGCGTCAACGACGATGCAACGTAATAAATAGAAGTGGAAGCAATGATCAAGTCGATTCCTTTCATCAATGTTCTGTCAGCAATTTGTGTATACTCTGATCAGATTTGCTCCGTCCGACCCGGTAATTCCTGAACGGTAAGCAAATAGTGCAGACCCTGATCAGGCAACGCGGTTAGTTTGATGCATTCAAGTACAGCTTCTTCCCTAGGACTATACCCGATTGGAATTCTTTACCAGCATCTGTTTCTGAGGCCCTTGACTTGGTATCCTTCAAGCAGGGACCGTCTACTCTCTCGTTTTAACAGCTAGGTAGGTGCCGGTCTGTAAGTAAAGTCTGAGGGATTTTTGAACATGTGCCGGTTGGGCGACGCTTATGTAGCCGGAGAGGTCTGGTTTCCAATGATGATTTGAAAAAGCAGGCAGGAATCTTTCCTTTCTTTTCTTTCTTGTCTATCCACTATGTCTCTTTCTTTCTAATATTTCCCACTTTCTCTTTTTCACGCGCCATCAGAGACATACTGTTCAAGTATGAATGAAGTCCTTAACGAACAGACACAGATACTTAGGCGATGATGCTACTTAAATATTTGCCTCTTCTCACCTCTAATAAAAGTTCAACATTGAAAATTAGCCTTAGAGTGAAAAGTGGGCAAAACGACTAGGGGGACGAAACGACTAGGGGGACGAATCGACAAGGGGGCGAAACGACTAGGGGGGAAACGACCAGGGAGGAAACGTCTTGGGGACGAAACGACTAGGGGAGGAAACGGTTTGGGGCGAAACGTCCCGGATTCTTCACGACAACCCCTATATTTGCAAACAGTGTAGATCCAGATCAGGTGGCTTCTTCAGAAGCCACCTGATCAGGATCTACACTGTTTGGCATTCAGTTTATGAATTTGTAGCAATTAATTACATCAAGTAATTTGATTGGTTGACAGACAGAAATGGGTGTGGATTAAATGAATATTCAGCAAGATAAGGGTTAACTTACGTCCCTTGTTGAAACAGACAACATTTTTGGTCATGTATAGCTTTACTTGAGACCATTCTTGTTGACTGCTGACTGTATAGCCTTTGTGAGCATTCTTGCTGTCAGAATCAGAATTGTTTACTGGTGACATGTCCATAGACAATCCTTCACCAGTGAACATGGTTTCCGAAGTCAAAGGTCTTGCGAAATGCAACTTGTTCAATTTTACCATGACATTGTGGGCAATCTGGATGGGGCCATAAATCGTGGCCACAAACATACTGACTTGATCATCATAGACTTCGCCAAGGCCTTTGACAAAATTGAAGGTACCTCACAGAGGGCTATTAAATAAACTTGACTACTATGGGATAAGCTGATCAGCACACATAGGTGGATAAGCTCATGGCTCTCTGGGGGCTCACAAGAAGTTGTACTTGATGGTCAAGCATCTGATCCAGTCCCTGTTTTATCTGGAGCCCCCCCCCCCCCCCCCCCCCCCCAAGGTTCAGTCCTTGGACCGGTCTTCTTAGTTTTCATCAATGATCTGACTGATAATATCAGGTCATCAGTCAGTTTGTTTGCTGATAATGTGTCCTGTATATATTCTCCGTCTGAATATCTTATTTTACAAGATGACCTGGATCAACTTGCACAGCGGAAGGCCGATTAGCAGATGAAGTTCAATGTGGCGGGGGAATTTTTGGCCTCAGGGGCATAATTTGAACAATCTTGGTAGAGGTCCAATAGATGAAGCTAAACACCAAATTTCAAAGACCTTGGCCTTGCGCTTTCAGATTTTTTTTAGATTTTTCCTATTTAAGTCAATGGAAAACCCAGGGGCCCCAGAGCTATAATTTGAACAATCTTGATAGTGCTCTACAAGAAGAAGCTCCATACCAAATATCAAACACCTGAGCCTTCTGGTGTCAGACAAGAAGATTTTTTTAAAGCTTTTCCCTACGTAAGTCTATGTAAAACGAAAGGGCTCCGGGGCGGGGGCATTTTGGTTCCCAGTACTAGAATTTGAACAATCTTGGCAGAGGTCCACTAAATGAAGCTACGCACCAAATATTGAAGGCCTGGTTTTAGAGGAGAATATTTTTTAAGTTTCTATTTAAAAAAATCTGTTGTTTGCTCCCGTGACCTTTGTGTGCGGACTGGAACTATTTGAACAACTCTGAAAGGGAACCGCCTAAGACTCATTCCTAGGAAGTTTGGTCAAAATGCGACCGGCGCTTTACCAGATGTCGTTTGAAGAAATTGTTTTCGCACGGATGGATGCATGACGGATGGAAAGTGATCCCAAAAGCTCACCTCGTCATTACATGATAGGTGAGCTAATAGAAACGAAAAAAATAGGCCTGACCCCCTTATATGACAAATGGACTTGTACAACGTATGACAGTGGAAAAGTCTACTAGCATACAATGTATTAATGTCCCAATCAACACTGTATTAAGCTTTTGTTCCTATGAATTATTATTGTACCGTATTCGACCTATTTACCGCACTGTGCGCTTAGTTCTTTCACAATTGTATGAAAATATTGTGGTGAAAAATCTACCTAATAAGCGCATACTCAATACGAAAAAAATACGAAAAAAAAGGCTTCCGATTTGATTATTTTATAGAGTTGAATTTCAGCATAGTGATTCACCACATATACATATGATTGTCTGGGTCAAAGATGCAGCAAAACTCAATATGAATTTGTTGGGATGTTATTGTAAAGTGTGCGCCTGTGTATTTTTTCCAGAAAAAGCTTGGGTGTGCGCTTATAGGAGCATGTGCGGTAAATAGGTCGAATACGGTATTTATATATGTATTGCCTGTCATAGAAATTATGAAATAAATATGTGTATTAAATTTTTACCAAGTAAATACAGGATTTTCTATGAAAAAGAAAAACGATATTTCTCACTGAGAAATAATTCCCAGTGAGAATTTGAACAATCTTGGTAGAAATCATCAAGACAAAGCTTCATGTCAACTATCAAAGACCTTGGCCTTCTCCTTTCAGACAAGAAGATTTCAAATGTTTTCATTGCCTTGACTTCTATTTCCTAGGGCTATAATTTGAACACTTTTGATAGAGGTCCACTTGATTTTGATAGAGGTCCACCAAATATTAAAGACCTGGGCCTTGCTGTTTCAGATTGGAAGATTTTCTTAAAGTTCCCTATATATAAGTCAATGAAAAAACCGAAAGGCCCGGGGCGGAGGCATTTTTGGCCCAAGGGCAATGATTTGAACAATCTCGGATTCGGAGAAGAAGATTTTTAAACATTTTCCCTGTATAAGCCAATGTTAATGAGAAGAAGATTTTTAAAGATTTTCCCTATATAAGTCTATGTAAAATCAAAGGGCCCCAGGGCGGGGGCATTTTTGGCCCTATGGCTATAATTAGAACAATATTGGGAGGGGTTCAGTAGATGAAGCTTCATACCAAATATCAAAGACCCGGGCCTTATGGTTTCAGAGATGTAGATTTTTAAATATTTTCTCTATACATGCCTATAAAACCAAAGGGCCCCGGGGTGGGGGCATTTTTGGCCGTAGGGCTATAATTTGAATACTGTTGATAGAGGTTCACTAGCTGAAGCTTCATGCTAAATACCAAAGACCTGGGTCTTGCGGTTTCAGAGAAGAAAATTTTTAAAGATTTTCCCTATTTAAGCCTATGCAAAACCAAAGGCCCCTGTGGTCCTGGCATTTTTGGTCCCAGGGGTATAATTTGAACAATCTTGGTAGCCCTCCATTAGATGAAGCTTCATACCAAATATCAAAGACCTGGGCCATGCAGTTTCAGAGAAGATTTTTAAAGATTTTCCCTATATAAGCCTTTGTAAAACCAAAGGCCCCCAGGGCAGGGGCATTTATCGCACTAGGCCTATAATTTGAACAATCTTGATAGAGGTTCACTAAATGAAGCTTCACACCAAATGTCAAAGAACTGGGCCTTGCGGTTTCAGAGAAGGAGATTTTTAAAAAAATTTCCCTATAAATCTATGTAAAACCAAAGGGCTCTGGGGCGGGGGCATTTTTGGCACCAGGGATATAATTTGAACAGTCTTGGTAGAGGACCAGTAGATGAAGCTTCATACCAAAATAGCAAAGACGGGGGCCTTGTGGTTTCAGAGAAGATTTTTTTAATATTTTCCCTATATAAGCGAATGAAAAAACCAAAGGGCCCCGGGGGCGGGGGCATTTTTGGCCCTAGTGCTATAAATTGAACAATCTTGATAGAGGTCCACTAGTTGAAGCTTCACACCAAATATGTTGCAGTTTCAGAGAAGAAGATATTTAAAGATTTTCCCAATATAAGCCTATGTAAAACCAAAGGCCCCTGGGGCGGAGGCTATAATTTGAACAATCTTGGTAGAGGTCAACTAGATGAAGCTTCAAACCAAATATCGAAGGCCTGGGCCTTGTGGTTTCAGAGAAGATTTTTCAAGTTTTCAGTGAAAAAAAAATGTATATTTGGCTGCTGTGACCTAGATGTGCAACGGAGCGGAACTATTTGAACAACTTTGAAAGGGGTCCAGATAAGAATCATTCCTGTGAAGTTTGGTCAAAATCTGATCAGTGGTTTAGGAGATGTCGTTTGAAGAATTGTTTACGGACGCACGCATGGACAACAGACGAAAAGTGATCACAAAAGCTCACCTTGTCACTATGTGACAGTAGAGCTAAAAAGGAAAGTTGTGGGTGCTTGTTGTAACAGTCACAACATAGCATTTCACGGTTATCCATAAAATCTTTTTCAAATAGTCAAGAATATTATCACCATTTTCCCATCTTTTCTCTTTATCTGAATTGCAAATACTTCTTTTTTCTTTCTTTTCTCCTATTTATACTGCTGCTTGCTCACATTTGAGCATTGCGACCAGGATTTCCTGGGTGGTAACCAGTACTTATTTTGTATTTTTTTAAGCAATGTGGATGAAGTGCATTGCTGAAGGGCACAACACTTTCGTCAGCGTATGGCTTGAACCCGCAACCTCCTGATAACAAATCCGATGCGCTACCACTGCACCAAAGTGCTCCACTACTTTCTGTTATCATGAATATTTTGAGTTAAGATCCCATGGACAGTAAATTTGTCTGTTAACCAAGTCATCTAGATCTGCCAGTCATGTGCTGGGCTCTGCAGGGTCGTACGAACATCCGTCTCACTCTGGTTGTTCATGACGAGATCCAAATCAAATTAGCTGCCTTAAGGGTACACAAGAAGCATGTCAAAGAAACACTTCTTTAACTGACAATGTTTACAAATGACATGGGACTAGTGTCTTTCATGGATGTGTCTTTATCTTTTTTTTTCTTTTTCTCCTATTACTGCTACTCGCTCACATCTGAGCATTACGAGCAGGATTTCCTGGGTGGTAACCAGTACTTTCTGTTTTCTATTTTTTTTTTTTTTTTTTTTTTTTTAAGCAATGTGGATGAAGTGCCTTGCTCAAGGGCACAACACTTTGGTCAGCGTGAGGCTCGAACCCGCAACCTCTTGATCACTAATCCGATGCGCTACCACTGCACCAAAGAGCCTATTGCCATTGGTCCCAAGTCAGGCTCTAACTGCTCTCTTCTTCATCCAGATAATGAGACTGCTGTACGTAAGAACATCGTGGTGTCCGAACTGCTACACTTTCTTTCTTTCTACTGATAATGCGACCGGTCACATTTCGCCATTACTCACAGGTGTACATTACATACACTAAAGGTTTTGCAGGATGAAAGCCTACACAGTAACCATGCAATTACAGTAGGGTTCTTTAACCTGCACAGGGGATGGTTCTCCCTGCACAGGGGGCCTCCAGTTAACATCCCGATCCAAAGGATGTTGCACTTTGTGACATTCATCCCTGCAAATGATGCCAATGGAGTGTGTTCGGACACCGAAATTAGATCGCCGCTGCGGGGGATCGAACCCAGGACCTCTGGCATCAATTGCAGGGATGAATGCCACAAAGTGCACAGTCATTCTAATTGGGACGTCAACTGGAGGCCCCTTGTGCAGGGAGAACCATCCCCTGCACAAATAAATGATCCCTTCCAATATAATCTATTTTGTTGTTGTTGTATATCTATAAGGCATTTTATCGCTGCCTATAATCTCCTGGTACTTGAGTAAGTCACTTGTGCATTTCCCTATGAGAAAAACACATGATGCTCATATTACAATGCCCTTCAAAATCTTTTTGTGCTCCTTTTAATTATCTATCTCTGTTTACTGCCAACCCCTCCTACGAGTGTAATGTACACCTGCACGTAAGCCTCGTGTGAGGGTGTTGCAGTGAAAGAAGAAAGGGAATTCCAAGGCCCCCATTAGGCATTAATTCATGCTTGATTGTAATAATTTGTATCACACACTGCGAGTCGGAACTACCATGGAAATACTGGAAATAAACGAAAACTAACCTGTTTCTGTCAAATAACGCGGCCGGAAGGTAAACAGAAGATTGGTACTCAATATTTTTATTTTGCGCCAACTGTCAGACAAACTGTCTGTGAAAATGCAATAATAATAAGCGTCTCTGCAACATGGATTAATAATAGAGAAGCAGTCATCGTGACGTTTTTGAAGAATCCGAATTTACAGTTTTTATTTATTTATTTATTTTTATTTGGTCGGATACGTCAAAAAGTAATACATATAGCGGGTTGAAATACGAAAATGAGAAAAAAGAAGCTTAAAAGATGAAAGTTGTACTAGACTGGGGACCGACTGTGTGAAAGGCAGACATTTTATTAGAAGTAAGAACGCGTGAACCATACACCGGAAGTTGTCTCGCATAGTCTCACCGAGAATTCACGTGATTTGACCATCAAAAAATATTTATCAGGGAAGCGAATTACGTTGTTATAACAACGCGTGCACCTCTTAGTCTATAGACGGACATGTTCATGTCCGTAATATTTACTGCCACACTTATGCAACATAAACCTGAAAAAAAGAGTAATTTTATTTTCAAATTCCTGACTTCACATATTGGTTTATTATTCCTGCAATAGAAACTCAACTTCATATACGCTTGTATAGAAAAACAGGGTCCCTTTACACTACACTTTCTCATAATCTTATACTTGAAAAATTTAATGATTTAATTAAATGGACATTTCATAGGGAAGACTCCCTCTATCTTGCATGTACTGTAAGAAATACTTTTTTCACTTCTGAAGAGCATAAAAATGATACTTTATGGTCATGTCAGAAAGGCTCTCACCTTTCTACTTGACAATATTTACATAAGATTTGGTATTAAGTTATTTTGACAAGTTGTGGGTATTCCGATGGGTACAAATTGACATTGCGAACCCCTTGTGGCTGATTTGTTCTTGTTATGTTATGAAAGAGACTTCATGATGTCTCTTTCCGTTGAAAACCAATCTGAAATCATTGAAGCCTTTAGCTCGACTTCTATCTCTGGTCCGGCCCATCGGAGTCTAACTGTTGGTTTTCTTTTGCTCCAGCATTTCAGTGGTTTCTTGCTTTTGTAGGAAAGTAACTGTCCTTTTGGCTTTCCGCTAGTGATGTTTCCATAAGTGTCTAGTTGTTTAATGTTTGTGTTTCTCCCTTGGTATCTCTGATGAGAGCTGTTGGTTAATTGTATCGATTCCTGATCATTGCCTTCACTTCTATTTTATCAGGGCAGGTGTCTGTTCAAATGCTCATTTTACGTATTCTTTGAGGCAGTTCTAACAAGCACCCACAATGTATGTTTGGAGCACAAATAAGTAAAAAATAAAATAAAAAAATACATGTTTAGGCGTTTTATCCTAATGTTCAAGCAACACAAGTATTAGCTTTTACAGCTTGAGTCTACGCTTAAAACAGATAACGGGTGATCTCATTGTCGCTGGTCGGGTGCATGTCAAAAGTAACGAGGGCTTAACCCTTTCACCCCTGAATTACTTAAATGGATCCTTCTATCATTTCCATTCATACGTCAATAATTATTTATAAGATGACAAGCAGTGTAGATCCTGATGATACTTTCGTCTCATCTAAAGATGCACTGCTTTCATAGGTATACCTGTACCCGTTTAAAGTGTTGAAAGGGTTAATGTTTGTTGTCTTTTGTAGCAAGACGAGTGCTACTACCAGAAAGAGTTGAGAAGGTAAGAATCTCAGCGTGCGCGTATATGTATGTGCGTGTATATATGTGTCTGTAAGTTAACAGGCTAACCTTTAAAAAGCTAGCCGTGGCAGACTTAGTGAAAGAGTACCTTGCATATAGCCTATTATAAAAATACTGAATTCATCTAAATTACGTTACATCACGAAAACACGCCTTAAATCTCAAAGTTACATGTATATAGTAAAACTGGGGTTTTACAGGGATAAACCTTATTTTTCTTATTTCTGCTCAAAATATAGATTGTTGGTACTCGTTGGTACGCCTCGATGATGCGGTTCTAACGTGTACCTACAATCTATATTTTGAGCAGAAATAACAAAAAATATCAATTTTTCATCTTTTTTTTTCGACGGAAAAATTAACAATGTATTTGTATAGGCGTGTTTTCGTAATGGTGAAAAAAAACTTCACTTGACAATATGAGGCATGAGACATTTTCTATATTAGCCAGCGCATGACAAAACCTACAATAAGACATGTGCGCCCAACGAAGACTCAGATCAGCCTGCGCATCCGCGCAGTCTGATCAGCGTCTTCGTTGTGCGCTCTAAGGATAGCTAAGGGCCCAATGCTCCTTCATGCAGCAAGAGAAGTCTCTGGTTAGACTATATGGATGCGCAGGCTGATCTGAGTCTTCGATGGACGCACATGTCTTATTGTAGGTGGTTATGTCGTGCACTGGCTCATATTCTATATAAAACAAGATTGATATTCTATATAAAACAAGATTGATATTCTATATAAAACAAGATTGTTTATGAGGTGCATATGTCTTAGTATGGCTTGGCAACTGCACTCAGACATTGGCGTCTGTCAAACGTTCACTGATCGTTGATTTGACGTCCTGAAACCTTTGCACGATCTAGCAGTATACCAGCCCCGATAGCTCAGTTGGTAGAGTGTCCGCTCCGGGGAACGGGATGTCACGGGTTCGATCCCGGGCCGCGAAAAATTGTTGAAAGCGACGTTAAACCCGAATTCACACACAACACACACACACACACGCACGCACGCGCGCGCGCGCGCGATCCAACAGTTTTAATGTCATATTCTGTCTGTCATTTCTAGCTGGCACAGAACTTTTACAAGCCTCTTCCGGTTTACACTACCACTGATACAAAACGTAGTCTGGCATATATTTAGTTTTGGGCACAGTTCCACTCAGTAATAACCATTGTTATTTTAAACATTTTGTCGCGCATTATGTGTGTTTAAAATCCCATGAATGATAACATGATACACACATAATATCATATTATGAATATCTATGAACATTCCATAAAAATCAATAAATGAGCCCCGCCAAGCGAATTTGTGTCTTCGAGCATTCGACAAATTTTAACTGCGCATCCCCAGCCATTCAGAGGGGCCAGGGATATGGCTTTCTGCCTTAAGGTTCCTCTTGATACACTGCTTGTATGAGCGAGCAGCGAAGGTTCTGGCGAGACTGCGCGGATGCGCAGGCTCGCCTGAACCTTCGCTGCTCGCATAGGCGATAAGTACCAAAATCGGCCCAAATTATAAACCCTCAAAGCGCCATGCAAATTTATAAAGCAGATGACATTCAATTGTTTTAAGGAAAATCAGGCTTGGGTGTCTGAGGGTCACTGATGAGGCTTAATAGGCCAAAACTAGCTAGTCTGGCCAAGAAACAACTTGTACACTATACAGTTTTCAGTTATGTTCTGCAGTCCTTGCTTCCAAAGGATTGCTCTTTTATAGAACATATTAGAATATCATATGAATCATCTACCAGCAGATACCCAGGGGTCGCAGGATCGATCCCGGGCTTCTCCAGACTTTCGGATGAGTCTTTAAACCGAGGTCCCGTCTCCGTATGACCTTAGCTGTTGGTGGGACGTAAAACTCAAACACTCACTCTTCCAGCAGATAAATCACATGAATGTACAGACTAATTTTCTCTGACAAAGTATAACAAAAAAAAACTGAAAAATGCATCTCCTGCTGTCGAAATAGACAGTTATAATAATAATAGGTTATAATACCATTACACCTAACCAAAAAATAACCCATTGTATGCTAGTGGACTGTTCCATTACTATATGTTGGACTAGTCCATTTGTCATATAAGGGGTGTTAGGCCTATTTTTTATTTTTTTATTTTTTTATTTTTTTTTTTTTTTTCGTTTTCATTCAATTGACGGAAAATTCTGTTAGCAAATAGTACGGGACCGGGGTCCTGATCAGACGCATTCTGCGGCGTCTGATCTGGGCCTGTACTGTTTGCCAAAACACCCCTTTAGGGGGTTACCCGCATGCAATTGGGTTAAAGCCATGGCGTGAGAAACTACGAGCACGTAGGCTGCTGTGACTAGATATACCACTGCCTGACCAGTTTTAATGTAGATTCTGAAGATCTTTATGCTGGATAAGCAAAACTAGCTCATAGCTTGCTATAATAATAATACTCATGGTGTAAAGTGAGTTGTATTTGAGATGAGCGCATGGCATAAGCTAGGTTTTAAGGTTGATATGCGCCATTTGTTGTTAGCTTGTAATAGAATGCAAAAACTCGCCGATTAAAATATAATGAAAATTTTACCACAAAAAAAAAAAAAAAAAATTCAGATAAAAAATTCTGATAGTTTTCATATTTCTGCCCAAAACATAAATTGTGGGTACTTATAAAAGTGGGGTTTAGAACCCCGCCCATCGGGGCTTGAAGAAATAAATGGGTTGCATGATGCTTCCACGCGGAGCTTAAACCGACCCGCACACGAGTACTGGTAAACCGGTTAGAGGATCTAAGCCTGCCCAGGCAAAGCGGTGCGAGTGTCGGACCGTCCAAGCTTATAAACCCTATTGGTTACATTGAGCGACAGGGCTTGAGATGTCATTTCATCTCAATGTCGGGTAAAAGTCCCACAAAATTGGAAGTAACGGCTCCAAAATGACCTTTACAGTGTTGACGGGGACGTTAAACCTCAAATCAAACAAACAAAATAAAAGTGGGTTTGACGGGGTGGGTGGGGGTGGGGGGGTGGGGGAGGGGTCAAAACTATATACATAGGCGTGTTTTCGTTATGTTAAGGGAGTACGATAGATGCATGGAAATACCGAAGTACAACCGTCTTTTTTACAACTATTTGCAGTTATTTGTTCATATCTTTCCTTGGTTTACATAGGCCATTGCATGTTAAAGTATTGAAAACTAATAGTTGAAACTGCAAATTTACGATAACCATGCAATATATGACTTATCCATAATTCTGCAACTCTGCGAAATTACATATTATGACTAATATTTCTTTTGAAAACTACCAATTTTGGCAAGTTTACATATATACATATATATTATTTTGAAAATGTAAATTTTTCAAGGTAAAATATTTCTTTTGAAAATGGTAATTCTTAGTGCTATATAAACATCTGCAGCCACTTGCCAACGGATTTGTAGTTCTATCCTTCTTTTTATTAAGGCCTTTGATGTTAAGAGTTCCATGAATTTCACATAGAATCTACCGTTTTGGGGTCTTTGGCGCTTTTGTTAAATCCTGTGACAATCAAAATTGCACGACCCGCAGAAAAAGCGACCGACTGAAGTCGGTTGATTTTCTAAGTGCCCTAAAATCACCGTGTCATTCTGTCATTTTGTCATTCTGTCAGTCTGTCATTCTGTCAGTCTGTCTGTCCGTCCGTAACCCGTTTGTGAAAATTGGTGATAGTGACTTAACCGCTTGGAATATTTAAACAATTGTTGGCATACTGATAGATATCAATGAGATCTAACCAATGAACTTGCGAAATATTACATTCCATTTAGTATAGCCTCGCCGAGGCGAAAAATGTGAAAATTTTTGAACTGCTTCTCCTCGGAAACCGTTGAGCCGATTGAAGTCAAATTTCATATGGAGCCTCTATGGGATGGGGGAAACCAAAATTTGCTCATGGGGTCCAGGTCACATGACCAAAATGGCCGCCAAGCCATATATGGTCTGTCTGTTGGTCCGTCCGTAACCCATTTGTGAAAATTGGTGATAGTGACTTAACCACTTGGAATATTTAAACAATTTTTGGCATACTGATAGGTACCCATGAGATCTAACCAATGAACTTGCGAAATATTACATTCTATTTAGTATAGCCTCGCCAAGGCGAAAAATGTGAAAATTTTCGAACTGCTTCTCCTCGGAAACAGTTGTGCCGATTGAAGTCAAATTTCATATGGAGCCTCTTTGGGATGGGGGAAACCAAAATTTGCTCATGGGGTCCAGGTCACAAGACCGAAATGGCCGCGAAGCCATATATGGTCTGTCTGTCTGTCCGTCCGTAACCCATTTGAGATAATTGGTGATAGTGACTTAACCGCTTGGAATATTTAAACAATTTTTGGCATACTGATAGATATCAATGAGATCTAACCAATGAACTTGCGAAATATTACATTCCATTTAGTATAGCCTCGCCGAGGCGAAAAATCCGTAACCCGTTTGTGAAAATTGGTGATAGTGACTTAACCGCTTGGAATATTTAAACAATTTTTGGCATACTGATAGATATCAATGAGATCTAACCAACGAACTTGTGAAACATTACATTCTATTTAGTATAGCCTCGCCGAAGCGAAAAATGTGAAAATTTTCGAACTGCTTCTCCTCGGAAACCGTTGGGCCGATTGAAGTCAAATTTCATATGGAGCCTCTATGGGATGGGGGAAACCAAAATTTGCTCATGGGGTCCAGGTCACATGACCAAAATAGCCGCCAAGCCATATATGGTAAAACCCTTCAAAAATAGTCTCCTCCAGAACCACTGGGCAGATTTCCACGAAACTTGATAAATAGCATCTGGGACGTAGGCCCATCAAAAATTGCTAAAATGGTGACCCTGGGTTGACCTTGACCTTCTTTGTGCCTACGTCAAACTTTGACACATATGCTTTTGTATTGGAAAAGGGAGAATGCATTTTATCCTGCAAACAATTCAGAATACAGTACTAAAGTACAAGATATATTTTTGCTCCTTACGATAAGGCGCATTTATTGGGGGAACCGTTTTAGGTCTAGGTCACACGACCAAAATGGCCGCCATACCCATAAATGGTAACACTCATAAAGCTAAAAGCATTAGGCGGGACGTGCACTTTAGCTGAAGCACTGGTTCTCAACAGTGATCAGTTGTCAGCGATGTTTTGGTTTCTGACCGATTGTTTGTCAACTTTAAGGGGAATGGGAACAGCTAGCACAATTTTCCGCCATTTTTCAAAGGGAGACAACTTTCGGGACTCCTGTTCCCTTTTCTATAAGCCGTCCCATTGAAAAGGGGGTCTACACTTAAAAGAAAGAATTTGCTCCTCGGGAAAAAATTCTTTCCATTAAGAGTTGACCCGTATTGACATGGGAGACCAAAATACTTTTGCAGGAGTTGCCTCCCTTGGAGGTGTATACATTCCCCATAAATAATATTGCAGCAGCTTCACCGCTATTTTCTACAAGGATATCACACGGAGCTATAAAGTTAAACAGCACACAAAGTAAAGATTAAATGTATTGTTCAATAGACAGGACGCATTCAAAATAAAATATCCGGAAGTACCGGAGAATATTTTTCAATACATGCATTTCATTCGTTTACCCATATATGACTCGGGACTAAAACCTGGGTCATTGACAAACAGTGTAGACCGAGATCAGACGCCGCATAATGCGGCGTCTGATCAGGGTCTACACAGTTTACTTAAAGTAAGGAACTTAAGAATTAAACGAATCAGTCTTAGTCTAGTTTCAGAACCGTTTTTCCCTGCCTACACCCAGAGACAATCGGACCACCAGTGCTCTATGTCTGTGTTTGAGTTTTACGTCAAACCAATAACTAAGGTCATATGGAGACGGAACCTCGGCTTAAAGACTCATTCTCAAGTCTGGAGAAGCCAGGAATCGAGCTTATCCCTGGTTTGTGAGGCGATTAGCTTATCCTCTTCTCACTAGTATTGTCAGTACATGTAGTTTGATTTGTATTTTCAGCCTGATCATTGGAAAGAGATTCTAGAAAAGATACACATGAAAACCAAAAGTGGTTTTGACAAAGTTCATTCCGAAATCCGAGGTTTATTCCGGCATAAAAGTCACAGAGAGAAGCCACCAGCTTTACATCCCAGACCCAAACTCGCCCGTTTCATGAGCGCAGGAAACCAGCCAGAGAGTTATGCAGAAGGCACAGAAGATTCGCAGGAACCAAATTCAAAATTAAGACACAGCGCCTCGTTAGATAGTGCAGTCACAAAGTCAAAGAAGAAAGTAGAAAGGTCACAGAGCACTGCTTCAGGGAAGAAAACCGTCTCAAAAACACCTGACTTTTACTTAACGCCTTCTGCAGATGACAATGAATCAGATTCATATGAAGAAAATGTATTTGACGAGGAGAACCAAAGTTCAGACAGTCAGATGTCAATAGCAAATAGGCCACAACTGCCTCTGCCCGAACCGCCAGAAGAAACACACGAGGGTAGAGAAGCGGGGGATTCAGACTATGAGATTCATGATTACGACTATCCAGATCTAAAGGAACTAACTAAGCGTGGTTACGTTGGTATTGATGTAGCGGAAGCTGACAGGGTTTCCCGTCCAGGTCAAACAGAAAAGGACTTCTACGATTATAGTATCGATGAGGTCGCGTATTGCTTCAAGATGGTTGCGCTTCCTGGTATGGCAGACAAATGTGAAAAGGAAAAATTGGACGGAAAGTTCTTTAACGGCCTGTCAACGGATGAACTAAAAACATACTTTCAATTGGACCCGTTACATTTCATTAAAGTCAGAAAAGCAATATTTGACGGGTGGAGACCAATGTAAACGCGTAACCTTCACCACCATCTGGGCTAATTCAGCAAACAACAAATTGTTGATATTTTTCTTATTTTTCCCAAATAACAGGAGTTGATATCTCATGCAAATTGTATCCTGCTGTGGGGACAATTTGCATCAGATGTCAACTCCTGTTATCTGAAAAAAATAAGAAAATATTTCGAAATGTCGTCTGCTTAAAAATATACACAGCATGCAGAACGTTAAAATAGTCATAGCTCCGGATAAGGGTGGGGCGTAGTTTAAGGATAATTGTTCTTATTTCTTTAAAAACAAAAACAAAAAAAACGTGTGTTGTGGGTACTTGTTAGAATCGCCTCTATGAGGCGATTCTAACAAGTACCCACAGCATACGTTTCTGATGAGATATAAGGAAAATTATCAATAAATTATAATCTTATCCCACTTATCTAGAGCTATGAATGCCACCAAGAATTTAAACCCAAAGTTGTCCCACCCCTCATTCTTCCAAACTTTAGAAAGCAAAACCAAGACTATAACTGAACTAAATTGATTTTACGTTTGTCTATCTGTCTTTTTTGCTTGATATTATCTTTGAATTTTACACTTCATATATACTCGGCATACATTTTTATCACGTTAACAAGGCTGTATGATGAATACCTTTATATAAAGGAAAATGGGAGTATACAGGAGTTAGCATTATTTGTCCTTATTTTTGCCCCAAAACATAATGTAGGTACTTTTTGGAACTGCCACTACCTCATTTAGGCGGTTGTAACGAACACCGACAATATGTAATTTCATCAGAATGTAGAAAATATGAGGAAACAAGCTTAAATCGCCCAAACTTTCAAAGGGCCTAGACTCAAATAAAAAAAATCAGGTTTGTTTTTCAAAAATTTATCAGTTCATCTTCTCATCGTCCCCAATAAGTCTGTTAAGTTTCAGGGCAATAGCTGTAATGGTTTTTGAGATATCTTGTTTACAAGCTTAAAATGCCCAAAGTTCCAAAGGGCCATAACTCAAGAAAAAAAAATGGATTTTTTTCAACAAAGTCAATCAGTTCATCTACTCATCATCCCTAATATGTCTGTAAAGTTTCAGGGCAATAGCTCAAATCGTTTTTGAGATATCTTGCTTACAAGCTTAAAACGCGCAAAGTTTCAAAGGCCATAACTCAAGTAAAAAAATATAGATCTTTTTTCACAAGTTAATCAGTTCATCTTCTTACCATCCCCAATCAGTATGTAAAGTTTCAGCGCAATAGTTCTATTGATTTTTAGGTATCTTGCTTACAAGATCAGATATCTTACTTACAAGCTTAAAACTCCCAAAGTATCAAAGGGCCATAAATCAAGTAAAAAATCAGATTTTTTCCAAAACCTAATAGTTCATTTTCTCATCGTCCTCGATCAGTCTGTAAAGTTTCAGGGCAATAGCTGTAATGATTTTGAGATATCTTGCTTACAAGCTTAAAATGCCCAAAGTTCCGAAGGGACATAACTCAAGAAAAAAAATCGGATTTTTTCCAAAAGTTTATCAGTTCATCTACTCATCATCCCGAATCAGTCTGTAAAGTTTCAGGGCTATAGCTCTCATCGTTTTTTGAGATATCTTGCTTACAAGCTTAAAATGCCGAAAGATTCAAAGGACCATAACTCAAGTAAAACAATTCAGATTTTTTTTCAAAAGTTAATCAGTTCATCTTCTCATGATCCCCTAATATCATTCTAATATCATGATCCTCATGATTTCTGTCTAGTAGTAATTAACATGATTTTTGTTTTTTCAGCGTTAAGGGGCATACCATTTTGTTTACACCATATATGCAGTTTAAGAAGAGAATGTTGCAAATTAGAGTGTAGTGTTTTTAAATCAGGGTTCATGTCATAAATCGTTGTATCAACTGCATATAAATCAATCGAATGAACTTCATCAAATAACACCAATGGAAAGTCATTGATAAAAATTAAAAATAACAAAGGTCCCAATAAAGATCCCTGAGGGACTCCACATTTAACATCAGATATACTGGATAATTTACCATCAATAGATACAACCTGAGTTCGTTGACAAAGATAGGACTCCATGAACTTAATAAATTGCTCGTTACATTTATAGAGACTTAGCTTCTTTAGCAGTAATGAATGATCGACAAGGTCAAAGGCTTTCCTAAAATCAACCATTATGGTGCCAATGTTTTTGTAAATATTCTTCACCATATTTTTCATTGATCGTCTTTTCATTACTTTTGTATATATTTTACACGTGTAAATATTGTTGTGAAAGATGGCCCCATAGAAGACTGGTTTAAACCAAAATGGCCACCCTCTTAAAATAAAGAATTTACTTACTTACTTACTTACCCAAGCAGTATATAAAGTTTCAGCGCAATAGTTCTAATAGTTTTTTAGATATCTTGCTTACAAGATTACATATCTTGCTTACAAGCTTAAAACGCCCAAAGTTTCAAAGGGCCAAAGCTCAAGTAAAAAAATCTGATTTTTTTTTTCAAAAGTTAAGCAGTTCATTTTCTAATCATATCCAATCAGTCTGTAAGTTTCAGGGCAATAGCTTAAATGGTTTTTCAGATTTCTTGCTTACAAGCTTAAAATTCCCAAAGTTCCAAAGGACCATAACTCAAGTAAAAATATTCAGAGTTTTTTTCAAAAGTTAATCAGTTCATCTTTTCATCATCCCCAATCAGTCTGTAAAGTTTCCGCGCAATAGCTCAAATGGTTTTTGAGATATCTTGCTTGCAAAATTTCATAGCATTTTTGCAAAGAGACATAACTCCAAAAAGGGGCATAATCCTAATGAGAAATAAAACACAAGTCAATTATTTTTTCAAAAGGAAGTCATATATGAAATTTCAAAAACCTAGCATGCACGGTTCAAAAGTTATGCAATGCACTGAATAAAAAGCGGGACGGGCGGAAGGACGGACGAACATGGCAGAAGCAATATGCCCCCACAACTTCTTTGAAGTTGGGGGCATAAAAAGGACCGTTTTGGAGATATGAAAGCATTCTCTTCATCATTTACCGTCGCTGTTATTTACTGGATAACTTAATTCATGCCATAAAATATGATCACGTGGTTACTGGTGCATACCGACGTCCGTGACAACCTTATGTTTTCCACTGAATTTTTTACCATAAAACCGATTTAAAACCGTAATATCACAAACAGAATCCTACACTCATGGTCATTCCATATAAAATTTATGAAACTCGCAGGAGGTTCGTTTCATAGATTAATATGAAATGGTAAGATCCTCTGTATGCCACACGGGTATGTAATCGTAATGTTTATAATGTGATTATTTAAGGGGAATGGGAACACCTGGCTGATTTTTCCGCCATTTTTCAAAGGGAGACAACTTTCGGGACTTCCTGTTCACTTTTCTATAGGCTCAGTCCCACTGAAAAAGGAGTCTACTCTTAAAGGAAAGAATTTGCTCCTGAGGAGCAAATTCTTTCCTTCAAGGGTTGACCCTTATTGACACGGTAGACAAAATATTTTCGCAGGAGTTGCCTCCCCTGAAGGTGTTCCCATTCCCCTTAACTTGCGATTAACATCTCTCAAAGGGGCATTGAAAGATAGTGGAGATCGCGGTCAGTGCCTGGTCAGGGTCTGCACTGCTTGCTAATAACATAATATTTTCTACAGAACTTACAAAGAATAAAATAACCGCAAAAATATACTTCATTTGGACTTGCCCAAAGCAATCAGATGGAAAATTGCATTCGACGTGAGTGTCAAGCAAAATTATACGTTGATATCCTTTCCACTGCCACAGCATATTAATGGAGTAGGGTATATGTAGTATTAATGGGTAATTGATGCCCAAAACGTTTTGAACGACCCTCATTCTTTCGTATTTGACAAGGGTGTTTCCGGATACGGTATTCCCACAGCATGCATACTCACAGCATGCATATCAGCCATCTAAGAGATACTGGAAGAGGACCGGAAACTTCTATAACTGACAAAAAAGACAAATAAATAGCCTCTGAAATTGTCATTCTGTCCTGCTGTGTGCTGTCTATACCAAATAAGTGCGGCTGCAATGAAGACATGCCGAAAATAGCTAAACGCGAATGAAAAGTGCATGAGAGAGAGAGAGAGAGAGAGAGAGAGAGAGAGATGGGAAAAATAGGTAGAGGAAAGCAATTTTCACACTCTGTTTCCTATTGATAATGGGTAAGACAAGGCTAATTGCCCCAAAAGATCGGGTTCTAGGATGAAATGTTCTTCCCCTACCCCCATTTTAGTCATGATTTCAAAACTAAGGATAACAGAAAACCTGAAACCAGAGAGAAACATGTTGTCTATACCAAATATTAAAGTGCGGCTACAATGAAGACATGCCGAAAATAGGTGAAAGCGAGTAAAAAGTACATGTGTGTGTGTGTGTGTGTGTGTGTGTGTGTGTGTGTGTGTGTGTGTGTGTGTGTGTGTGTGTGTGTGTGTGTGTGTGTGTGTGTGTGTGTGTGTGTGTGAGAGAGAGTAGAGAAAAGCAATTTTCACAATCTTGTTTCTATTGATAATGGGTTAGACAAGGCTAATTTACCCAAAAGATCGGGTTCTAGGGTGAAATATTCTTCCCCTATCCCCGTTTTAGTCATGATTTCAAAACTAAGGATAACAGAAAACCTGAAACCAGAGAGAAACATGTTGTCTATACCAAATATTAACGTGCGGCTACAATGAAGACATGCCGAAAATAGGTGAAAGCGAGTAAAAAGTACATGTGTTTGGTGTGTGTGTGTGTGTGTGTGTGTGTGTGTGTGTGTGTGTGTGTGTGTGTGTGTGTGTGTGTGAGAGAGAGAGAGAGAGAGAGAGAGAGAGAGAGAGAGAGAGAGAGAGATGGGAAAAATAGGTAGAGAAAAGCAATTTTCACACTCTGTTTCCTATTAAAAATGGGTAAAACAAGGTTAATTGACCCAAAAGATCGGGTTCTATAGGGTGAAATGTTCTTCACCTACCCCCATTTTAGTCATGATTTCAAAACTAAGGATAACAGAAAACCTGAAACCAGAGAGAAACGTGCCACTGATCTACACTGAAACAAAATGACTTCCACACTGATTGCTCTTTAACCTTTTTTTTTTGTACAAAATCCCGCCCATCGGGGCCTGAAGAAATAGATGGGCTGCATGATTCTTCCACGCAGAGCTGAAACCGACCCGAACACGAGTCCTGTTAAACTGTTTAGAGGATCTAAACCTGCCCAGGCAAAGCGGTTCGCGTCGGACCGTCCATGCTTATAAACCCTATTTCATTGGGCGGCAGGGTTTGATATGTCCTTTCATCTCAGTGTCGGGTAATAGTCCCACAAAACTGGAAGCAACGTCTCCAAAATGTTGACGGGGACGTTAAACCTCATATCAAACAAACAAAAACCAAATGGATTCTCCCTCCTTATATACAGAGATTTCAAAATTTAGGGGTGTCAGGTTGTGGTGTCTTCAAAATGTGTTTGGATAATGTCTTAACTTTTTGCAAACAGTGTAGGCCCAGGTGATCTGGGCCTGCACTGTTTGCCAGGGTACCCCTTTTGAGGTGTCTGGTACTAAATGGGTTAACCTTGTCTGTGCCGAGCTTAGGGAATTATAACTTTTTTTTTCTTTTAGGGCGCTCAGTCAAATGCGCGTCGGACTGGCGATCACGAGGTCATGGGTTCGATACCTGCCGGGTCGGCAACAATTTGTCGTGGAGATTGATCATGAGATTCTTTCCCTTCCACTGATTCAAGAAGGGAAGCTGTCAGTTTCTTGCGAAAGAAGGTTAGCCTGTCCGGGAAAAGTGTGGTTAGGTAATCTGGCATCAATGTGTGTTGGGCTGTATCATTCCAAACAAATAAACAAAGCTCCGAGGGATAATTTAGAATTTAGGAAAGTTTTCCTCTTTTACCTGGGAAATGTTTCGATATGGCGATCATCATCATCATCATCATCATCATCATTTCTTTCTCTTTTTTTTCTTTACGAAAACACGCCTATTCAAATATATTGAAAATTTTACCATCAAAAACTGAAAATTTTTAGCTAAAAATTCTAATACTTTTTCAAATTTCTGCTCAGAACATAGACTGTGGGTACTGGAGGCGGTTCTAACGCGTATCCACAATCTATGTATTTAAGCAGAAATAAGAAAAAATATTGTACACCCCTATAAACCCGTTTTGCTATATAAAAGGGGGTCAAAATTACAGTGAAATTCCGTTATTAAGGCCACCTAAAATTAAGACTAAATCTGCTTTTAAAAGCTTATTAAGAAGGGTGCAGTTACTTAGAAAAAATAAGGTTTACCCCTGTAAACCCCAGTTTTACTATATTAAAGTGGGGTTCAAGGGGGTCACAATTATATAGGCATGTTTTCGTGATGAATTGATATTTATTCATCTGCTTGAATATTGTGATGTGGTTTGGGACATTTATGCCAAGCAACCCATTTTTGCACACGAGTTAAAATTATAGGAAAGCATTTTTATGGAACGCCTCAACTATCTTATGTCGAGATATGGCATCATGTTCTGTTGACATACCATTATGTTATATTCATATTCATTGCATATTGTTTGTTTATTATGTTGTCTTGTTTGTTTGTCATGCTATTGTGTTAACTTGTCATCTTAATAGCTTCCACTCAAGTTATATTCTGTCAAAAAATGGTCATGTCTGGTCAATATGCGATGCTGTTTTGTGAACTGGTCATCCTGTTTACTTCAACAACAATAGTATAATCTCACAGAACGATTTTGTCTGGTCACTTTGTAATATACGAAGTTAACTCGTCATCCTGTTTGCTTCAAGTGAAGAATTATTATATCAAAAAATCGTTATATTTGGTCAGTTTGAAATGATGGCTTGTAAACCCGCCATTCCATTGTCTTCAGTGGTAATTTTATGTCAGAAAAGAAATATATCTGCTAAGTTGGCAATGTTGTCGAATTAAACCATCATTGTCTTATTTCAATTGATCGTTTTATGCTGTTGAAAACTCATCATGTTGTTGTGACCTATATCTGGTAAAACCCAGTACCACCTGGTCACTTCGGCCTCAGTCGTTTCGGCCTGCAGTTAGGTTATCCGTTTTCATGCATATTACTGTCCCGCTCTTGGGTGTAGTTTTGATTTTCAGTAGAGTCGGATAGGGGTTTCCAAGCAAGACTGGCAATGTCGTAGTAGTTTTGTTTGATTTGAGATTTAACGTCCCCAACAACACTGTATAGATCATTTTGGAGACGTTGCTTCAAATTTTGTGGAACTTTTACCCGACATTGAGATGAAATGACAGCTCAAGCCCTGTCATCCAATGAAACCAATAGGGTTTATAAGCATGGGCGATCCAACATGCACAGCTTTGCCTCGGCAGGCTTAGATCCTCTAAGCTGTGTGCGGTCGGTTTCAGCTCTGCGTGGATGCGTCATGCAGCCAATCTATTTCTTCAAGCCCCGATGGGCGGGGGCCGCTGTCGTAGTAGTAGTAGTGGTAGTAGAAATAGTAACAGTAGTAGTAGTACTAGAAGTAGTAGCCTTTGTGGCAGTAGAACCATGCAATCTAATCTGTTTCTCATATCACCGATGGGTGGGGCGCAGAAAGAGCAGGAGTAGTAGTAGTAATAGTAGTAGTAGTAGTGGTGGTGGTGGTTGTATGGTAATATAAATTGTTGAAGAAGCACTAGCAGAAGTAGTACTTAAAGCTGCAGCAGTAGCAGTACTAGAAGTAGTAGTAGTAGTAGTAGTAGTAGTAGTAGTAGTAGTAGTAGTAGTAGTAGTAGTAGTAGTAGTAGTAGTAGAAGTTTAAGTAGTTATTACTAGTAGTAGTAGTAGTAATTTTAGTAGTTTTAGTAGAGTGATGGTCAAATTCGCCAGTCGTAGTGATATTCAAACAAAACTTAATGAGTTAAGATGACAAATTAATAAACTGAGGAGATATAAGGATTTTCTTACAGTACGGAAATGCACATGAAGCCAATATAATGACAGTTAACTTGACAGCGTTACTAATGGATCAGACATAACGATTTTCTAAAAGAATATAACTGCACTTGAAGCCAACACAATGACGATCTTACTAGATAGCATAACTAACTGATCAGACAACGATTTTCCAACAAAATATAACTGCCCTTGAAGCCAACACAATGACGATCTTACTAGATAGCATAACTAACTGATCAGCCATAACGATTTTCTAACAGAATATAACTGCGCTTGAAGCCAACACAATAACGATCTTACTAGATAGCATAACTAACTGATCAGACATAACGATTTTCTAACAGAATATAATTGCCCTTGAAGCCAACACAATGACGATCTTACTAGATAGCATACCTAACTGATCAGACATAACGATTTTCTAACAGAATATAACTGCACTTGAAGCCAACACAATAACGATCTTACTAGATAGCATAACTAACTGATCAGACATAACGATTTTCTAACAGAATATAACTGCACTTGAAGCCAACACAATGACGATCGAACTAGATAGCATAACTAACTGATAGGAAATAATGATTTGTTTGACAGAATTTTACTCCACTTGAAGCAAACAGGATGACGAGTTAACTGCGTATATTAAAACGTATCCAGACAAAATCATTTTCTGACATTATACTATTGTTATTGAAGTAAGTAGGATGACCAGTTCACAAAACAGCACCGCAAATTGACCAGACAACTTATTTTCTGAGATAACAGTATTCATTTGAAGCCTGCAAAATCACGGGATAACATGACAACATTGCAAACTGACCAGACATGACGATTGTTTGGCAGAATATTACTTAAATAGAAACTAACAAAATGACGAGTTAACACAATAACACAGCAAACGAACAACACAACATAATAAACAAATAATATGTAATGAATGTGAACAAAACACAATGGTATGTCAACAGAACAGGATGCCATATCTCGACATAAGACAGTTGAGGCGTTCCATACATTTTTAACTTCCCTGTAAAACATGGCGGATATATATTACGTGTTTTCATTCCATGTAATAGCATTCTTTCGAAAGAGGCATTGGGGAGCCTCAATATTTCTGTTTTCTCGTGTGAACTATCAAGAACCCTTGGCCAATTGCCATTATATAGATCTCTTTAACATAATGTTTTGGCAGCCGTGATATTCCAGTGATAAACAAACAATGTCTGAATGCGTGCGAACGTTTGTGTGTGGGTAGTGCTCTTGGGCAAATCTTGCCCCAGTCACATAACCCGGAAAGGAAACAAGCCAATTTACCGGAAAGGGAACAAGACAGTTCACCGACTCACTTAGCCGGGGAAGGGAACAAGACAGTTCACCGTCAAGAAAGTTGACAAACACGGATTTTTTAGACAATCGACAGATTTGAAGATAATTGGTGAACGCATCATGACGAAGCCTCTGGCATTGGGTTACGCATTTCGATATCACATTCTGACGTTCCAAGGCGGTTCTTCTGTAGCGGTTTATTTATGTTGTTGTTTGTTACTTGCTGTGTAGATCACTTGTGTCTTTTTATTTTGGATGGCCATATGGCCATTTTGTGGGAAAGTAACTGTCCTTATGGCCTTCCTTTGTTTAGGTTTCCATTATGGTCTGGTCGCTTAATGTTTGTGTTTCTTTCCCTTTGGTGTCTTTGTTGGGTGGAGTAAGTTAATTGTATCGATTCCTGATCTTTGTTTTACTTCTACTTTCCAAGCAAAATGGAAGGGTATACCGAATAGACTAGTGTGTTGCAGCGTCACTTTCAACACTCAACAGCCTCGGTAACTCAGTCGGATGCGCGTCTGACTGATGATCTCGAGGACGCAGGTTCGATACCTGCCGGTGTCGCCAACATTTTTCGTGAAGATAAATCATGAAATCTTTTCTACGGTCATTCCCTCCCTTCCGCTAATTCAAGAAGGACAGTTGTCAGTTTCTGGCGAAAGAATGTGCACCGTACTGGTTAACCACTTGCGTATAATCCTGCCCAGAAAAAGTGTGGATATGAATAGTGTTGACTGGACCGTTAAACTTCAGTACAAACAAACAAAATCAACACTCAACCATTTTTATCCGCCGACCGAATAGGTTCGGGGGATATAGCGATCAGCCTGGCGTCCGACCGTCTGCCCGTCCGTCCGTCCGTCGGTAGACGCAACCTTGTGATGGCCATTACTCCTATACCCTTTGAGATTCATTGATAGTTCTTGGCACAATTGTTCACAAGGCTGAGACGGCGTGTCATGTGCAAGAACCAGAACTCTGGATGCCATACTTTTTTAGTTATCTCCCCTTTTAATAAAATAGAATGACTACTTTGTGATGGCCATAACTCCAATACCCTTTGAGATATATTGATGGTACCTGGCACAGTTGTTCACAAGGCTGAGGCAGCGTGTCATGCACAAGAACCACAACTCTGGCTGACATGGTTTTTTGAGTTATCTCCCCTTCCAATAAAATAGAGTGACTACCTTGTGATTGCCATAACTCCAATTCCCATTCAAGATATATTGATGATACCTGGCACAGTTGTTCTCAAGGCCGAGACAGTGTGTCATGCACAAGAACCACAACTCTGGCTGCCATGGTTTTTTAGTTATCTCCTCTTCCAATAAAATAGAGTGACTACCTTGTGATGGCCATAACTCCAATACCCTTTAAGATATATTGATGATACCTGGCACAGTTGTTCTCAAGGCCGAGACAGTGTGGCATGGACAAGAACCACCACTCTGGCTGCCATGGTTTTTGAGTTATCTCCTCTTCCAATAAAATAGAGTGACTACATTGTGATGGCCATAACTCCAATACCCTTTAAGATATATTGATGATACCTGGCACAGTTGTTCACAAGGCCGAGACGGTGTGTCATGTACAAGAACCACAACTCTGGGTGCCATGGTTTTTGAGTTATCTCCCCTTCCAGTAATATAGAATCACTACCTTGTGATGGCCACATCTCCAATACTCTTTGAGATATATTGATGGTACTTGGTACACTTGCACATGAGGTTAAGCAGGTGTGTCACGTGCAAGAACCACAACTCTGGGTGCCCTGGTTTTTTTAATTATCTCCCCTGACAATATAACCTTTTGATGGCCATAACTACAATACCCTTTGAGATATATTGATGGTACTTGGCACAATTGTATACAAGGTTGAGATGGCGCTTCATGCATAAGAACCACAATTCTGGGTGCTATGATAAATATTTGAGTTATCTACCCTTCCAATATAACAGTATGACCAGCTTGTGATCTCCAACAACCTTTGAGACATATTGGTGGTACTTTGTACAGAAATGCATGAGCTTAAGCAGGCATGTCATGCGCAAGAACCACAGTTCTGAGTACCCTGGTTTTTTAGTTATCTCTCCTTAAGTATAATCTTGTGATGGCATTACCTGCAATACTTTTGTGATATATTGCTGGTTTAATTCTGGTGCACTTTCTATTGGTGAACAATCCTCTGAAGGCCATATTGGCTTTTGGTCGGGGGATTTGCCATCTCTTCCGATGACGATTTTTTCCTCTTTACGTAGCAGATGTCTATTTCGAAATTTAGAGATGTCAGTTTTAGTTTTTTTATAGAAATGTGTTTAGAAATTGCTTGAACATTTTGCAAACAGTGGGGGTCCTGATCAGAAGCCGTGTTCTGTGACGTCTAGCATGGGCATGAACTGTTTGCTATTGTACCCGTTTAAGGGTTTCCCGTCTGTAATGGGATAACTTTCCAGCCAGCAAAGAATGACAGCCCAACGTCGGGCCGACAGCGATACTACGTGACAATATAGGGATCAGCCATGTTTTTTCATGCATTAACATTGCTGGATTCCGAGGAAGCTGTTTGAACGTGAGGCCGCTAGGCCGAATGTTCAAATATCTTCCGAGGTATCCGGCAAATGTTAATGCAATGAAATAACCATGGATGATCGTTGTTCTTGCATAACTTGCGAATCCGAACGCAAATTCTGACGGAAACGCCCAAAAGCTCCATATAAATTCCATATAAACTCTTAAATGCGACAGGCAAACAAAAATGGCGGCCAGTTCATAATGTTGATTTCAATGACGTTGTCATGCAGTGACGTCATCACAGAACCATAAAATGCTACGTTCAGGGCGATAACGTTACGTCTTACAACGTAACGTAAAAAAGCAAGGCCTGTATTGTGATATTAAAAGCTAAAAAATCCATGTTCAAACAGCACGCGAATTTCATGATTTGAACATGTTTTTTTGCTGTTTGAGCATGGCTTTCGGTCCATTTGACAATGACTTCAAACAGCCATGCGCATAGGTATTTTTGCAAGAATATAGGGATCAACCATGGTTTTTCATGCATTAACATTCGCCTGGTCCCGAGGAAGCTGTTTGAACATGAGGCCGCCAAGCCGAATGTCTTCCGAGGTATCCGGCAAATGTTAATGCAATGAAATAACCATGGATGATCGTTGTTCTTGCATAACTTACGAATCCGACCGTAAATTTTGACGAAAACGCCCAAAAGATCCATATAAATTCCATATAAACTATTCAAATGTGAGAGGCAAACCAAAATGGAGGCCATTTCAGAATGTTGCTTACAATGACGTTGTCATGCAGTGACCCTCTGACGTCATCAAAGAACCCTAAAACGCTACGTTCAAGGCGATAACGTTACGTCTTACAACGTAACGTAAACAAAGCAAGGCCCGTCTTGTGATATCAAAAGCTCAAAATCCATGTTCAAACGGCACGCGAATTTCATGATTTGAACATGGTTTTTGCTGTTTGAGCACGGCTTTCGGTCCATTTTAGACTTGCCCAAGTCTGTTAATTAGGTGTAGAAATAATTGTTTACAAAAAAAAAAAAAAAAAAAAAAAAAAAAAATACATTGTAAATGAAATAGCAATACAGTCTTTTATGACACATTCAGGGATGAAGACTAAAGAGACTTTTACATATTTTTTGTTTAAAGGGACTTTCATTTAGAAATAAAAAATGTAAATGTAGGGACTTGGGCAAGTCTAGGTCCATTTGACAATGGCTTCAAACAACCATGCGCATAGGTATTTATGCAAGAACGTCATATCGAGGTCGGCCCGACGTTGACCCGTTGTTGCGTGCTAGTTGGGTTGTTACTAAACGTTTTATAGAGAAAGATGATAAAATCATTTGAGTCATGGCACGACAGACCGTTGCGGCCAGCGAAGAATCAGATCAGCCTGCGCATAAGCAGTCTGCTCAGAGGCTTCGCTATCCGTTAGAGCATAGCCTCATAACCTCTGGGCTATCCAAAGGTTTACTCCAATCGGACTGGTTGAATGTACAGGGTGATCTGAGTCTCCTCTGGTAGCACAAGCCTTATTGTCCGTTACCTCATGTCCCGACTCGTCCTAATAATATTGACAGACTAAGTTGACCAAAGTAATCTTCAGTACCTAGGCCGCAGAATAAATAAAAAATCAAATACAGTAAAATTCCTATATTAAGACCACCTTTGGGACTGTTCAAAAGTGGTCTTTATTAAGACCACCTTTGGGACTTTTCAAAAGTGGTCTTTAAGACCACTTTTGAACAGTCCCAAAGGTGGTCTCTGACCTGTATGCTGAAAACACAAAGAACCAATAACTGCAACCTACTAAATAAGCTTTTTAAAGCAGAATTAGTCTTAATAATTTTAGGTGGTCTTAATAGCGGAAGTTCACTGTATTACATTTCTTGAACCAGGACATTTGCTGTACGGTAAAACTTGAACACTGATTGCTCTTCTGAAGTTCTGAAGCCTGTTTCGAACTAGTTTTTGGGTCCCTAGGAAATTCTTTTCAGACCTACAGATCCAAAATTGGGGATAATTGGGGCTTTTTTCCCTTTATTTCATTTTGCAAATCGTGTGATGTGGGCACTCATTAGAATCGCTTCGATGATGCGATTCTAATGAGTACACAACCACGCAACATGCTTTCTTCTTATAGAACATAAGTAAAATATACCTAAATCGTTCTGACCTAGCTGACGTACTGCAGCTGGTTCTATCCCAACCCCGCCCACACACGCACACATTGACTCGAACTTCGAACTAACCCTGTATTGTTTCAAAGATGTTCTAGCCCTCATCCAAGTCTAGCCCTCATCCAAGGGAAGTCTTTGTTCCTGCGGGAGCTAATTCTTTCCGTGATGAGTAGCCTATACAAGACAGCAGGGAGGCAAACAAAAAGCTCTTGCAAAACGACTGTAAATCAAAGCACTGACAGCACTGGTGGGTCGAACAGACTTAAAAAAATGGTCCTGAACGTAGATTTAGACTGTTTCGTTTAACCCTTACATTAACCTTTACAATTGGGCCCCGTCAAGCGATTTTGGTACTTATTGCCTATGCGAGCAGCGAAGGTTCAGGCGAGCCTGCGCATCCGCGCAGTCTCGCCAGAACCATCGCTGCTCGCTCATACAAGCAGTGAATCAAGAGGAACCTTCAGACAGAAAGCCATATCCCTGGCCCCTCTGAATGGCTGGGCATGCGCAGTTAAAATTTGTCATGACGGAATGCTCGAAGACACAAATTCGCTTGGCGGGGCTCAATTGATCCTTACATACCTGCGGCGCCTGCTCTGGATCTACATTGTTTGCCGAACCCAACCCAGGATTCGAGTCCATATTCTATTGACAACCCTCTTATTACGCAATTCTCTGACTTTACAGTGATAAGAATATCTCCACTATTTTTATAAATAACCGTAACTGGATTTGATACTTCTACGCTGAGTAACTTTAGGGCGATTGACAAGCAATCGACCCAAAAAAGCTCTTGCAAAACGCAAAACAAATGTTTAAGCCACGTGTGCCCGTCCAATTTAAATGCCCGGTGCCAGTGTATTCCCTTGTCGACCAATTAGAGTTCATCTCTGGTTGACGAGTTGATCACAGTTTCTGGTGTTACTTTAGGTCGATTGTCTTCTGTTTTCTTACGTTCCCGGTCGTTAGATGATTTGTTTCGCCCTTGATCTTGAACTGCGAATCTGTGAGCCTCGATTTCAACAACGTCTTCCATTTCCGCTTCCGTTTTCTGATTAGACTGGTTTTCACCGGGTAGTTTATAGCGGAATTCCGAATTTATCGCGAATAAAAATGTCATGACGTTTGTATAATTCAAAAAGCCTTGCTTCGATTTGTCAAACTGCACCGCGTTTACATTTTCCAAGGTTTCAGCATCCGGTACCAAGACGAATAAGGCTGGGGGGTCTATGAAAATCTTTTCTAAACCGATAACTTTCAAGTCGTCACTGTTTGGTTTGTAGAGTCTTGCAAAGCTGAAATATTTTGAAAATCTGATGGCGAGTGCTTTCCACAGAACTGGAGTTTCTTCTTCCTCTATAAATAAATATAAAATAAATAAGTTCGCTTAATGCAAACACGTGTGCAAATCGATTGATTACCCAATCAGTCAGAACAGAGTCTGTCCATTCTGCTTGAAGTATTGAGGTTTCATGTCCCCGTCAACATTATATATATAAGTCATTTTGGAGGCGTTGCTTCTGAATTTGTGTGACATTTACCCGACATTGAGATGAAATGACATCTCCAGCCCTACCGCCCAAAGAAACATAGGGATTAAGGAACGGTCCGACTTGCACCACTTTTCCTAGCCAGGCTTAGACCATTTAAGCGGTTTACCAGTACTCAGGTTCCGTCTGATTCAGCTCTGCGCGGAAGCAAGATGCCTCCAAGCCACGATGGGCGGGGAAAAGCATGCAGATATGCACAGACAGATCGGAGGTTTGCTGTGTGTGTTAACCAACAACTAAGATCATATGGAGAAGGGACCTCGTTTTAGATACGCATTCGAAAGTATGGAGAAATCGGGAATCGAATAATTACGGATTTAAAAAGATGAAGAAACCCGGAATCGAACCCTCGACCCCTGGTTTGTGAGGCAAGTAGCTTTACCATTACACCACGGAGGCATCTGTGAGACTTGCTTTTAACGCATGAAATACATATGTATTATAAATCACTTGAGGATATACAGTAATGAGAAGGCGAATTTGAGGTTTATTCGAATGCCATATAAGGCTGCCACGATTAATCGTATAATCGACTAATCGATCGTTAAATTCCACAAAAATGATTATCATTTCTGATTTGCTTTTAATCGGTTACTTGATAAGTACAATTTACTACCGAAAGTTGTGCCTAAAATAGCTGGATGAGTAGCAAATAGTGCTGACCCTGATGAGACGCCGCATTATGCGGCGTCTCATCTGGGTCTACACTGTTTGCTCAGGCATGTCTGTTCAAATATACATATGGTAAAGTGCAACATATAGTAAGAGTCATGCTCAGACAGAAAGTCAGACAGGTAAAATAATGACAAAAACCTTAGCGATTACTAATCGAGTATCGATCGCAATGACAGGACTGATAATCGATTATCTTTTCCCCTCCGATTAGCCAGCCCTTATGACATCAACACGGAAGCATATCTGCTTTACAGGTTCAACAGAAAGACAACAATCGCAGTGGATGAAAACAGCCTTGAAGTGTCTTTTAATTTTTTAACCCCGATGAACAATCGAACTTCAATGGCTCGAAAAGCTTTGGGACCATGGGACTTTGTTAGTTTGGTCTATTGAGAGTTACTCATATCGCCAGATCAGGGGCATAAAAGGAATATCTTTAAGATTTCCTTTAAGGTAAAGATATGCCGTGTGTATTCAATAGAATCGCCTCATCGAGGCGTTTATAATGAGTACATACAACATACAGTTTAAGACAATATATAAGAATTCTCCCTAAATTATACTTAATTTTGTATAGTAAATCAACACCAACACGAAATAATCTTTATCATGCATTAACATCAACGTTAACATCAACGTCCCTCAACCAAATTATCCCAAATATAGTAACTTTAGTTATGGGAACAGTTTCCTAGGACCTCAAGAACGAGTTTGAAACCGCCATGGTAAACGAATAATCGATGTTCAAGCCATCGAAGGGTCTCTGTATAACCCTATTAGAAATGCTTCTGTTTTCTTTTGAATGCCGCTATCTTCATCTTTTAGTTGGGTTTTACGGCCTAATTATTATCGTATGAGTACCCTGCTGTTTCACGTGGCCAAAATTGTACGATTTTGAATCAGCACCACGGACACCCTTTATATGGAAAACTTTAAATTGCACGACCCGCAGCAAAAGCGACCGACTGAAGTCGGTTGATTTTCTAAGAGTGCCCTAAAATCACCGTGTCATTCTGTCAGTCTGTCTGTCCGTCCGTAACCCATTTGTGAAAATTGGTGACAGTGACTTAACCGATTGGAATTTTTAAATAATTTTTGAGATCTATCTAATAATATTTAAATAATTTAAATGAGATCTAACTAATGAACTTGCCAAATATTACATTCCATTTATTATAGCCTCGCCGAGGCGAAAAATGTGAAAAGTTTCGAACTGCTTCTCCTCGGAAACCGTTGGGCCGATTGAAGTCAAATTTCATATCGAGCCTCTATGGGATGGGTAGAACCAAAATTTGCTCATGGGGTTCAGGTCACATGACCAAAATGGCCGCCAATCCATAAATGGTAAAATCCTTCAAAAATAGTCTTCTCCAGAACCACTGGGCAGATTTCCACGAAACTTGATAAATAGCATCTAGGACGTAGGCCCATCATAAAGTGCTAAAATGGTGACCCTGGGTTGACCTTGACATTCTTTGTGCCTAGGCCAAACTTTGACACATATGCTTTTGTATTGGAAAAGTAAGAATGTATTTTATCCTGCAAACGATTCAGAATACAGTACTAAAGTATAAGATATATTTTTGCTCCTTACGATAAGGCGCATTTATTGGGGGAACCGTTTTAGGTCCAGGTCACATGACCAAAATGGCCGCCATACCCATATATGGTAACATTATCATCTTAAACCGTAAAATTGCTTAAAATGCTTGCGCGGGAAGCATTATGATTGGACGTATTCTGGAAGCGCAATTGATCATATAGACTAGTGAGAAGAGGTGACGGGGCGAAGGATTCCAGTCCGGCCACAACATTCATGGACAGTGATTAGTCCCTCTCCGCCTTCCTCTAGATTACTAGACAGGCAAAACGTGTTGACTTTGGAGTGTGGAGGATGTATAAGTTATGTATTTTTGTTCGATTCGAGGTTAAACGTCCCCGTCAACACTGTATAGGTCATTTTGGAGACGTTGTTTTGTAGGACTTTTACCCGACACTGAGGTGAAGTGACATCTCACGCACTGTCGCCCAATGAAACACATGGGGTTTATAAGCAAGGACGCACCGGCTCGCACCGATTGGCCTTGGGCAGGCTTAGATCCTCTAAGCGGTTTACCAATACTCGTGTGCATTCAGTTTCAGCTCTGCCTGGAAGCATCATGCAGTCCCATCTATTTCTTCAAGCCCCGCTGGGCGGGGGCCCAAGTTACATTTATTATATGTTTGAAGACGAAACCCGAAAGAAGAAAAAAGGCCATTTCACAGCCAGGAAACATGTAGACGAACTGCCGTAATAGTGTTGGTTGTTGGACCCTAAAGTTAGAATAAGATGACTCTGCAAGGCAGTATACCTGTGATCAAATAAACCGGAAACTTTGATGGTATCGCCGAAAAGCATTCCACTAAAAAGTCTTGAAGCCCGCTTCCAGTGATCTTGAGAGTCTTGTCGGGAAGAGATGATACAGCTAAAGACCTCGCCTCGTTCTGAGTGTCTGCTCTGCTCCAGTTTTTCTCCTTCGTCCGTTTGTCTCCGAACGGATAAGCTCTTGAAGCGACATCTTTCTCCTTGTCGTATGCCTAAAATAGATTAAAAGAAACTGGCTAAAACGACCCTGTTTTGAATATCGCATGCATGTGATATTATAACATTGAGGCGGTTCTTAAGAGGGCGCACTATCTTCCTTTAAAGTGTACTCGTAGCCCCTAATATATGAAAAGTTTTAGAAATAGGTAATGTCTCATTTCAAACATTTTTCAATACGCACATGCGTAATAAAGGGCGATACGCCGATGTAATGTTAACATTAGATTGCATAGGTCTGCTATCATTGTGTACGTTTCATATCCGTGAACGAGTCGGGTTGTATTTTCAGGGTCATTTTTTATCATTAGAGGTAATTTGGGTGTCGTGTTTGACAAAATCGAAATCAATAAGTAGGAAAGCAAGATTTGTATACAGGTAGAGCATACAAAAATAGCATTTAATCTATAAAATGTACTACAGACTGTCTAAAAAGAAACCCGCAGTACACCCAATATCACACCACTCCGCGCATGGTTTGCACTGTTTTCTATTGTGATACAACTTTGGCATGTGCTTTAAAAACAATAATGGGCGTGTAAAGCCCAACGTCCCAGCAAGAGCAAGACCATATGGAAAGGGTACCTCGGTTTAAAATCTCGACAAAAAGATTGGCCATCCCGGGATCGAGCTCGCGGTCCCCTGATTTATAAGCCAAATATCGTATCGGTCAAAAAGGCTTTGCCTGTCGAAATGCACTAATATTGGTAAGAATAAAAACTCACGATTTCTTTCAAAAACGATTCTGAACCTCTTGTATCAACCATTCCAATCCAACATAGCCCTCTTAAATGTGTAGCCATGGTTTTCCAGGCCCTATCCATGGTTCCATCGTGAAAGATAACTATCCAGGGATCCAAGTTCTGCAAAACTTTTTCCGTGAAATTTTCTTGGGTTAAAGGAAACATATCACGATACATCTCCTCAGGGTTGAAAGCCGGACTCTGGCCCTGATCCCCTAAATGTTCTTCACACTTTGCTGTTGACAAAAATGCAAAAAGACAGCAAATTGTTACAAGAGTTTCCATTGTTGTTGGGTTCAGTTATAGTAAAGAATGGTTCGGGCCAATAAAACATATTAAATTAGAGCAGGAAGTACACGTGTTGCGATTTTATAGATTGATAAAATTGGAGACAAGATCATTGGCGTTTAAGGGGAATGGGAACACCCGACAAACTATTCCGCCATTTTTCAAGGGAGACAACTTTCAGGACTTCCTGTTCGCATTTCTATAATCCCTGTCCCATTGAAAAAGGGGTCTACTCTTAAAGGTAAGAATTTGCACCTTAGGAGCAAATTATTTTCTTTAAGAGTTGATCCCTATAAACATGGGAGACAAAAATACTTTTGCGGGAGTTGCCTCTCCTGAAGGTGTATCCAGACCCCTTTAAGCTGTAATTATTTGAACTTCAAGCTCGAACACCTTTGGGACTATGAAATTTTGTTCGAGATAGGGGCACCTTGAGTCACTGAGGGTTCATCATAGGGCAGTCGTTTTTCAAATGTATTAAAGGTAAAGTTATGTTGTGTTTACATTAGAATCGTCTCATCGAGGCGATTCTAATGAGAACACACAACATAACTTTTCAGGACAAATAAAAACACCTTCACCCTTATCCCGTTGAACATGATAACCCCTGCCTTTGCAGCCATGCAGTGTAGAACCAGATCAGAGGGCTTAGAAGCCATCTGATCAGGATCTCCACCGTTTGTCATACAGTTTGTGAACTGAAAGAATACATTATAACAAGTAATTTGATTGGTTGATAAACAGAAATGGGCATGGCTAAATTAATTTATTCAGCAGGATAAGCGAATCAGCCGTGGTAAACGAGCTATCGGTGTTCAAGCGATTCAAGTTTCAGTGTACCGTGCCGGTTGTGGAGGCGCATTATGATAACAAAAATATCATAAAATCTTTCATGAGTTCGGAGTCGAAAAAGCCTGTTCTACCCCCCGGGATTTCCGGGCAGATTGGAACCTCGGCATCCCCAGGGTTTAAAACGCCTAAATCGCAAAAACACGCATATATAATTTTAATCCCCTTAAAATTCACTTTCATACAGTAAAACTGGGGTTTACAGGTGTACACATTATTTTTTTTTTATTTCTGCTAAAAAAAACACAGATTGTGAGTACTCCTTAGAACAGCATCACCGAGGCGGTCCTAACGAGCACACTCAACCTATGTTTTTTTTTGGCAGTCATATGAAAAATGTTAGAATTTCTATCTGAAAATTTTCAATTTTCATTTTTTTTTTTTTTTGGTGGTAAAATTTTCAATATATTTGAATAGGCGTGTTTTCGTAATGTATCGAATCTATACGATTAAGACTACCGCATTTTTCCGAACACGTTTATTTCTTGCGGTAAACCGAGTGTTGGCTGTTGCGTTGCCAAGGTAAATTATCGTGAAATTAAGCCTACAGCTGCATAAAAATAATTCCAGATAATCGGAAATGCAAACAGTGTTTAATCTTCACAGTTGAATGTATTAATATAATGTTATTAATCAAATAATTTCGTATTGGCCCAGTTACAGGTCCGAGGTCTGCTGTATTGGCACGAGGCCGAAGGCCGAGGCCAATACAGCTGACCGAGGACCTGAACTGGGCCAATACGAAATACTTGATTAATGACAATTTTATTAATTGATGCAATTAAAACATGATTTATGATTTTTGAATATTGGTTGACCTTGTTTAATATAGGATAATCAATTAATAAATGAGAATAAAAGGGAAGCGAATCAGACAAATATCGATACTGGTCGTCTGCAAGGCCATATTGCGCGATATAGGGATTCGTTCCTTTCCTCTCGCACATGTCAGTTATTGACATGTGGGTCAGTTTTAATTCCGAATTAACTACGGCTATGGAAAGGCTTATTCCAACGAAAATTACCAAAACAAAGCATAGTGCACCCTGGATCGATAACATGATCAAGCATCTCGTCAGAAGACGCAATCGAATGTACTTTCGTGCTCGTAAGTCTAGCAGTCCTGGCGTTAAAAACCATTACAAATGGTTCAGAGGTAATAAGAGATGCATATTGGAAGCATCCAGCATCTTTACCTTTGAAGATGACAACAAGATGACGACACAGATCCTGATAGTCCCCAGCAGGATGGTAAAAAAGTTTTGGTCATTCGTAAAGCCCCTGAAAAAGGAAGCGTTTGGGATCACTTCGCTAAGGGGAAACAGAATTCTTGCACACCAGACAAGGAAATCCGCGATTTTACCCTGGGATAGAAATTTATGTTCTGACCCTGGTGTTCCGACCCAAATCGAATATAATCGCGTGTTTGATAAATGCACTGGTTGATTACAACCTCATGCACGGCGTCGTCATGCGTGACGTCACTAAACATTCCTGTCGTGTCATCACAAAATGGCGGACGTCGGTAACCGAAGTGGCAGCAGCATTAAAAATCCGTGCAAAGAAATGCAAGGTATGCAAGAAAAAGAATCCAATATGGGTGTGAGGGTGGATAGAAAAATCCGTCCCTCGGGATCACTGTCCGGCGTCACTCGGCAAGCCTCGTGATGCCGGACAGTGTCCCTCGGGACGGATTTTTCAATCCACCCCTCACACCCATATAAGATTCTTATATTCTAAGATAAGGTTAACATATGTAACAAACAGTTTCAATATAGGGTTCTTGCATAAATACCTATGCGCATGGCTGTTTGAAGCTATTGTCAAATGGACCAACAGCAAAAACCATGCTGTTTGAACATGGATTTTGAGCTTTTGATGATATTTTGAATATGGTTATTTCATTGCATTAACCCTATAGGTGCCACAGGGCCAATATTGGGCCACAGGTGTAACTACGTTGAGTGCCAGCGGGCCAATTTTGGGCCAATACTTTGAATGAAGATAGAAAGATATCTGCGGAACAAAATTCTCATTTCTTTTCGGTTTTGACCAGAAAAATCCTTTGAAAACATTCTCCAAGTACCAAATCTGCGCTATGTGTGCTTGAATGTGCGTGATAAGATCAAACAGGCACATACCCTCAGTGCAATTTTTATGGATGACTGTGTTGTTTTTCCCGCGTACGTAATATTACGTCATTAGCAGTGCTGGACGTTACGTCAGTCGATCGCAACGTCGCGCGTAACGTCGCGCGCAGTTAATTTGAGCAAGGTAGTTCAATTGTCTTCGTGTTTTCTTTGCTGTGGATTTTGTAGCGTTTTTCCCGGCGTTTCGAGTTCATATATGCGCATATTCTATTGTATATACAGTTTGGCACCACACTAAAAAGTACGGGCTATTCAAGTAGAACATTTCTTTTTTCTTTTCTTTTTATTTTCTCACTTTACTGGCATAATCTACTGACTCTAGTTTAACAATAATTTCTTTGTGAAATGAAATCAAATTTCATATGAGCTACAACATCGTATCATATGCCTCCTACCATATCCCACGATACAACTCCTGCTTATTTTACGGACACCCGTACAAGTGACTTAATTGTCGGGCAGCCAGGATGGTTTTATATTGAAATATCTGCAATGATTTTTTTTACATAACGTGTATTCTCAACGCGAATATAGAAAACTCTGACGAGACTGCGCGTATGCACATGCTTGCCTGAGCCTTCGCTGTTCGTCCATGCATAAGGGGCAGTTTATTTGTATGCGCCATGGTGTTCAAATGATGCTGATCCCCCCCCCCCACACACACACACACACACACATTTCCAAACATCAACCAGTCCTAAACACATTTATCCCACTCATCAAGGGTCAAGGGATATCACTCTTCTTTAGAATTAGGAAATTCTCACGTTAGGCTCTTTTTATGCTTTCAGGATTTTCTCTGCTATTTTTGCTTTCTTTTTTTGTGTGTGTGTGTTGATGTGTGTGTGTGGTGGGGGTGGCTGTTACGGCCCTTTCATGACTGTTTCTCTCATATGGAGCTGATCGTTTATCAGATGTGGGAGAAAATCGGGGTTACGGGGGGAAAAAACACCTGATTTTTCCTCTACTATAAAGGGATACTTGCTGGATCCTGTGAATGTAATTTACTTATCAATACTTTGAAAATGAAAGAGAAAGTATCAGAAAAAAATGTAGGATTCATGGAAATGAGAGAGAGAGAGAGAGAGAGAGAGAGAGAGAGAGAGAGAGAGAGAGAGAGAGAGAGAGAGAGAGAGAGAGAGAGAGAGAGAGAGAGAAAGATAAATGTTTATACCTGGTATTGTATTTTCGAGTTTTCAATGAAGATAAATTTTAAGTTTATGTCACGGTCTGTTATATTTGAAAACTTTCTTCACAACTTTTTTTACAGCTGAATTTGGCATTGCTAGTTATTTCGGAAGGTATTTTAAGTTTTATGGCCCTGTCAAGATTATTTCACTTATATCGGGTCGATTGTTAATCAGAGCTGGGCGAAAACCTGAGTACCGGAGAAAAACATACCTTGCACTCCGTGGCTCGTCTCACACGAGCCTGTGACACGAGCCTAGCTCGAACCATTAATGATTAAAAGTCAGTGCTCGGAAGCATCAGCCAAACTATTCATTAGGATAATAAAGCAATATTTTTTTCTTCGATATAAAGTGGCGTTTACAAGGTATACATCGCACGAGCTTGTTAAAGTGATGAGAAAAAATATGATCAACGTTTGGAATAATGAGAACGGGATGTTCAGAAAAGCCACAAAGAACGCAAACATCCCAAACTAAGATGAAACGACAGCATACACACAATCGAAGTTCTGATTGTGCCTACCAAAGCGACAAACGTACGAGAAGTTGCAAGAGAACAGACGCCTTGGAACGGTCCATTTTGGTTAACATGCCCGAACGATATAAGACACATTTGCTTGGTTTTAGAAATGGCATGTTTCCGATGAAAGTTTGTGATATCTTTATTATTTATGCTCGAAACACAAATTGTGTGTGCCCGTAAGAGCCGTCTCAAAGAGAAAGTTGTAACAAGTACCAACAATCTATGTTCTGAAACAGTTAAAAACTAGATTATCTCTACCCTTATACACCCTACTTTCCATTAAATAAAGTGGGGTGTACAATGGTGTTTTGGCTAACTTGTTAAGGTGACTACCAGGCCCCGAGGTTATAAAACTTTTTTCATACTAAACTCAGCTGAGCATGAAACTTGTGGTGCTCATAAAAATTCAAATACTAATAAGTTGAGCGATTTTTCTTTCTCAGATAGCCGAGAATGTTATTTTAAATTGCCAACAATTGTTGGCATTTTAAAATTTGTGAGCATGACAAATTTCATGATCAAGTGAGTTGAGCATGAAAAAAGTTTTATAACCTCGGGGCCAGGCTTCACATTACAACCGGAGTGCTAAACCATCGCGAACTTTTAGGAAGCTTATACGTTTTCTATAGTAAAGGGAAAAATTGTACGCCGGTGTGACCTTTCCACAAAATCTAACAATAGACCCCATTTTTAAACCATTCGCGGAACATATCAACCTTTTCCCCCTCGTCAAGTGGTATCAGTCTTGTTTGTTAGAAATTGGAAATTTCCTCTAGATACCTCTTTTTATGCTTTTTTTCTCTGCTTTTTTTACGCGTGGCATAAAAATGACAAAAAAACTTCTGCGAAAACAGATTGAAAAATAAAATAATGTTTATTGCTTTTATTAGACGGACTTTTCAAGGAAAAATTCCGTCCTTTAGAAAAGCGATGTCCGTGCTGGTGGGAGGGCGGGCGGCCGGCCGGCCGGGCGTCCGCCTCCGGGCGGGCGGCCGGCGGGGCTGCGTCCGCGTCCCGGTTTACCTTTTGGTTAACCCTAAAAAAACCCGTCCATAATGCCATCGTTTTTCTTGTTATACATGTATCTATTCTCATTATTGTTTTATCTTTATAACTTTTATTATAAAAAGTATCACGAGTATATTTCATGTAAAACAAAAGACAGAAATTACCATGTATTACAAAATCAATAACAAATAAATAAAAACTGCAATTTATATGGACCTACTGTCAAAGGTGTTTGTTACAAAGCCGATGTTTACCGTAAAGTTGAACAGATTTAGCAGATACACGGGTGGTAATCAGGGGAACTAGCTCGAAAATGAGTCAATGGAAATTTGTTCCCTCGACACATCCAGGAACTCTCGAGCTAGCTCCATCGCCACGAAACTTGTAAACAAAGGTAGGTGTTGAAGAGTTTTATCACCATTTTCTCCTTTGTAAGCTATTTATAAAAAAATCCGGCAATGCAGTTCCACATAGAAACGATTTAACTTTGTACCTCGCTAGAATTTGCCATGCAAATTTGCAGCGCTGGAGTATGAATGAAACTAAACTTTTTATCACGGACCTGAACAATTGTCAATTTATGTCAACACGGAGATTTTGGCCAAGGATTTTTCATTTTCCGCCCAAAGTACGCCCTTCACACCCCCAGAAGCAACATCCCTAGTGAAATTAAACATGGAACGTTTGAAATAAGCAAAATATTTTGGCCGTGATTACGTAACTTGCGACTTATGACGAAATTACTGTCCGAGCTAGTCTTCTCGACAAGGAGCTAGTTCACTCGACATGGAGATATTGCCCTCAAAATGAAGATGAAACATCCATCAGATGACTGGGGCCTGATTCGATGTCTTTCTATGGTAATTTATCCAACTGTTTTTTTTTTACCTCTGTCTAGTGGGGTAACAAGATACTATGCCCACAAGACGGCCCCTCAGTCGTTTCTCCCTGGTCGTTTCGCCCCATTTTGCACCCAAATCTGTTTCGTCCACAAAGCCTGGTCTTTTCGCACCCTGAGTCATTTCGCCCACCTAGTTGCTTCGCCTCTTCCAATTCACTCGACGTTTAGATATTGCCCTCAAAAAATGAAGATGAAACATCCATCAGATGACTGGGGCCTAATTCGATGTCTTTCCAGGCAATTTATCCAACTGTTTCCTTTACCTCTGTTTAGTGGGGTAACAAGATACTATGCCCACAAGACGGCCCCTCAGTCGTTCCTCCCTGGTAGTTTCGCCCCATTTTGCACCCATAGCTATTTCGTCCACAAGCCTGGTCTTTTCGCCCCCTGAGTCATTTCGCCCACCTAGTTGCTTCCAATTTAGAACGGATCAATGGATGGATGGATGTTGGTTGGATGGATGGGTACACTACAGAGAGGGGTAAGTGAGTGGGTATTTAGATGGATGGGTCCATTGGAAGACGGATGAACGAACGAACAAACGTACAGACGGATGGACAGACAGACATACAGACAGACAAAAGCCTCTATCGGATAAAATACTCAAAATGTAGGGATGATACTTAGTCAAATGATTCATGAATAACTATAATAATCTAGGGAATAAAAAGTAAAGAGGCGCCCGATTATCTAGCACAGGAATACATATATATATATTTTTTTTGTTGCATGTCCGGTATTTTTCTGCTCAGGAATAGTCCTTTCGAACTTTTTCCTTGGAAAGCGCCCATCTGAAAAGAAAATCGAACATTCAATATAAAAATGTATTATGTCAAATCTCAATTTGAGTTTGCAGCTAAATGGTTAAACCAGACAGACAGCGCACTTAACCACCAGGCCCACTAGCCAGCGGTAAAGAAACCAGTTGGATAAACTGGGTGGGACCATAGAAAGACACCGAATCAGGCCCCAGTCATCTGATGAATGTTTCATCTTTGAGGGCACTATCTCCATGTCGAGTGAACTAGCTCGATTGTCTAGAAGACTAGCTCGCACAGTAATTTCGTCATAAGTGGCAAGTAACGTAATCACGGCCAAAATATTTTGCTTATTTCAAACGTTCCATGTTTCATTTCACTAGGACTGTTACTTCTGGGGGTGTGAAGGGCGTACTTTTGACGGAAAATGAAAAAAATCGTCGGCCAAAATCTCTGTGTTGACATAAATTGACAATTTTTCAGGTCCGTGATAAAAAGTTTGGTTTCATTCATACTCCAGCGCTGCAAATTTCCATGGCAAATTCTAGCGAGGTACAAAGTTTAATCATTTCTATGTGGAACTGCATTGCCGGATTTTTTTTATAAATAGTTTACAAAGAAAATAATGGTGATAAAACTCTTCGAGACCTACCTTTGTTTTGAAGTTTTCTGTTGATGGAGCTAGCTCTAGAGCTCCCGGATGTGTCGAGGGAACAAATTTCCATTGACTCATTTTCGAGCTAGTTCCCCTGATTACCACCCGTGAGATATGTGCAGCGAACCACCATTGAAAGTGTATTTTAGGTCTGTTTGAAAGTAACACTGGTTGATAGAAAGCTACACTGACTGTCAAAGAAACACTGACAAGTTACATGTATGCAAAGGCATTTTCAGTCTTTTTGTGTCATGGCTTGTGCATATCGCTCTCAAAAGTGGTGAGATTACGGATGAAATTCGGCGCGTAATGTTTACTGACGTTAACGTCTCAACAGATATACGTCAACGTTAGAAGTTGTTTATCCAAGTTGTTTATCGAAGACGTCGACGTCGTGCACATTTGGCAATTCCTATAGGAATTAGCTTGGCAGCGAAAGGGTTAACATTTGCCGGATCCCTCGGAAGATAGCGGCCTCATGTTCAAACAGCTTCCTCGGGATCTGGCAAATGTTAATGCATGAAAAACCATGGTTGATCCCTGCAACCAACCATGGTTTTTCATGCATTAACATTTGCCGGGTCCCGAGGAAGTTGTTTGAACATGAGGCCGCTAGGCCGAATATCAAATATCTTCCGAGGGATCCGGCAAATGTTAATGCAATGAAATAACCATTGATGATCGTTGTTCTTGCATAAATTACGAATTCGACCGTAAATTTTGACGAAAACGCCCAAAAGCTCCATATAAATTCCATATATACTCTTCAAATGCGACAGGCAAACCAAAATGGCGGCCAGTTCAGAAGTTGTTTACAATGACGTTGCCATGCAGTAACCATCTGACGTCATCATAGAACCCTAAAACGCTACGTTCAGGGCGATACGTTACGGTCGCTCAACGTAACGTAAACAAAGCAAGACCCGTTTTGTAATATCAAAAGCTCAAAATCCATGTTCAAACAGCACGCGAATTTCATGATTTGAACATGGTTTTTGCTGTTTTAGCACGGCTTTCGGTCCATTTGACAATGGCTTCAAACAGCCATGCGCATAGGCAAGAATCTGCCTTTACGCGTGAAACTGACGGTGAGCCACCATCCAAAGGTAATAGTCAGTTCCAACCATGGAGGACATAACAGTTGACCCAAAAGGGGTCGCTGAACTGCTGGGTAAGCTCAAGATACATTAGGCATCTGGGCCGGAATTACCTGAATGCCAGGGAAGCAATATCATAGGTACCAGTCCTATAGTGATGCCTTGAAAAAATCCTTGTTTCCTAGAACTATTTCTCAGTGGAATAGTCTTCCCTCTTCTTGGGTGAATGCTCAGACTGCAGATGAGTTCAAAGCCCGCACAGTATAAGAGTGAGACCCAGAGGTATCCGTTTTAGAATTCCTCTGTTATTCAGATTATAAATAGTCTCAAGGACTTATACAGTGACCCTTTTTTGCCCAGCTGAGGTAATGGCCAAAAATGACCGACTCAGTATAAGATAGACAGACACCAATTGCAGTTTCATCGTCAATTTTCAACCTAACTTCTTTACCAACACACGCTGCACAGTATGGTTGGATAATGAGGTTAAGATAACAAATGTGAAATAAGACTTGCCATACTCTGTGCAACAGTAAGATTAATCTTATCCCCCATGGAAAAATGTTACAACATTTACTTGATAGATTGTGAGTGCTTGTTTAAAATGCCTCATTAAGAATGAAAATGGGGGTCGAATGGGGGTAGTGCAAATTTAACTGGACACTGTATATAACGAAATACATGTTTGAGACAGTACTAAAATTCATAAGTTTCCTCCAACAGTCGTGGTGTTCTTGCGTGAGTGGTTGTGGGGGCAAAAGTCCAAACAGTTTGCATTTCAACGCAGCAAAAGAACAGACACGGTCAACAGATTATAGTCACTGTGAGGACCCCAGTAATTTTGGCTTTTGTGCTGACTCTTAATCCCTATCTTAGCTTTGGGTTCGAGCCTCATCCTGTTCATTATATCGGAAAAACTGACTAGCGTCAAAGTCAAATAAACGATTGTTCTGTTATTTTCGAAGTGTTGTTTGTTTTGTTTGAACTGAGGTTTAGCATCCCCGTCAACACTATATAGATCATTCCAGTTTTGTGGGAGTTTTGTTCGACAATGAGATGAAGTGACATTTCAAGCCCAGTCGCCCAGTGAAACCAATAGGACTTATATGCATGGACGGTCCGACTCGCGTCACCTTGCCTGGGCAGGCATTTACCTTAGCTGTTTACGAGTATTCATGTGTGGTCGATTTCAGCTCTACGTTGAAGCAGAAGAATTGCAAGATGGCGGCCTAGTGGCCATCTTTGAAATTGTAAGGGAAAGATTTTAGCAAATCTGAGCCTCCATGTCAACCGCATGCCTCCCGTCACGTTTCAGCTCAATTCGACCTTTGTTTCGGGATATGTTGTTTGAAGAATTTAAAAATGGCTGCCGTGGTGGCCATCTTGGATATTAGAACAGAACGATTTTAGCAAATCTGAATCTCCATGTCAACCTGATGCCGACCATAAAGTTTCAGCCCAATTTGACCTTTGGTTTGGGAGATATTGTTTGAAGGATTTCAAGAATGGGGGCCATCTTGGAAATTCAGATTTTAGCAAAGCTGAATCTCTATGTCACCCCGATGCCTCCCATCAAGTTTCAGCTCAATTCGACCTTTGGTTCGGGAAGAGATATCGTTTGAAGAATTTCAAGTTGGCCACCATGGCGGCCATCTTTGATATCGGAACGGAACGATTTTAACAAATCTGAATCTCCATGTCACCCCGATGCCTCCCATCAAGTTTCAGCTCAATTCGACCGTTGGTTTGGGAGATGTCGTTTGAAGAATTTCAAATTGGGCGCCATGGCGACCATCTTTGATATCGGAACGAAACGATTTTAGCAAATCTTTATATAATTTAAAAAAATTCCAACAGTTAAAAGATATGCAAGACATGATGCATATAACATATTTGATTGTCTCATACATGCACCAACCACTAAATGAAAGCACAATTGATGTGTATATCACAGATCCATTATAATACAACAATTAAGAACAAGAGGACCAAGGTGGTCCTGTATCGCTCACCTGAGCTAACAGATTCAAAGTTTCAGGAAGTGCCAACCTTTCGAACTTATCCAAGCTTTTTACATCAACTTATTAGTGTGCAAATTTCAGAAAGATCTGATCAAAACTGAAGGGGCTCGTTGATGACAAGGTCTATAATGGGCCGACTTGGCATCTTTTCGACTTCGTCCGAGTTTTTTATCCCCTGCCACATTAAATATAAGTTTCAGAAAGATCCGATCAATACTGAAGGGGCTACAGTGTTGAAAAGGCCAAAAATAGACATTTTCAGCAGTCAAAGGGACATAACTCTATGATAAATGGGCCGACGTGGTCAGTTTTCGAACTCATCCGAGTTTTTATCTCCAGCCACCTTACATATACGTTTCAGAAAGATCCAATCAAAACTGAAGGGGCTACGGTGATGACAAGGTAAAAAATCGAAATTTTCAGCAATCAAAGGGATGTAACTCTATGAAAAATGGGCTCACTTGGCCGGTATTCGAAATCATCCGCGGTGTTATCCCCAGCCACCTTACATATACGTTTCAGAAAGATCCGATCAAACCTGAAGGGGCTACGGTGATGACAAGGTCAAAATCAGGCATTTTCAGCAACCAAAGGGACGGCTACGGTGATTACAAGGTCAAAAATCGACATTTTCAGCAATCAAAGGGACGTAACTCTATAATAAATGGGCCGACTTGGCCAGTTTTCGAACTCATCCGAGATTTCATCCCGAACCACCTTTTATATAAGTTTCAGAAAGATCCGATCAAAACTGAAGGCGCTACGGTGATAACAAGCATTTTCCCATTGTAAGTCTATGGGACCTTGTGGTTGCCATTGCAACCAAAGTTTTCGTGCGATTTCAAAAAAAAAAAAAAATATGTCATCAATGCCCTACCAGAGGCATGCTACAGATGAGAAATGACTGAGATCAGCCTGCAGACTGCAGAGATATAGCTGCTCAAAAGTGTGGACGGACGACGGACAGACGACCCACTATACTATAACCTCCCCTGGAGCCTTCGGCCCAGGTGAGCGAAAAAGTTGGTGGACATGGTGCATGTATCATGCCCAATGGCCGCATACATGTACCAACCCAAGTTAAAATGAAGCAGTGCTTACACTATCACAGAATCTCTTGTAATTTAACACAGATGATATGGATTAAGACAAGAGGGCCAACTGGCCCTGTAGCGCTTACCTGTGTACCAGAAAATCAAAAGTGATGTTTAGAATACCCATCGGGACTTGAAGAAATAGATTGGGCTACATGGTGCTTCCATGCAGAGCTGGAACCGAACGCAGATGAGTACTGGTAAACAGCTTAGAGGTTCTAAGCCTGCCCAGGAAAAGTGGTGCCAGTTGAATTGTCTATGCATTTAAACCCTATTGGTTTTATTGGGCAGCAGAGCTTAAGATATCATTTCATCTCAATGTAGGGTAAAAGTCCCACAAATCTGGAATCAAAGTCTCCAAAATGACCTACACAGTGTTGACGGGGGTGTTAAACCTCAAATCAATCAAAAATCGGGGCCCTGTGGTTTCAGAAAAGACGATTTTTGATCCATTATAAGTTTATTGGAATTAAGGAGCCCTGGCGAATGGCCAGTTCAGACTCCAGGGGCATGGTTGGCAGGATTATGAGTTTATGGGAGCTAAGGGGCCCCGGGACGTGGCCCATTTGGACCCCAGGGGCATGATAGGCGGGATTTATGTAGGTGACCACTCCGTTCTAAATATATAAGACCTGGGCCCTGTGATTTCAGAGAAGAAGACTTTTTAAGCTTTTTCCATTATGAGTTTATGGGAGCTATGTGGCCCTGGGGCGGGGGCCCATTTGGACGCCAAGGGCATGATTGGCAGAATGCTAAATATCTAAGCTCTGGGACCTTTGGTTTTAGAGAAGAAGTTTTTTTAAAGCGTTTTTCCGTTATGAGGCTATGAGAGCTAAGGGGCCCCAGAGAGTGGCCAAATTGGACCCCAGGGGCATGATTGGCAGGATTTATTTAGGTGACCACTTGCCTCTGCTACATGCTTAATATCTAAGCTCTGGGCCCTGTGGTTTCAGAGAAGAAGATTGTTGAAGCTTTTTCCCATTATGCGTCTATGGGAGCTGAGGGGCACAGGGGCGTTGCCAATTTGGACCCCGGCGGCTTGATTGGCAGGATTTATGTAGGTGACGACTTGCAATTGCTACATGCTAGATATCTAAGCTCTGGGGTCTGTGGTTTCAGAGAAGAAGATATTGAAGCTTTTTTTCTTTCATTATAAGTCTATGGGAGCTAAGGGGCTCCAGGGTGGGGCCATTTTGGAACCCAGGGGCATGATTGGCAGGATTTATGTAGGTGACCATTTGAAATTCTTACATGCTAAATATCCAAGCTCCGGGCCCTGTGGTTTCAGAGAAGAAGATTTTGAAGTTTTTTTCCATTATGAGTCTATGGGAGCTAAGGGGGTCCCAGGGTGTGGCCCATTTGGTCCCCTGGGGCATGATTGGCAGGATTTATGTAGGTGACCATTTGTCATTGTCATATGCTAAATATCTAAGCTCTAGCCCTGTGGTTTCAGAAAAGAAGATTTTTGAAGCTTTTTTTCCATTATGAGTCTATAGGGGCTGAGGGGCCCCGGGACGTCGTCCATTTGGACACCAGGGGCATGATTGGCAGGATTTATGTAGGTGACCACTTGCCATTGCTACATGCTAAATATCTAAGCTCTGGGCCTTATGGTTTCCGAAGAAGATTTTTTAAGCTTTTTCCATTTTGAGTCTATAGGAGCTAAGGGGCCCCGGGGCGTGGCCCGTTTGGACCCCAGGGGCATGATTGGCAGGAATTATGTAGGTGAATACTTGTCGTTGCTACATGCTAAATATCTAAGCTCTGGGCCTTATGGTTTCCGAAGAAGATTTTTTAAGCTTTTTCCATTATGAGTCTATAGGAGCTAAGGGGGCCCCGGGGCGTGGCCCGTTTGGACCCCAGGGGCATGATTGGCAGGAATTATGTAGGTGAATACTTGTCGTTGCTACATGCTATACATGTATATCTAAGCTCTGGGCCCTGTGGTTTCAGAGAAGAAGATTTTTGAAGCTTTTTCCATTATAAGTCAATGGGAGCAAAGGGGCCGTGGGTGGGCCCATTTGGAACCCAGGGGCATGATTGGCAGGAATTATGTAGGTGACCACTTGCCGTGCTACATGCTAAATATCAAAGCTCTGGGCCCTGTGGTTTCAGAAGAAGATTTTTGAAGTTTTTTTTCCATAATGAGTCTATAGGAGCTAAGGAGCCCCGAGGCGTGGCCCGTTTTGACCCCAGGGGCTTGATTGGCAGAATTTATGTAGGTGACCACTTTCCGTTGCTACATGCTAAATAGCTAAGCTATGGGCCCTGTGGTTTCAGAGAAGACGATTTTTGAACCTTTTTTTTTCATTATGAGTCAATGTGAGCAAAGGGGCCCAGGGTGGGCCGATTTGGGACCCAGGGGCATGATTGGCAGGAATTATGTAGGTGACCACTTGCCGTTGCTACATGCTAAAAACCTAAGCTCTGGGCCCTGTGGTTTCAGAGAAGAAGATTTTGAAGGTTTTTTTTCCATTATGAGTCTATGGGAGCTAAGGGGCCCCGGGGCGTGACCCTTTTGGACCCTAGGGTCATGATTGGCAGGATTTATGTAGGTGACCAGTTGCCGTTGCTGCATGCTAAATATCTCAGCTCTGGGCCCTGTGGTTTCAGAGAAGAAGATTTTTTAATCTTTTTTTCCATTATGAGCCTATAGGAGCTAAGGGGCCAAGGGGCGTGGCCCGTTAGGACCCCAGGGGCATGATTGGCAAGAATTATGTAGGTGACCACTTGTCATTGCTGCATGCTATATATCTAAGCTCTGGGCCCTGTGGTTTCAGAGAAGAAGATTTTTGAAGCTTTTTTCCATTATGAGTCTATGGGAGCGAAAGGGCCCCGGGCATGGCCCATTTGGAACCCAGGGGCATGATTGGCAGGAATTATGTAGGTGACCACTTGCCACTGCTACATGCTAAATTTCTAAGCTCTGGACACAATGGTTTCAAAGAAGATTTTTGAAACTTTTTTTTTCCATTATGAGTCTATAAGAGCTAAGGGGTCCAAGGGTGTGGCCAATTTGGACCCCAGGGGCATGATTGGCAGGAATTATGTAGGCGACCCCTTGCCGTTGCTACATGCTAAATACCTAAGCTCTGGGCCCTGTGGTTTCAGAGAAGAAGATTTTGATGTGTTTTTTTTTTTTCCATTATGAGTCTATGGGGCTAAGGGGCCCCGGGGTGTGGCCAATTTGGACCCCAGGGGCATGATTGGCAGAAATTATGTAGGTGACCACTTGCCATTGCTACATGCTAAATACCTAAGCTCTGGACCCTGTGGTTTCAGAGAAGAAGAGTTTTAAGCTTTTTTTCCATTATGAGTCTATGGGAGCAAAGGGGCCCCGGGGCGAGTCTATGGGAGCAAAGGGGCCCCGGGGCGTGGCCCATTTGAAACCAAGGTGCATTATTGGCAGGAATTATGTAGGTAACCACTTGCCGTTGCTACATGCTAAATATCTAAGCTCTGGGTCCTGTGGTTCCAGATAAGAAGATTGTTGAAGCTTTTTTTCCATTATGAGTCTATAGGAGCTAAGGGGCCCCGGGGTATGGCACACATGGACCCCAGGGGCATGATTGGCAGGATTTATGTAGGTGACCACTTTACATTGTTACAAGCTAAATATCTAAGCTCTGGGCCCTGTGGTTTCAGAGAAGAAAATTTTTGTATATCTTAACGGAACGATTTTTGTAAATCTGAATCTCCATATCAGCCTCATGCCTCCCATCAAGTTTCGGCTCAATTTGACCTTTGGTTCGGGAGATGTTGTTTGAAGAATTTCAAGGAGGCTGTGGCGGCCATCTTGGATATCGGAACGGAACACAGTTTTAGCAAAACTGAATCTCCATGTCAGCCTCATGCCTCCCATCAAGTTTCTGCTCAATTTGACCTTTGGTTCTGGAGATGTTGTTTGAAGAAATTCAAGAAGGCTGTGGCGGCCATCTTGGATATCGGAACGGAACACAGTTTTAGCAAAACTGAATCTCCATGTCAGCCCGATGCCTCCCATCAACACGGCTGGTAAACTCGTAAGGGGTAACCGCCGGTTATGCACTCAAAATCCTTACGGGAACTTCTGGTTATGCTTTCCGAGACCACAAATATGTCAACAAACAGGTAAGTGTTCCCGATATGATTTTCTGTCATTTTGGTAAACATATTTTGAGAAATCGGGCAATGCTATTCTCAACAATTTTCATTTCTGCATCAGAGAAGATGGGTGAGGACATGAAAAGGCAAGCGGTCGATTTTTTATTTAATTTCTCCCCGAGGAAGGTACATGTAGTCAGATATTTCTGTTTTGACCTGTTTTCTAGTATCGAATGAAGGCATTTTCAGCCACCCGGACGATGCGAAACTAATCCAACATGCCAAATAGCACGTAATTCAAACCACCTTCATGTTGAAGTACATAAGTTGCAAAATTTCCGCAGAATTTGTTCCAGGAGCTTTAATATTTGTGTCGATTATGACTTACGAGGACCGATTACCCCTTACGGGAGCATTACCCCTTACGGGGACAGAAAAAAAACAACTAATGGTTGTCTGATTGAAATGCGTTTCTTCATTCAATAATTCACACAAACGGTTCATCAAAGCCCTGAAGACACTGCAGTAGCTCCGTACAACTGATAATACTGTTAACTTTATTCAGAACGATAACTTAAAATCGATATTCGTGCCCTCGTATGAATTGCTCGTATCCAAATTCATGTACTCGAACGAATTGTTGAAAACCTGATATTGCTATAGTTTCAAGGCATTTATCTGATATGCTCGTACAGTAGAATAAATTTCATATTAGATACGCATTTTACTATACGCCCCCGCCCACCGGGGCTTTGAGTGCTTCTGTGCAGAGCTGAAACCGACCGAACTTGAATTCTGGTAAACCGTTTAGGCCTAAGCCTGCCCAGGAAAACTGCTGCGAGTGGGAACGCTCCTTAAACGTTAGCGATTTCTATGTGCGACAGGGTTTGAGATACAATTCCATCCCAATGTCGGGTTAAAGTCCAACAAAAAGTAAGCAACGTCTCTGAAATGAAACGACTGTTTAAACTTAGCTATAATATAATAATTGAATGCTCTAGAAATTGGATTTACGAAGTGTCACCCGGTTTTCCCTCATTTCAAAATTCTGTGAGTCCTTTCAGCCTCAAGGGTCCCATCCTAAATTCAGGAGTCCTAAATACACTTTCTGACATGTACAAAATAGAAGTAGAGGCAATGATCAGGAATCGATACAATTAACCCACAGCTCCCATCAGAGACACCAAAGGGAAAGAAACACAAACATGAAGCATCAGACCCCAACGGAAACACCAACAGCGGAAAGCCAAAAGGACAGTTAAGTGACACATATACGCAAAGACAAATCATAACAAAAATAAACCGCGACAGAAGAACCGCCTTGGAACGGTCAGCGGAAACGAATTCCACTGGGGAAGGGGGGGGGGCCTTATATCGATTTTACGTGGCCACAATCCTCGCCCTTACTTCCGTCGCGATTAAGACAAATAATTTGTTCAGTCCGCATGAAGGCCTCCTAATTCATCAGTGCAACATCAACAAAGCTGCTCCGATTACGTTTGAACATCATCAGTAATGACTAAAAATAAACTTACCGTCATGATCCTACATGCTAGTATTGTGACTGACACCCATAAGGGGTAATGCTCCCGTAAGGGGTAATGGGACCTCGTAAGTCATTATCGACACAAATATTATAGCTCCTGGAAAAAAATCTGCGGAAATTTCGAAAAGTATGTATTTCAGCATGAAAGTGGTTTGAGTTATGTGTTGTTTGGCATGTTGGATTAGTTTCGCATCGTCCGGGTAGCTGCAAATTCCTTCATTCGGCACTAGAAAACAGGTCAAAACAGAAATATCTGACTACCTTCCTCAGGGAGAAATTAAATTAAAAATAGACCGCTTGCCTTTTCATGTCCACATCCATCTTTTCTGATGCAGAAATGAAAGTTGTTGAGAATAGCATTGCCCGATTTCTCAAAATATGTTTACCAAAATGACTAAAAACCATATATCGGGAACACTCATCTGTTTGTTGACATATTTGTGGTCTCAGAAGGCATAACCAGAAGTTCCCGTAAGGATTTTGAGTGCATAACCGGCGGTTACCCCTTACGAGTTTACCAGCCGTGATCAAGTTTCAGCTTGTTCAGACCTTTGGTTCGGTAGATGTCATTTGAAGCATTTCAAGATGGCCACCATCGCGACTGTCTTGGATATCGGAACAGAACAATTTCAGCAAATCTGACTCTCCATGTCACCCCGATGCCTCCCATCAGGTTTCAGCTCAATTCGACCTTTGGTTTTGGGAGAAGATGTCGTTTGAAGAATTTCAAGATCGCCACCATGGCGACCATATTGGAAATCCAAATGGGACCATTTTAGCAAATCTGAATCCCCAGGATGCCTCCGACCAGATATCAGATTAATCTGACCTCTGGTTCAGGAGGATATGTCAAAAATGTGAAAAGTTGATGACGGAGGGACGACAGACAATGGATAACACGTCATGGCATAAGTTTACCTGGAGTAGGTGAGCTAATTATCACAGATTTTCAGAACAAAATATGCTGTTTTCAGAGCCATGGGCACATGGTTGTGTTTTGCTTATGTTGTTATGGCCCAGTCAACACTACATGAATTAAGACCATATGGAGTTGGCCAGTTTACCTTACCATACCTTTCATCTGCAAAAGCTGTTCGCATTTTTTTTTTTTGCGAAATTACCACTGTATTAGTTATTGTACTTACTAGAACAGTTAAAAATTTGACCACTAACAAGCTCATTAAGCTAACAATGCTTTAGTAGTACCAAGCAGGTAGGTATCTAACCCACAACCTCCTGTTCAACAATCAGACATACATATGACATGCATATGACCGAGATACCAAGGCTAGCAAACAACCATATTATATCCAAACACAAATGTACAGAATAGATCCTGAATGTAATGTCATGCCTCTATTGTTGTTCTTGAGAAATAGACAAACATTTGGACTGACGCAAATGTTGACGGAATGACAAAAGGAGGGAAAGCCAGACTCCTGTTGCAAGTGTAACAAGTGAAACAAGAGGGTCAAATGGCCCTATATCGCTCACCTGTGTACCGGAAAATCATTAATGATGTTTAAAGAATGCCCATCGGGGCTTGAAGAAATACACTGGGCTACATGGTGCTTCTATGCAGAGCTGGAACCGACCACCCATGAGTACTGGTAAACAGGTTCTAAGCCTGCCCAGGAAAAGTGGTGCCAGTTGGACCGTCCATGCATAATGACCCTATTGGTTTCATTGGGTTGAAAAGGCTTAAGATATAATTTCATCTCTATGTCGGGCAAAAGTCCCACAAAACTAGAAGCAATGTCTCCAAAATGACCTACACTGTGCTGACAGGGATATTAAACCTCAAACGGGCCTCCATGGCCTTGTGGTTAAGAGCGCTGACTCTTAATCATTAGGTCTCTCACCGCTGTAGGTTCGAGCCTTGCTCAGGTCACATGTGAGACGCCAAGTTCTGCAACGGAAGGTCAGGGGTTTTTCTCCAGGTACTCCAGTTTTCGCCCACCTTTGATTAACGATCGGCTTGATATGAGTGAAATCCCCCCCCCCCCCCCCCCCCAAAAAAAAAATTAAACCTCAAATCAATAAACAAGGGCAGGTAACTCCAAAGTTGTTTGTCTCATGCAGCCAAAATTCGAATTCTATGTAGACTGTATGTCCCTCCTGGTTATCTGCAAATTTGATGAAGATCAGATCAGAAATGGCAAAGAAAATTGGTAACGTTGTTTTTCCATTGTAAGTTTATGGGAAAATTGTTCGCGCTCTAAGGGCTGTAACTGCAAAACCGAATGTCAGATTCAAGCCACATTCAAACTCATCTGAGGTTTTATGCTTGTTCTCGTTTACTGAAAGTTTCAAAAAGATCAGATTAGAAACGGCTGAGAAAAGGTGGAGACACTATTTTTCACTAATATTTATGCTCAAGGGCAGGTAATTCGAAAGCCTTTTGTCTCATGCGGCCCAAATTCGAACTAAACAGACTGTAAGCTCCTTCTGGTTATCTGGAAGTTTGATGGTCAGGTTAGAAATAGCAAAGCAAAGTTGGAGACATCGTTTTCCCATTGTAGGTCTATGGGGAAAAAATTTTCACCTCAAGGAAATCTGGTGGTCGGATTCAAGCCAAAATCGAACTCATTAGAAAAGCTGGAGACACCATTTTTCACTTTCATTTATGCTCAAGGGAAGGTAACTCAGAAGCTGTTTGTCTCGTGCAGCCCAAATTTGAACTCAACATAGACTGTAAGCCCCTCCTGGTTATCTGCAAGTTTGATAAAGATCGGATCAGAAATGGCAGAGAAAAAGTGAAGACGTCATTTTCCCCATAATAAGACTATGGGAAATTTTTTTCACACTCAAGGCGATGTAACTGAAAACAAGAGGACCAAGCTGGTCCTGTATCGCTCACCTGAGCTAACAGATTCAAAGTTTCAGGAAGTGCCAACCTTTACTGAAGGATTAATGGAAGGACATGGTGATGACAGGGTAAGCCATTTCTGCAAATCAAGTAGAATGTAACTCTATAATAAATAGACTGACCTCACCAGTTTTCAAACTCATTCAAGCTTTTATTCCTGACTTGCTAAGAAGATCCGATATAAACTGATGGGGCTATGGTGATGACAAGTTCAAAAATAAGCAATTAACTGCTGCAATTAAAGGGATGTTACTCTGTGACAAATAGGCAAACCTCACGAGTTTTCAAACTCCTCCAAGCTTTACTGCCTGACTTATTTGTTTGTAAGTTTCATGAAGATCCGATCAAAACTGAAGGGGCAGCAGTGCTAACAAGGTCAAAAATAGGCATTTTTAAGCAATCAAAGACACGTAACTCTATGATAAATGTGCCGACTTGGCCAGTATTCAAACTCATCCAAGGTTTTATTCCCAGCCACCTTACATATAAGTTTCAGAAAGATCCCATCAAAACTGAAGGGGCTATGGTGATGACAAGGTCAAAATTTGGCATTTTTAGCAATCAAAGGGATGTTACTCTAAAATAAATGGGCTGACTTGGCCAGTTTTCGAACTCATCCGAGGTTTCATCCCCAGCCACCTTACATATAAGTTTCAGAAAAATCCGATCAAAACTGAAGGGGCTACGGTGATGACAAGGTCAAAAATTGACATTTTCAGCCATCAAAGGGACATAACTATATAGTAAATGGGGCAACTTGGCCGGTTTTCGAACTAATCCGAGGTTTTATCACCAGCCACAATACGTATAAGTTTAAGAAAGATCCGATCAAAACTGAAGGGGCTACAGTAATGACAAGGTCAAAAATCAACATTTTCAGCAATCAAAGGGACCTCACTCTATGATAAATAGGCCACCTTGGCCGGTATTCAAACTCATCCGAGGTTTTATCCCCAGCCACCTTACATAAAGGTTTCAGAAGGATCTGATCAAAACTGAAAGGGCTACGGTGATGACAAGGTCAAAAATCGGCATTTTCAGCAATCAAAGGGACGTTACTCTGTGATAAATGGACCAACTTAGCTGGTTTTCGATCACAGCCGAGATTTTATCCCCAGCCACTTTAAATATAAGTTTCAGAAAGATTCGATCAAAACTGAAAGGGTTACGGTGATGACAAGGTCAAAAATCAGCATTTTCAGCAATCAAAGGGACGTTACTCTACGATAAATGGGCCGACTTGGACGGTTTTCGAACTCATCCGAGATTTTTTCCCCAGCCACCTTACATATAAGTTTCAGAAAGATACGATCAAAACTGAGGGGCTATGGTGATGACAAGGTCAAAAATTGGCATTTTCAGCAATCAAATGGACGTAACTCTGATAAATGGGCCGACTTGGCTGGTTTTCGAACTCATCCGAGGTTTTATCCCCAGCCACCTTATATATAAGTTTCAGAAAGATCCGATCAAAACTGAAGGGGCTACGGTGATGACAAGCATTATCCCATTGTAAGTCTATGGGGCCTTGTGATTGCCATAGCAACCGAAGTTTTCATGCGATTTCAAAACAAGAGGCCCATGGGCCACTATGCTCACCAGAGCTCAGGGGGCACTGCCGACTGGCAGCAAAGTATTTTGATTAACCATGGAAGCCCTGTGTCCAAGGATGCTACAGATAAAATTTGGACCCAATCAGCCTAGTGGCTTCAGAGGTCTGATGTCGCTTGAATGTGTTGTTGCAGGACAACAGATGACAACTGACAATTTCCCATCTGTGGCAACCAATAGGCCTGAAAGAACATTATTAAAGGAACATTTCTATGTAAGTTTGACAAAATATCTTGAAAGGCATGAATGTCATATTTCAATTTTCCCCATGGAAACTTGCCATGGCAAACAAACCAAAGAGCCAAATTTCATAAACCGGAGCTCAGATGGGCATTGCCCAATGGCAGACATGTATTTTAACATGGTATGATTTTAATCTACCAATCATAAAGTCTCCCAATTCCCAAATGAGCACTCATGTGGACTATATCTGAAATATTAGGTGTTTTATATAGTAGAGAGGGTGAGGCATGAACCCAATGGAGCCCTCGTTGGTGTCACTAAATGTGTCTTATAAAAAGAACAAAGACATGCTGGTGTCACTGACTGCATCTTATCATAAGGAACAAGAATATATATGGCTTAGGGGTAGGGCCCTGAACAGTTTCTCAGATGTATGGTCTTTTGTGAAGTTGAAGAATGGAGCATGGCCCGGGCAAGCCCTGGGGGAACCCTATGTTGGTGTCACTGAATGCGACTTATCACAAGGAACAAGTATATGGTTAAGGGGTGGGGATCGGTAAGGTTTCTGAAATATTTGGCCTTTTATGAAAAGGAGGGGGTGGGGCATGACCCTGGCACATCCCTGGGGACCCTCAGTTTGGTGTTGCTGAATGCGTCTTATCATAAGGAACAAGAATATATATGGTTTAGGGGTGGAGATCTGAATGGTTTCTAAGATTAAATGACATTTTATGAAGTGGAGGGGGTGGGGCATGTCCCGGGCACATCTGGGGGGACCCCCAGGTTGATGTCACTTAATGCTTCTTATCATAAGGAACAAGAATATATATGGTTTAGGGGTTGGGATTTGTAAGGTTTTGGAATATTTGGCCTTTTATGAAGTTTTGTTTGTTTGTTTGATTGATTGGAGGTTTAACGTTCCCGTCAACACTGTAAAGGTCATTTTGGGGACGTTGCTTCCAATTTTGTGGGACTTTTATCTGATATTGAGATGAAATGACATCTCAAGCCCTGCCGCCCAATGAAACCAATAGGGTTTATTAGCATGGACGGTCGGCCTCGCACCGCATTTCCTGGACAGGCTTAGATCTTCTAAGCGGTTTACCAGTACTAGTGTGCGGGCCGGATTCAGCTCTGTGTGGAAGCATCATGCAGCCCATATATTTCTTCAAGCCCCTATGGGCGGATGCCAACCTTTTATGAAGTGGAGGGGGTTGGGCATGTCCCCGGCACATCCCGGGTGTCTCCCAGGTTGGTGTCGCTGAATGCAACTTATCATAAGTAACAAAAATATATTTCATTTAGGGGTTTGGATCTGTTAGGTTTCTGGAATATTGGGCCTATTGTGAAATGGAGAGGTGGGGCATGGCCCAGGCACATCCTGGGGTACCTCAAGGTTGGTGGCACTGAGTGCGTCTTATCATAAGAGACAAGAATATACGCTTTACAGGTGGGGATCTGAATGGTTTCTGAGATAAATGGCATTTTATGAAGTGGAGGGGGTGGGACATGTCCCCGGCACATCCTGGGGAATCCCCAGGTTGGTGGCACTTAATGCACCTTATCATAAGGAACAAGAATATATATGGTTTAGTGGTGGGGATCATTAAGGTTTCTGAGATATAAGGCATTTTATGAAGTACTGGGGGCGGGGAATGGCCCGGCACAACCTACTGGACCCCCAGGTTGACATAAAAGCATATTGCTGAGAGAAGTTTACTAAAGGAACAAAATATCTGCAAAGGCTTTGTAGTTAATGCCATTTTTCAATTTTCCCCATTATAAGTCTATGGAAAATCTAAGTTGCCATAGCAACCAAACTAAAGTGCCGAATTTCATAAAAAACACAAAACCTGTAAAGGCAAATATGGTGAATATTTTCATAAACTCTCAGCCTCATAGAGCATACGGTTTCTGAGGAGATGATTTTTTAATTAGTTTTTTTTCTATTTTTTGCATTTTGGTTTCCATGGCAACCAATACAAATGAGCAGTAGGCCTAAAATCATATGGCAGATAGTAGATTGCCTAAGGAATATTGTAAC